>JAPMLY010000250.1:0-263315 GCA_026401115.1 Tetraselmis chui | reverse complement strand
GGAATTGGATATGCAAACCTCTAGATTCAAATCAATCTGACCATTTACCCTAGGGCACGTTTTGCCAGTAACCTAAAGCCAAAGGCTTGCACAGCCAAAATTAGTGTTGCGGGGGGGACGGAGTGAGCCAGCCGAAGAACCGCCAAGCAGCATGTGTTGGGGTCATGGTGGGGTCAATATATTTGCCCTCGGTCACAGAGTTGTTCTTGGCCCAGCCACCCATATACTTGATTACGGGGAGGGGCGCGACGATGCAGCTGGCACCGGACGCCGCGCCTTTCCGTAGGCTGTGCGATGTCCATTTAAAACCGGCGGGCGCGGACGAGTTGACAGTGAAGAGGGCGAGGGAGAGCCAGGCGGAGATGGTGGACGCGGCACCCCAGTCGGCGGAAGTTTTTGAAGGTGAGAAACTCCAGAAAGCGAGCGGGGGTGGCTTGTTGTAGAATTTAGTGCAGAATGTCGCGCGGTGTTCCGTGTAGTAGTCGAGCAAGTCCGCCAGGACTGGGTTGGCGGCGACAGGGATAGCGATAACCTGTTTTTCGCTGGCGTCGCGGCGCTGGTCGCCTTTAGATTTCCGTACGAACAGACAGATTTGCTGCGAAGGTCTGTCGACGATTAGGTCGCCTGTCTGGCAGCGGGCGCCAGATTGTGCTCGGCAGAAAAAGGTATAATTGACGCAAACACAGAGGCAAGCCCTGAAACGTTGCAGCTTGGGGAGTGTAGCAGGTGTCCACGGAAGGGTGACGCGTAGTGTGTCGGCGGCCAGTAGGATGTTGAGGGCGACGGGCGCGGGTAGAGGGAGGCGCGTGGTGGCGGGGATTAGGCGGTGTTGCAACACTTCGAGGCCACGTCTGGCGTCCGCCATTAGGTCGCCCACGGCAATAGGCTGGCGCTGGTGGTCTCGAAAGAACTTGTTGACTGCAGAGAAGTAGGGTTGCAGGGAGCTAGCGGCGACCGTGCCGAGCAGGGCTAACCACGCGATGTAGCGTACCATGGTAGCCGGAGTGGCCTGTAGTGGGGCGATATTTTCATGTGTACAGAAAATAAAAATTGCCGCAGCGCGCTGTCGTAGCTCGAGTACGTAGAGGGCGCTAGGGAGTTGCTGAGTAGAGCGACCGCTGTAACCCCTAGTTTGTCAGTTCCTAGAAGGTCTTGGAAAGTTTCAGCCAGATCGGCGGACCAGGGCGCCGGTGCTGCTTCGGGGCGTAGGCCGTAGCGGGGCGGTCCTGTGCGCAGAGGCGGCACGCGCTGTACATGGGCATTTAATTGTTGCGGGCGAAGCGCTCGCCCAATCGTTCCGCTTCGGGTGTAGAGCCACGAAGGGGTTAGAGACGAAAGGCCACGATGCTCCACGCGGGAGGCCCTACCCCCTCGGGCTTGCCGCGCCTGCCGGGAAAGAATAGGTTGCGCGCCGCTGGGAAGTGTAGAGTTTCGGTGGCCAGCCGAGCGAACGCGTGGTACCACGGTTTGTTGGGCCAAAAGGGCGCGATGACAGTGGCCGAGGCTCGAGCTTGGGCGAGTTTGGCGGCGAGGGCAGGGAGGGCAGACCAGGGAGGGTTGCAGTAGTTGTTTTCGCGGCGCCAGGCGTCGTCGGAGAGGCGTAGGCTGTCGACGTCCTCGCACCGGGGGTCCCGCCAGCGGGCGTTGAAGCGGGGTAGCTGCGCGTTGAGCATAGATGCGAAACGGTCGATCGTGTGAGGCCCCCACCGGCGTTGAAGGTGGGCGAAGCCACGGGGGTTGAGCTGCCAGTCCTCGCAATCCAACTCGCGGCTTAGCGTGTCGGCCCATATGTTGGCCGCTGAGCGGATGTAGCGCGGCCGGATGTTGATGTCGTTGCTGTCGAGGAGGTACCATAGGCGTCGGAGTTCGGCCATCATGGCGGGCGAGCGTGAGGTGAGCTTGGTGAGGGCGGCGGCCACCGCCGTGTTGTCCTCGTGTAGGAGGACTTGCCGGCCTCGGAGCTGTGGTAGGAAAGATTCCACCGCGTGTCGCACCGCTCGAAGTTCCTTCCACGTAATGTGTTGATGGCGGTCGGTGGAGTTCCAAAAGCCGCGAGCTTGATAGTTGGAGTCCTCGTTTAGAACGGCAGCCCAACCATAATCGCTCGAGTCGGCGTGGAGGTAGGCGGTCTCGATTGGCTTGTAGATTGACCGGCCGTTGTGTTGAGTGGGGACCGTGCGCCACCACTCGAGGTCTTGGCGTATTGAAATTGAAATTGAAATTGTTTACAACATGTACCGTATGCGCCGGTTTTTCACCAAAAAAGCCGGATGCGTCGGCTGCTGTCTCTGGGCCCTCCCAACTACGTCAAACAGGGAACTTACAAGTCAGGGCTAGACCGTGAACCTCCTGTGTCCAACCTCTCCAAGTGTGGTCGGGGGTTTTACTCCCCCCCGGGGAGGGTCTGGAGTGGTTTAAAGGTGGTGTGCAAGAAGGGGCATGAGGTAGGTCTTTATGCGGATGCTTGGCGAGTGGTCTTGCGTGATTTGGTGCGGTAGACGAGGAGGAGATAGTGCAGCCATTGGACGGTGTGTGTATGGAGGGTGGAAAGGATGCGAGACGTGTCTAGGCGAGTTTTGGTGATGAGTTTGTCCGGAGGGTCGGTGCGGAGGGTGAGTAGGGAGGTGAGACTTTCGATGGTGGATGAGTGCGGTGTGCCCGTGCGGCTCATGACTATGGGTAGGATGTCGACTTCGGTACCCGGCCAATGGTTGCGGATGGCGTTTGCGAGGGGTGTGTATTTGTTCCTAATCAGGCGGGTTGTGTGTGAGAGGTTGTGGTCGGTGCAGTATTTCCATTCCCCTATCTGAATTTTTTTGATAGACGAGTATCTACGGCGGCCGTTGTTGTGGCCAACGAAGCGGGGTTCGAGGAGGCGTATGAAATCGGGTTTATGTGCCGGGGGACGCAGCTCAGGCGGGAGGATGTCGGAGGGGAGTATAGCGGGACAAGAGGTTAGGGAGTCGGTCGAGAGACCTTCGTCAGCATCAACAAGGCGGGTAGGCATGTGGGAGGGGTGTGGGGGATGGCAGTCAAGAGGGGTGTAGGAGGTGGTGGGGTGGGGGAAAGACTTGATGGGTTTGTTACCGAAGTCTGCAGTGATAGTTTCCCATCGACCTCCATTGTGGCGTTCGAGGAGAGACATGAGGAGTTGTAGCGCGCTGTTGTGTCGGTCCTGTCTCAGGCCAGACATGGATGGGCAGTTACCGGCCATGTGGCCGTTGCTGGTGAATTGGCCACACATGGGACATCGCAGGGTGGGATTGTGTGTGAGGAGGCGGGTGTTGTGGACGCCCCAAATGAATTCTTGTTTGTGGGTGAATTGTGTGTTGGTGAGTGTTGAGTGTTTTTTGTGGAAGGTGAAGTCGGCACCGTCCGCCGCGGCGCGGGCGAGTAGGGCGCCGTGTTTGGATGATTGCGAGAGGGGTGTAAGTGTGTGTTTGCAGCTGTGTGTGTGTGCGTCGGCTTTGAGGTTTGTGTATATGTGGGGTATGGGTTCGCCTTGGGTTTGTGGTATGAGGGTGTAAGGCCAGGTCCAATGTCCAATGGACACCTCCGAGCCTGTGGTGTATGTTGTATCTGGCGGGTGACCATCAGCGACCTGGTTAGCGAGTGTGTCTGCTAGTTCGTTGCCGGGTGAGTGGTTGTGTGCTTTAATTTTACCTAGATGTGTGCGGATGCCTGCGTCGCATCGGGTTTTGAGGGTGTGTGTGATGGAGAGGAGTGTGTCTCGGTGGATGTTGTGCCTATAAGCGGAGGGGCAGTTAAGGTAACCTTGTATGAGGCGGAGGGAGCACGCACTGTCAGTAAGGAGGTGGGTATGTCCTAGTTGGAGGCCTATGGCGATACCAGCTAGTTCGGCTCGATTAATGGTATGGGAGGGGGGGGTAGAGGTCACCAGGATTCTGATGTTGGTGCCCGAGGCGGGGTGGGTAGCTGCTGCTCCAAGAGGGGAGTTGCCTCCTTTTTTCGAGCCGTCTGTGTATACGAAGTCCTGCGAGTTCCAAGCAAGGATTCCTCTGGTCGGGAAGTATGTTAGTCTTGTTCGTTCTTGTAGGGGGTGGGTAAGGGGGTGGGTGGGGTTTGGGGGGAGATGGTATATGCCTGCGGAGTGAGGGGAGTAGGGGGTGGTGAGGTGTGGCGGTGGGATGTTGATGGTGGGGTTTGGGAGGTGTGTGTCGTAGATAGATTCTAGGGTGTTGTGGAGTGCGGTCATGGCTGTGCGTGAGGGAAGGTTGTGGAGTGCGAGTGAGTTAGCGACGAGGTAGATGTCTACCATCCAGCGTGTGCCGAAAGGGGTGGGGGTGGGATGGCCGGTGTGTTGGTCGGGGGGTAGGAAGGTGTTCGCGTCGTTGGGGAGGGTGTATAGGTGATGTGTGTAGGGGGAGTTGATGTATTTAGAGTGGCGGTATGGTGTGTGTTCCCATCGGGGGAGAATGAGGATGGTAGCGCTGGGGGTGTGTGTGTTTGTGAGATGTGCGCTGGTGATTGCATGTTCCATGGCACGGCGCATGCATTCGTGGTCGTATTCGGGATTTGCGATATTGGTACCCTGCCATGTGTGTGGAGCATTACTGCCGCTGGACGAGAAGACTATGTCTTCTGGGTAAAGCGAGTGGTAGGTGTGTGAGTGGAGTGATTTGTTAAGGGGGTCCGAGTAGAGTTCTGTCTGGATGTGGAATGTGTGCCGTAGAGCGGAGAGGAGGTCCTCTCTAGTGGCCCATCTGTTGCGTGTGGTGGTGGTGGGTGTGGGGGATTGGATTTCCGACCGAGAGCCTAGGCGAGTAAGGAGGCGATATACCTCCTCCTCGAACGTATGTTGCGAGAGGTCGGGGCGAAAGAGTTGGTAGAGATGACGGACGCGGGGGCCGTTAAGGGTGGTGATTGCGCGGCCGTCAGGAGTGCAGAGTATGGTGGTGTCGTGGAGGGATGGGTGTGCGTGGATGGCGAATTTACCGGTAGGGAGCATGTCAAGGTCGGGGTTAATGGGGTCGTGGTTGAATGTGATTAGGGGGTGTGACCACGGAGGAGGTCCGGGTTCTGGCAGGATGGGTGTGGTGGATGGGACAAAGCCAGAGTTAAATGCTGTGAGGGCGGTGGGGCCGGAGGGGGTCTCACTAATGGTGTCGTGAAGTTGAAGGCATGGGGCCCATTGGACCTCGTGGAGACGGGTGAGGTCGTGTTGTTGGCCACTAGCACACCAGTCGCACTGCCATGTGGCAGGACCCTGAGCTGGGCGGCATTGTGAGTGGATTGCAAAGTGCGGGCATGTGGAGCAGGTGGAAGTGGGTTCCAAGTGAAGAGGGTTATGGCATATGGAGCAGTCAGTGGGGGAGGGGGGGGGTAGGGTTACCGATGTGGGGGTGGAAGAGATGAGTTGGAAGCCTTCGTCGAGTTGGAGGTGGATGTCCCATTCCGTGAGGTGTTCCGGGGCCCATTCGACCATGTATTGTGTTTGTCCGTATTCTGTGTCTTTGTGTTTGGATATGATGCGTGTCACGTCGCAAGGGGGGAAGTGGTGGTCTGTGGGGGTGAGGTATTCCGTGTCTATGTGTGTGATGCGGGCTGTGGGGTTGGTAGTGGTGGTGCGGGAGGAGTGGATGTCTGGGGAGAGGGTAGAAGGGAGTCTGGGGAGGTGTGGGTTGAGGAGGGGAATCCAGGAGGGATGTAGGGTGGTGGGGAGGGAGGCTTGTTTGGTGTTGAGGTTCGTGACGGGGAGGCGGTTGTGGATAGTGTCAGTGGGTTCGGTGAGAATTGCGGCGAGTAGGCGAACTGGGATAGTGAGAGAAGTGTCGGACCCTGTGAGTTTGGAGATGGACTGACTGGATTTGAGGATGAAGGAGGAAGGGGTGGCGCGGAGGAGGACTTGTGGCCATGTGGTTATGTGATTTTGCCATAGTGGGTTAAGGCGGGGAAGGAGGGAGGTGTGTGTCTTGCGGGGTGAGAATTCGCGGTAGGCTTGTTTGTAATGGAGTGGGTCGGTAATGTGCGTGGCTCTGTCTCTGAGTGATGTACGGAGTTTTGCGTCTTGTCTGGTGAAGTGGGTGCGGATAGTGGTGGCAATGGGGTTGGTGAGGGAAAGGGGAGGGATGTTGTGAAATAAGGTGCCGGCATCACGTTGGGCACGCACAAGGCATCTGAGCGTGGGGAAGGATAGGTTGCCTGACATTATGGATTCAATGGGCCAGTGGGAGTATGTGGTGGAGATTTTGTGTATGTGGGCTCTGGCCATTTGGCCCCTGTATCCGGGGGAGTTCAGGGTTTTGTGGAGGTGGCAGACTGTGAGTTGTGCGGCATGGGCTTTGAGGGAGGGGAGGCCGTAGCCGAGGTCGGAGGTGGGTCGGTGAAGGGCGGTGCGGGGGAGGCTGCGTACCGAGGAGACGGCTGAGCGGAGGGCGCGGCAGATTTGACCTTCAAGGGTGTCCAGTTGGGAGTCGCTGAAGAGTCCAAGTTGAAGGGTAAAATGTTTGCCGAGTAGGAGGCCACGGATGACGCGTATCCTGCGAGATTGGGTTAGTAGGGAGGTGGAAAGGGCGTCGATGAGGGAGGTAGTGGTGCGTTTGAGTTCATGCCAGTGTTTGGTGAAGGTGAGGGAGGTGTTAAGTTCGACCCCGAGGACTCGGTATGTGTCCGAGGGGCCAATGGAGGGAATGGGCGAGGGTGTGGAGTTGATGGTTAGGAACTGCGATTGGAGGTGGGATGTGAGGAGGGTGGTGTTGGCAAGGGAGAGGGCGTTACCCAAACGCCAAAGGGCTCCGGTGATACAACATTTTTGGATGTTGACGGTCATACCTGTGTAGGCGCTGAAGAGGGAGAGTTTCTTTAGTTGGATGGCCATGTTGGGGGTCGAGCCCGTGGCTATGCTGAGGTCGTCGGCGAATCCGTGTCCGGGGTATGTGGCTGTGGGTTCTGTAGGGTCAACGTTAGTGGCGGGGGGCCCGGGCCGGTAGCCCCGGCTGCCGACCGTGAGCCAGCGGAGAAAGGGTTCAAGGAAGAGGGTGAAAAGGAATGGGGAGAGGGTATCGCCCTGCAGGGTACCTCTATTAATGTCGATGGAGGGGGTGGGACCATAAGGGGTAATGTAGTCCGTGGATGAGACCCCGTAGAGGTGTTCGCATGTATCTACAAAAGTGGAGGGCATACCGAGTTGTCTCATGTGTTTGAACATGATGCGGTGGTCTGCTGCGTTGAAGGCGCCTTTGAAGTCCGCGTACATAACATAGATGTCTTTCTTGTGGAGTTTCGCGTCCTCCATGGCCATGATTATGGAGGAGAGGGCGTCGTGGATGCTGCGGTGTTGTCGAAAGCCGTCTTGTTGGTCGCTGAGGATGCCGTGGGTTTCGGCGTATTTCGAGCCTGCGTCTTTTATTAGTGCGGTCCATAGCTTAAGGAGGTTATTCATGAGGGCGATGGGGCGATAGTTGTCGAGGAGGGTGGGGTCTCCTTTTTTATGTAGGAGGCATGTTGTGCTATGGCACCATTCGGGGGGTGTGTAGGAGTTATGGGCGAAGAGGGATAGGAGAGAGTAGAGGGCAGAGCGGGTCTCGGGGGGTAGGAACTTGAGAATTTCGTTGGGGATACCGTCGGGGCCGGGGGCCTTGCCTGTGCCTAGCGAGTTGAGGGTTTTATCAAATGTAGCACGGGTAATCATATCGGCTAGAGTGAGTGTAGGGTCCCCGCGAGGTTCGATGGTGTAGTTGTCGGGGTTGTCAGGGTGTTCCCAGGGGGGTACGGGTAGGTCGGGCGGGGTGGCTCGCATGAGTTCAGTGGTGAAATGGGAGTGGATTGCGTCAATGACGGTCGAGGGGGAGGACGCCACGGTCGCATCGGGCTTGGTAATGCGGTGTAGTGTAGTGGTTGCGGTGGTCGCCGGGAGGAGGCCACTTTTAATTTTCAATCCGCGGTGGGAGGATTTCGGGGAGGCGTCATAGGCAGTATTGGTGCGGTTTTTAATTTTTTGTAGTATATCCGTGGTGGTGGTTCTGAGGAGAAGGCGGATGCGTGCCTGGCATCTTTGACTGATTTCGGTAGGGGAAAGGTAGTCGGAGGTTTGCAGGAGGGTTTGGGCGAGGGGAAGGGGGCCTTTGTTGGTACTACAGCGACGGAGTGTGCGTATGAGTTTACGCGTCTTTTTAGATAGCCAGGTAGGGTTAACGGATGCAGTAGTGGGGCGGGGTTTTTTCGGGGGAAGGAGGGGCCAGATAGTGGCTGCGTGGTCCATGTGTTGGGAGAGTAGTGTGGTGAATTTGGATGCTAGGGTGTCGAGGGTGTCGGGAGTGGCCTGGCAAGGGGAGGTATTTATGATTTCCGCGTGGAGGGAGGCTGTGCTGTTGAGAAGATGGGGTGTGCTACGTTGGTAGGATGTAATGTGATGTGGCTGGAGGGGGAGTTTAAAGGAGAATTTGCGGGTGGTGTGGTGAGGGCGTGGTGTGTCGTGGGCCGCGGGTGGTCGAGCGATTAGGGAGGAGGGGGCAGGAATGACGAGGTGAATCGCCGAGTGGTCGGAGAAGTGTGATGGAGAGGTAAATGTTGAGCATGCCGGAGGGTTGAGGCTTAAGGGGGAGGGGGGTGGAGTGAGCCAGTGGTCGAGGCATCCGTCGCTGCGGGGGAAGGTGGGGAGGGGGGGGTGGAGCGGTCGAAGGTGGTGTTTGAGGAGGGTGGTGAGGGCGGGGTTGCCCTGACCTGGTGTGGTGGTCGTTTGGAAGTCGCCTCCCCAGAGGACACGGTGTGTTGGGTAGTCGTCCGTGAGTCTGAGGCCCCATGCCGCGACCTCCGCGTATAGGCGGGTGAGCTGAGTGCTGTGGAGTTGTGGCATGTAGACCCCGAGAAGGAGGTAAGGGTCACCTGAGTGGGGCACGAGTTTAAGTCCTGCGATGTGTGGGATTAGGTGGGGAGGAGGGGTGAGGACGGTTGCGGTGCTGAATGATTCTCTGCGGACCGCAAACAGAACACCTGCGGAGGGTAATGGCACAGCTGAGTAGCGAGGACGTGAGCTTTTGAGGAGGTATTGGGGAAGGGCGACTCGCCAGCGTGATTTGTGAGTGGTGTGGGTGGTTTCGGTGAGGATGAGGATATCTGGGCTGTGAGTGGCGGCTAGGTGCTCCACATCCATGATAGATGTGTGGAGTCCCCTGGTATTAAGGTTGATGAGGTGTAGGGGTTGTGGAAGGTGATGGGGGAGGATTGGTGTGGGGTGCGGGCATGGCTTGAGGGGGGGGTTGGTTTGGGGGGGAGTGTTGTTGCCGGGTGTGTGAGTGTTGGAGGTGGTAGGGTGTGTCAGGTGAGGGGGTGTGGTGTGGTGGTGGGTGGGGGGTAGGGCAGGTAGATTGGGGGGGGGGGGGTGGGGGGAGGGGTGGAGTGGGGGTGGGTATGGGTAAGGGGGTTGGAGAGGGGTGTGTTTGTGTGGGTGAGGGGGAGGTTTGATGAGGGTGAAGGGCTGCCAAAAGGTGTGAGCGTCCGATAGGAAGGGGGGTGGAGCGAAAGACGTGGTGCCACAATAAAGAGTGGAGGGAGTAGACAGAGGTCCTGGGGTCGAATTGCGGGGGGTTGTAGGCTTGGTCTGCAGGGGCCGTGAGAACAAAGTATGTGTGAAGGAGGACGTGGGTGCCGCAGGACCACGCGCGAGATATGTCGTTCTGTCGAGGGGGGTTGAGGAGGCGAGGAGAGGGGAGGATGGGGGGGGGGGACGAGTTCCAAGAGGCGAGGAGGGAGAGAGTGCGGGTGAGGAGGAACGGTGGAGGGTTGTGGTGGAGTGAGTCGACCCAGGTGGCGGAGTCGTGCGTCACGTGGAGGAGGCCAAAGTGGGAGTGTTGCCATGTGAGGACAAGGAGGGAGTTGTTGGGTGTGCCCGGTCGGGGAGGTGCACCCCTGTTGGCGAGGTTAGTCCATTGGCTGGGGTAAACGCGATGGTTATGAAATGTGTCCACTTCAATGTTTGTGATGATAGAGTAAGTGTTGCGGGAGTTAGAGTGAAGTTTAGCAAGGGAGGTGGCAATGCAGGAGAGGTTTGAGAGGTCCTGGTAGTGGCCCCATTGGAAAGAGAGAATGGCCGAGGGGTCGAGGGGCCCGATAGGGGTGGGAAGGCCGTGTTCAAGGTTCAAATCGTACAGGTAGTTGTGAAGTTGAATGGCGCAGGTTGTGGGTGAGAAGTGCGGCGGAAGAGTGTCCCTGTGTGGGTTGGTTACACTATGGTTACGGATGTCATTGGGAGGGTGGGGGAGAAGGGGTTGGGGTCGGACCTCCGGGCCTGCTGGCCCGTCTGTGGTGGAGTTAGGGACGGCGGGTGGCCCTATTGGCCGAAGAGAAGTCAGAAGGAGTGATGAGAGGTCCAGTGGATGGGGATGGCTCCGCAGCGGCTTCGTCGTTGGACAGGTCTTCGTCTGGGAGGTCGTCGAGGTCGAGGGCCGAAGTTGCAGGGGAGGAGTCTGGAAGGGGGAGGCTGGAAGGGTGTGTTGTGGGTGTGCGGGTTGGGGACCGGTAATCGGGTTGGGTGTTATGCTGGGTAGGGGGGGGGGTGTGGCGCTTGATTGTCGGGGGTGTGCGTGTTGTGTGGCGGTGTGGGGGTGAGGCCTGGGTCTTTTTGGTTGTGGGTCGGGAGTGTTTTAATACTCCTGATGGGGGGGCGGGTTTAAGTGCGGGGTCTGTGGGGGTACGCTTTGATGGGGAGGAGTCCATGGGGTCGTGGCGGGGAGGGGAGGGGGCCAGGGGGTGGTGGGGGGTTGGTGTTGTGTTGCGGTCAGAATCTGGGTGTGGGGGGGAGGGGGGGGGAGGGGGTTGGTGTCCCTGGGATGGGTGAGAGGAGGCAGGGGCGGGTTGTGTGAGAGGGGTGGATGAGGAGTCCATGTGGTCCGCTGAGGATTCGAAGATGGTGGGGAGGGAGGTTGGGGGGGGTGGAGCTGTGGCGGGTATGGATGGAGGGGCTTGATGGTGAGTCGGGGAGGGTTGTGTAGAGGGGGCGGGGGAGGGGGAGCGACGTTTTTTGGAAGGGCGTGGGGTGTGAGAGTGAGGGGGCGGGGGTGAGTGGGAGGTGGCCAGTAGGATGTCAGGGAGGGAGTCAAAGTCGAGGGGGGCATCATCGGGGGTGTCGAGCATTGAGCCATCTGCAGGTTCCTGTTGCCAGGCCTCGTAGGTGTTGGTGGCCTGGAGGTGACCTGTCCATTCAAGGAGGAGGGAGGGGGGGTTGCGGAGGAGGGTTTTGTTTTTTGTGATGGTGAGTGGGGGGGGGGAGGGGGTGGTGTGGAAAATGGGGTCCGAGATGCGGGACCTGCCGAAGATGGAGTAGTGGTGTGGTGTGATGTAGAGTGAGCATGTGGTGTGGGTGGGGGTGCCTCGGTGGATGTAGGTGTGGGGTAGGGGAATGGTGGCGGTGCCGTTGGTGGAGACGAGGATGCAGTACATGGTGGTGGTAAGGGAAATTTGGATGCTGGTGGCGATGTGAGGGGAAGGGGAAGGGTGGGAGCGGAAGTATGAGCCATCAGGAAATTTTTGGAGGGAGGCATGAAGGGATAGGTTGAAGGGCGGGGGGGAGGGTCGGTGTGAGTGGGTGTGGGAGTGTGCGTATTCAGAAGCTGTTTGGTGGAGGAGGGTGGAGAGCCAGTGTGAAGGAGGAATGGAGCCATTGGGTGTGGGGCAAGGTAGTGGGAGGGGGTGGGGTGATTGGATGAGGACTGTGGTGAGGCAGGTGTCAGCCCAGGAAGTGCCTGGGACATGGCCTGTGAGTGGGGGGGGTGTGATGATGATTGTGTAGTTTTGGGGGGTAGGGGGTACTGAATGAATGGCATTTTGAAGGGTTGCGTGAAAATGTACAGGGCCTGATTGTGAAAGGAGTGGGTTATGGGACGGGTGGAGGATATTCATCCAGAAGGAGGTGGGATCGTTCTCAACCTGTATGGGGTCGCGTGTCGGTTGAAGGGCGTCCGCGATCTGAAGGAGGAGTTGGACGGGTTCAGGGAGGTCTTCCATACAGGGGGTAGGGTCGGAGGCGCTGGTGTTCCAGGTGTCGACGAGTTCCGTGGTGAGTCGATCGAGGAGGAGGGCCTGTAACAAAGGAACGACGTCTGGGCCGGAGAGATGAGTGAACAGGGGGGAGCTAATTTTCACTCGTCGGCCTGAAACTGCGGGAACGACTACAGCTCGGATTATCTGAATTTCCTGCTGTCTAGGTATGAGTCGATCAGGCGAGCCGAGAGGTCAACGGCCCTACCGAGAACTGGGGCAGTCGTTGGAACTGAAAGGACGAGGGGGGTTTGAAGGCCCGTGCCCGGAGTAGGGTCCAGTGGCGTTCCTCGCCCATGTTCCGCGTTCTCGAGTTGTGGGGCAGTGAGGAAGGGTGCAAGGGGGTGACCCACGAGGCGGTTGCGGGGTCCGATGTGGTCGTCCGCGAAGAGGGGTGTAGGGCGGTCCTTAAGAAGGACCTGCTTGTAGGAGTCCGGGAGGTGTGAAGTAGACATGGTGATCGGTCGTAGGATGTCGATGTGATTTGGTTTGGTGTTCGCAATGTGGGGAGAGGAATGGTTAGAGGTGGTCAGCGTGTGTTGGCGGCACACGACCAGGTCTGATGGGACCTGGGTTTGTTTTTCACGGACGTCTGATGGGAACGTCCGGACGCTCGGAGGGGCGCGTGAGAGTGCGCCGGCTCCGTGGGAGAGTGATTTTTGTAATATTTTTGATACGCACGAGTGTCGTAGTATTGGACGGAGTACTCTGAATGTTTGAGATGTAGGCGGCGCAGATTCCGGCATGTGAATCGAATTCAAATTTGTGAAAGCTGCGCCTTGGAGTGTGTACCGTCTGATGTGCCTACGGATCCACTGACCTGGGTGAGCGAGGCTCGGGTGGGGAGAGGTGATCGGTGCCCGTCGTCCGACGGGCCCTGTGGTCACTAGTCTATCGCTCATAGGGAGGCCAGGCCCGGAGCGAAGACCGTCGGCGTTGCTCATCCGAGCTACCGACCCATCCCCTATATTTTATTACGTCAGTAGTACTTTAGTAGTACTTTGGATCTTTTTACTGTCTTTAGTGACGGTAGGATACGTTTTCTAGACATGGTGATCGGTCGTAGGGTGTCGATGTGATTTGGTTGGGTGTTTGCAATGTGGGGAGAGGAAGGGTTAGAGGTGGTCAGCGTGTGTTGGCGGCACACGACCAGGTCTGATGGGACCTAAGTTTGTTTTTCACGGACGTCTGATGGGAACGTCCGGACGCTCGGAGGGGCGCGTGAGAGTGCGCCGGCTCCGTGGGAGATTGATTTTTGTAATCTTTTTGATACGTACGAGTGTCGTTGTATTGGACGGAGTACTCGGAATGTTTGAGATGCAGGTGGCGCAGATTCCGGCATGCGAACCGAATTCAAATTTGTGAAAGCTGCGCCTTGGAGTGTGTACCGTCTGATGTGCCTACGGATCCACTGACCTGGGTGAGCTAGGCTCGGGTGGGGAGAGGTGATCGGTGCCCGTCGTCCGACGGGCCCTGTGGTCACCAGTCTATCGCTCATAGGGAGGCCAAGCCCGGAGCGAAGACGGTCGGCGTTGCTCATCCGAGCTACCGACCCATCCCTATATTTTTTACGTCAGTAGTACTTTAGTAGTACTTTGGATCTTTTTACTGTCTTTAGTGACGGTAGGATGTGTTTTTTTGCCTCGGGATAGACATGTCGTCATGCAGGACTGGACCGTGTTGGTAGACTGCTCGGAGAAAAGATTCCCATTGAGTCACGTAACCAAAGTGAAGTAACTCACTCTTGTGCTTCTCAGCACGAAGTAACCCTGTCAGAGCGGGCGTAATGGTCAGACCGTCAATGTTGATTGTTTCCGGGACGACGTAAGTGCCATCCGGATTAACTGTCGACTGTGCTGTAACAGCCTGCTCAACCTGAGCATGTGTGCTTAAGTTGTTCGTAGCAAACAGGACAAGAATAGAAGCCGAGTACACGTAAACAAGCTGTCGTCCTTGAGGTAGCTTAACTCGGACATGAGCGTCACTCAAAAGCCTTAAATCATCCGGTGTCATAACGAGACCGGTTTCCTCGTGTAACTCACGAACATCAGTGTCGATAGGCTCTTCGTTAGGCAAGATAGAGCCCGCTGGGAGCCAAGTTTTACCAGAACGAGGCTCACGCTGTAATACAATCTTCAAGTCCGACGGTTTAGTTCCTCCAACGTGAATTACCAACACCACGTAATGTCCGGGTCCTAGAGAAGCCATTTCGAATCAGTCAAGCAACGTCGAGCAAATCAATGAGCAACGAAAACGTGCGTCGACCAGAGAGCTCCGAAACCAGTGTGGCGGTTAGCCTCCGAAAGCTAAACGCTAGCTCAAATCTGTTCTAGTCTGTCTAGTTCTGTCGTTGCAAGATGGCAAAATGATGTTGTCGAGAGGCAATGGTGAAAGATGTTTCACTGCTGTACTTAGGCAGTAGATGTTGTAAGTGAACAAAGGAATTGTTAAATGGTTCTGTCACCTCCCTCTACTGCACTGGGCTTAAATAGGTTTCTGCCCAGATTACTGACGCTTGCAAGCTACGCTTACGTGTCAGGCGTTAGGGCTGTCTAACCGTCGTCATCTGCCTCGAGACGCGGCCTGCCTAGCATTGGGTTTCACGACGCGGCTCCTTCTGCATCGAAGAGCACGCTCTGGCGCGTCATCTGGCTAGTTAGATTAATTATGCATATCTGTACGTACCGGGAGGTACTGGTCGTACTGTAGCATCAGCACCCTTACAATATTGCAGTAGCGACGTACCCACGTGTATACGTCCGTCCTGTGGAAAAGCACGAATTGGAATCCGTAACGAGTACATGTAAAATGTCCTGCAATGTATTGTTGCATGACTGTACTCGTCACAACGCTCACTAGCAGTCGCCAGCCCTGCGAGAGTTTTCAGTCTCCCCTAGGGGCGAGGCCCGAAGCTACGCAGGACGGAGGTGGGTCGCAGCCGGAGGAGCGGTACGGTCTGGCGGCGGCGGTCCTTAGGATCACCCGCCGCCGGGAAAACCCGGTACGGGGGGGTTTTCGGGAAATATTCCCGTACCCACCATATTTTGAGGGAAGGCGACTCGATCCCTTTGTTCCGCCAACCCCTCCCCTAGTCGGTACCCGTTTATCGACAGGTTGCCTCATGCAGTGTGCCTAGGCGGGTTATCGTAACGGCACACTACTCGTAAAGGCGGCCGCCTAACAACGTAAACCACCGGGGGAGGGTACGGACGGCCATACCGCGATCGGATAGGTGATGGAAACATACGGCGAAAGGACAGGGGACATGACAAAATCGGGCTCGGAGGCAGGAGAGCTAGCCGGACACCGTCTGCGTCCTAGTTATTTTCTCTTCCTAGCCCCCGAAGGAGGAGAGAAGACTAAGCATGTTACTAGTTGCGCCGGGCGGAGCGACTGATATCTCGGACGGGGAGGTGCAAGGATCGAGTAGGGACCGTCGACGACCTGAGCGAGGGGGTTTTTCACATGCCATTCCCCCCTAGCCCCGGCACGACCGGAGTCGCACAAGATCAGAGGTCAGACAGGTCCGACTCGACCATCATCTGCTGACCAGCTTAGGTGATCAACGTCCCCGCAGCGGCTCGAGCAAGCCGCGCATCGTGGAGACTAGCGACATTTTTTTGTCCATACTGTATCCAAAAAATTTACGTATAGATCAAAAAATAATAAATACCTAGTTACGTGTATGTTTTTGACGGTATCGCTACTACCAATGGAGAGGTCGGGATTAGTGGTTCACGGTCTAGCCCATGTAACGTGAGTCCCCATATTGGCCACTATAGTGAGGGCCCAGAGACATCAGCCGGTTAATTCTGGTATTGTTGTAAACAATTTCAATTTCAATTTCAATACCTAACCGCATGTATGACATCGCTACATCCAACGCAACCAAACTAGCTCGGAGAGATGTTCTAGATGGTAAAGTTTAAATATCGGTTGGGTCTCGAGGGGCTTATGGAGCGTGTGACTGTGCCGACTTAGTGCGGTAAGTCGCGGCAAATGTTTTAACTTTTCCATGGGCAATAAATCACACGCTCCAACCTCGCTCCAACCCCGCTCTGCTTAATTTCCTTCTCTCATACCCGACCCCGTCACATTTGTTGGTTATAAGCCGTGCTCTCATGACAACAGTGATACGATATTCGGGCTTACTAGGGGCGCATTTAGCGAATTTGCCTAGTAGCGATCGGCTCTTTTTCCCTACTGTCTTAGGGCTTTTGTTTGTCTGCTTTATACTCTCATGTTTCGGCTCTACTTGCACCGACGACAACTTTGCACTTCGAGCTATTTTCCTTAGACGTACCGATAGCGTGGTTTCCCTTCTCGAGGGGTTGTTTTGCCGAAATGTATCTGCTTCCGTGTGATGATAGATAGTTGCCTACGCCCCACATACCTTGCACGGCACCAACATCGCCAACCCGGAATACGATCACGAATGCATGCGCCGAGCCATGGAACACGCAATCACTAGCGCCCACTCCACAGCCTCACACACACCCAGCGCCAACATCCTCATACTCCCCCGATGGGAACACACACCCTACCGACACTCGAAATTCATCAACTCCCCATACACCCACCACCTCTACACCCTTCCCAATGACGCAAACACCTTCCTACCCCCCGACCAACACACATGCCACCCCACCCCCACCCCCTTTGGCACACGCCGAATGGTCGACATCTACCTAGTCGCCAACCCCCTCGAACTTTCCGCCTTGCCCTCACACGCAGCCATGACCGCCCTCCACAACACACTCGAATTGATCTACAACACACACCTCCCCAACCCCACCATCAACAAACATCCCCCACACCTCTTCGACACCTACTCACCCCACTCTGCAGGCATCTACCATCTCCCCCCCAAACCCACTCACCCCATTACCTATCCCCTTCCGGGACGCACGAAGCTAACATACTCCCCCACGAGAGGAAATCTTGCTTGGAACTGGCAGGACTTGGTATACACGGACGGCTCCAAGAAGGGCGGCCCCTCCCCCCTTGGCGCAGCCGCCACCCACCCCGCCTCGGACACCCGCATCAAAATTCTGGTGACCTCCACCCCTCCCTCACACACCATCAATCGCGCTGAATTAGTAAGCATCGACATAGGCCTCCAACTAGGTCACACACACATATGTATGGTATGAATTCCCCTTGGGTTTGTGGTATGAGGGTGTATGACCAAGTCCAATGGCCGATGGACACTTCTGAACCTGTGGTGTATGTTGTGTCGGGTGGGTGTCCGTCTGCAGCTTGGCTAGCAAGTGCGTCAGCGAGGTCGTTTCCTAGTGAGTGGTTGTGTGCTTTGATTTTGCCGAGGTGTGTGCGGATGCCTGCGTCGCAACGGGTTTCGAGGGTGTGTGTGATGGAGAGGAGCGTGCCTCGGTGGATGTTGTGTTTGTAAGCGGATGGGTAGTTTAAGTAGCCTTGTATGAACCCGGAATACGATCACGAATGCATGCGCCGAGCCATGGAACACGCAATCACCAGCGCCCAATCCACAGTCTCACACACACCCAGCGCCACCATCCTCACACTCCCCCGATGGGAACACACACCATACCCACATTCCAAATACATCGACTCCCCATACACCCACCACCTATACACCCTTCCCAACGACGCAAACACCTTCCTACCCCCCCGACCAACACACATGCATCCCCACCCCCACCCCATTCGGCACACGCTGGATGGTCGATATCTACCTCGTCGCCAACCCCCTCGCACTCTCCACCTTACCCCCACACACAGCCATGACAACATACGCCCCCACCAGAGGAAATCATGCATGGAACTGGCAAGACTTGGTATACACAGACGGTTCCAAAAAGGGAGGCACCTCCCCCTCGGAGCAGCCGCCACCCACCCCGCCTCGGACACCCGCATAAAAAATCTGGTGACCTCTACCCCTCCCTCACACACCATCAACCGCGCTGAATTAGCTGGCATAGACATAGGCCTCCCACTAGGCCACACCCACCTGCTTACATACAGTGCGTGCTCCCTCCGCCTCATACAAGGCTACTTAAACTGCCCTTCCGCTTACAAACACAACATCCACCACGAAACGCTCCTCTCCATCACACAAACCCTCAAAACCCGCTGCAACGCAGGCATCCGTATACACCTCGGCAAAATTAAAGCACACAACCACTCACTAGGGAACGACCTCGCAAGCATACTAGCTAATTAAGCGGCAGACGGACACCCATGCGACACAACATACACCACAACAGGGACTGGATCCGCCATTTTTTTGTTGGGTTCGGATCCATGAGTACTTGATTTTTCCGGATCCGGAACTAGTGAGTACCTCCAAAAAAGGGATCCGGATCCCGCGATTACCTGTGATTCTAGGGTTCGGACCCCGCGATTACCTACTGAACCTTGGGTTCGGACCCCGCGATTACCTGTGATTCTAGGGTTCGGACCCCGCGATTACCAGTGATTCTAGGGTCCGGACCCCGCGATTACCTACTGAACCTAGGGTTCGGACCCCGCGATTACCTGTGATTCTAGGGTCCGGATCCAGCGATTACCTGTGATTCTAGGGTTCGGATCCAGCGAGTACCTGTGTTTTTGATTCCGGAACCGAGTACATGAGTACTTCTAAATTTTTTGGTTCCGTTGGATTCGTTGGGTTCGCGATTCCAACAAGTACTCGAAGTACTCATGCAAATTGATACAAATTGCGCATTTTGGGGGAAGTTTGTAGTGCAATTTGAATTTTTACATCTCTACTAGTTCTATTGCGCCTGCTCATGCTTGGATCCCATACAATAGATACGTACAATTCACTTCCCATACTTTCTGCCCGCTGCAAACATATTTAGTACTTTACAGTCTATCCCATACAATTTAGCAAAGCTTTTGGACCCTCCGGCAAGTGCCACAAGCAATGTATGTGAGTTTATAGCCCTCCGGCTCAAAAAAGACACTTGCCATCACAGGGAAACAGATTCCGATGCAGTACCATATTTCACATATGATGTGACAAGTAATGCCAAATGGTTTATCGCATGGCCAGTGCGAGTCCACCAAATGAACATTAAATGCACAAAATATGGATGAAAACTGGTTTCAGACAACCATTTCTTACAGTTTATATAGACTTGTGACAATTGAAATTGAAATTGTTCACAACATGTGACAACCATATTCCTCGCGCATACATAATTCAACAATTACATGAGACTAACAAGGCATCCTCTAGGCTATCTTCCTTGGTGTTCTTCTTGAACGCGTCATGCATTCGCCCCGCTTTGTTGAACAAACGCTCGCATGCAGCAGAGGTAGCAGGCATAGATAAGTACTACCGCGCCATTAAAGCCAAGTCGGGGTACAGAGCTGCATGTGTTTTCCACCATGTCAACACACAAATGTCCTTGTCCGTTTCTTGGGGCAGCTCAAGGTAACGCTCTAAGTCATCCTTTTCCACGTGCTTGGCTGTAGAGGGCGTCACACGCCCAGTCAAATCCCCGGAAAGGAATGCAGTGAAAGACTTACTCTTCGACGACATCAATTGCTTGCCAAGCTCTGCAGCATTCATGCTTGGATAAGCACCGCCTTCTGCTCGCTCTCTTCCGGCTCTGTGCGCGACTGCTCTCCAAATTCCCTTCTTGCAGCCGCCAACATTGTAGGCGCAAAGTCGGGACGAATGCCATTGAAGTCCAGATTCTTAAACCTGCACAATTCACATTTTTAGTTAACATAGCAAATGCACAAGTAAATTTGCATACACACACACACACAGAGGAACACGTAGAGAGCATACAAAATAGGTACACAAACGAACACCACACACACATGCACACACATTCAGAAGCATATGCACATACAAGCCAACACACACACAAGCAGATAAACACAAACACATCCATAAGACACACACATGCATAAGATAAACACACACACAAACATAAACACACATGCATAAGACACACACACAAACACACATGCAGAAGTACATGCGCATACAAGCACGCACACACACACACACACACACACACACACACACACATACAAGCACTCAATACAAATATGCATAAGCATATACACGCAAACACACACACACACACACACACACACACACACACACAAGGACGCTCAGATACAATCACATCTATTTATCAACATTCAATATTTTTATCAGGTATATAATAGAAACACATGTGCAAAACTTAAACACATGCACACACAACTATTACAAGGTACTCACCGAATGTCCAGCAATGTCGCAATCCCTATCTTGATGTAATCGTTCTCCCTTATGTTCGTGAAAAAACGCTCAATGATTCCGGCCCGCAGACTCTCCCTTGCCTCCGCCATATGAGGCTCCATGTCCTTCGCTTCGATGGTGTACAAGTCCACATCCCTCCGCTCATCTTGCAGTGAAACGGACCTGTGTGACGACAGCTGCTTTAACAGAGTGCCTAACATAGGGTAAACAAGTGATATGGTTACATAGTCCCCCTGCAGCAAATTCACAACTTGAGCCACTGGCCACAGCACAGTGCAACAATATGCTTAAAGACAAAGTAACCTTTTATGTGGGAAAGCAAAGAACAGAAAAGCATCACAGAACAGCGATAACATAGTGTCGACAAGCTCAACTGCAACGCTATTAATATGGCTTTGATAGAGCACATAAACAGAGACATAAATGTGCGGGCGGAGGCGGGGAGTGGGCGCCATGCGGCGCTACCGAACCGCGCAGTGCAACAATATGCTCAACGACAAAGTAACCTTTTACGTGGGAAAACAAAGAACAGAAAAGCATCACAGAACAACGATAACAAAGTGTCGACAAGCTCGACTGCAACGCTATTAATATGGCTTTGATAGAGCACATAAACAGAGACATAAATGTGCGGGCGGAGGCGGGGAGTGGGCGCCATGCGGCGCTACCGAACCGCGCAGTGCAACAATATGCTCAACGACAAAGTAACCTTTTACGTGGGAAAGCAAAGAACAGAAAAGCATCACAGAAAAGCGATAACAAAGTGTCGACAAGCTCAACTGCAACGCTATTAATATGGCTTCGATAGAGCATAAACAAACATAAATATGTGGGCGGAGGCGGGGAGGGGGCGCCATGCGGCGCTACCGAACAGTACAGTGCGACAATATACTAAACGACAAAGTAACCTTTTACGTCGGAAAGCAAAGAATAGAAAAGCATCACATAACAGCGATAACAAAGTGTCGACAAGCTCAACTGCAACGCTATTACTATGGCTTCGATAGAGCAAATAAACAGACATAAATGTGCGGGCGGAGGCGGGGAGTGGGCGCCATGCGGCGCTACCGAACATCACAACGCAGCTAACTCGAGGGTGAGGGCAAAGCGGAGGGGGGGGGGGGGGGAACTCTTGCTTACCTCTTCAACTTTCTCTTGCTCGTTGTGAAAGTCTTCCAGCAGGGTGGACCAATAGGCTTGACGCCTTACGTTGAGCTCGGTTTTTGAAGTGGCGGCTAATTGTGATAGGACTGGATGTGGACGGGCAGGTTATGGTGGATTTCAAGCGCGTACGCACCGTTTAAATAGCCCTTGGGTGGGCTACAATCGATTCAAGGCTGCGGAATGACAGCAATCGGGGCTATTGAACCAATCCTAGGCACACACCTCAGCAGATTTGCATTGCCAAATACCTCCCAAAAAAACAGCGTGTCACTTCGGGCAACCACAGATTCGTGAGATACTCGGAATCGTGAGTACTGATTGGGTATCACGATTCCACATCGTTTTGCGAGGATGAGGTACTCGCGATTACCGCGAATCCATTAAAGTACGATGAATACCGGATCCAACGATTACTTACAATAACTGGTACCGGAACCAACGCTTACTTACAATAACTGGTACCGGAGCCAACGATTACTTACAATAACTGGTACCGGAACCAACGATTACCTACTGAACCTAGGGTTCGGACCCCGCGATTACCTGTGATTCTAGGGTTCGGACCCCGCGATTACCTACTGAACCTTGGGTTCGGACCCCGCGATTACCTACTGAACCTAGGGTTCGGACCCCGCGATTACCTGTGATTCTAGGGTCCGGACCCCGCGATTACCTGTGATTCTAGGGTCCGGACCCACGAGACCAAGTCCGAACCCGAGTAGTCTCGTGGATTCGCGGCTCCTTAGGATCCGGATCCAGTCCCTGCACCACAAGTTCAGACGTATCGATAGGCCACTGGACTTGGCCATACACCCTCGTTCCACAAACCCAAGAGGAACCCATACCATACACATACACCGACCTCAGAACTGACGCTCACACCCACAGCACCAAACACACTCACACGCCCCTCTCACAAACATCCAAACACGATGCCCTCCTCGCCCGCGCCGCGGAGGACGGCTCGGACTTCACTTTCCACAAAAAACACACCATACTCACCAACATCCGATTCACCCCCAAGCAAGAATTCATGTGGGGCGTACAGAGCACCCGCCTCCTCACCCACAACCCCACCATGCGCTGCCCCATGTGTGGCCAATTCACTAGCAACGGCCACATCGCCGGTAACTGCCCCACCATGTCCGGCCTAAGACAGGACCGCCACAACAACGCGCTACAACTCCTACTCCCCCTCATGGAATGCCACAACGGCGGACGATGGGATACCATCGCCGCATACGTCGGTAACAAACCCATCAAATCATTCGCATCCCCCACACCCACCCACACCCCTCTTGACTTTCACCCCCCTCACCCCACCCACATGCCCACCCGCCTTGTTGCTGCTGACGAAGGCCTCTCGCCCGACTCCTTAATTGAAATTGAAATTTGAATTGTTTACAACATGTACCGTATGCGCCGGTTTTTCACCAAAAGCCGGATGCGTCGGCTGATGTCTTTGGGCCCTCCCAACTATGCCATACAGGGAACTTACAAGTCAAGGCTAGACCGTTAACCACCTAATCCAACCTCTCCAGGGATGTGTCGGGGGTTTTACTCCCCCCCGGGGAGATGTGAAAGACGAGGCGAGGGCGGCATGCAGTCAGGGGCGTGCGAAGGGGCAATGTGCGGGGGCGCGGCGGGAGCTCGTGCGGGATTTGATGCGGTATATGAGCATGAGATGATGTAGCCATTGGACAATATGCGTGTGGAGTTGTGCAAGGATGCGAGACGTTTCGAGGCGTGCTTTGGAGATGAGTTTGTCAAGGGGGTCGGTGCGGGCGGTGAGTAGGGAAGTGAGACTCGTGATGGTGGAGGAGTGCGGTGTGCCGGTGCGGCTCATGACGATGGGAAGGATGTCTACCACTGTGCCTGGCCAGTGGCTGCGGATGGCGTTTGCAAGGGGTGTGTATTTGGCTCGTATGAGGTTAGCTGTGTGGGAGAGGTTATTGTCCGTGCAGTACTTCCATTCCCCTATCTGAATATTTTTGATGGATGCGTAACGTCGGCGACCGTGTGAGTGACCAACGAATCGGGGTTCGAGGATGCGGATAAAGTCGTGTTTGTGTGCGGGGGGTCGTAGCGCGGGGGGGGGAATCTCAGGTGGGAGGACGGCGGGACACGAGGTTAGGGAGTCGGTCGAGAGACCTTCGTTATCATCAACAAGGCGGGTGGGCATGTGGGTGGGGTGAGGTGGGTGGCAGTCAAGTGGAGTGTGGGTGGGAGTGGGAGAGGCAAAAGATTTGATGGGTTTGTTACCGAAGTCTGCAGTGATGGTTTCCCAGCGTCCTCCGTTGTGGCGCTCCAATAGGGAGAGTAGGAGTTGTAGCGCGCTGTTGTGTCGGTCCTGTCTTAGGCCAGACATGGTGGGGCAGTTACCGGCCATGTGACCGTTGCTAGTGAATTGGCCACATAGGGGGCAGCGCAGGGTGGGGTTATGAGTGAGTAGGCGGGTGTTGTGGACTCCCCACATGAATTCTTGCTTGTGTGTGAACTGGATATTTGTGAGGGTTGAGTGGTTTTTGTGGAAAGAGAAGTCGGCGCCGTCCTCCGCGGCGCGGGCGAGGAGGGCACCGTGTTTGGTGGTATGCGCGAGGGGTGTGTGGGTGTGTTTGGTGTTGTAGGTGTGTGCGTCGGCTTTGAGGTTGGGGTATCTGTAGGGTATGGGGTCCCCTAGGGTTTGTGGAATGAGGGTGTAAGGCCAAGTCCACTGGCCTATCGTGACCTGTGAACCTGTGGTGTATGTAGTGTCGGGTGGGTGACCATCCGCGACCTGGTTGGCGAGGGTGTCTGCGAGGTCGTTGCCTAGGGAGTGGTTCTGTGCTTTGATTTTGCCAAGGTGTGTGCGTATGCCTGCGTCGCAGCGGGTTTTAAGGGTGTGTGTGATGGATAGGAGGGTGTCGCGGTGGATGTTGTGGCTGTAAGCGGAAGGGCAGTTTAAGTATCCTTGTATGAGGCGGAGGGAGCACGCACTGTCTGTGAGGAGGTGAGTGCGGCCAAGTTGGAGGCCGATATCTATGCCAGCTAATTCAGCGCGATTTATTGTGTGGGAGGGAGGGGTAGAGGTCACCAGAATTTTGATTTTAGTGTCCGAGGCGGGGTGGATAGCTGCTGCTCCGAGGGGGGACGAGCTGCCTTTTTTCGAGCCGTCTGTGTAGACAAAGTCCTGCCAATTCCAAGCAAGAGTACCTCTGGTGGGGGGGCATGTTAGTTGCATGCGTTCTGGGAGGGGGTATGTGATGGAGAGAGTTGGGTTTGGGGGGAGGTGGTATATGCTTGCGGAGTGGGGTGAGTAGGTGTCGAGTAGGTGGGGGGGGGGGGTGATGGCGGGGATGGGGAGGTGAGTGCCGTAGATAGATTCGAGGGTGTTGTGTAGTGCGGTCATGGCTGTGGGTGACGGGAGGGTGGAGAGTGCGAGGGGGTTGGCGACGAGGTATATGTCGACCATCCAGCGTGTGCCGAATGGGGTAGGGGTGGGAGTGCCAGTGTGTTGGTCGGGGGGTAGGAAGGTGTTTGCATCGTTGGGGAGGGTGTAAAGGTGGTGGGTGTATGGGGAGTTGATGTATTTGGAGTGGCGGTAGGGTGTATGTTCCCATCGGGGAAAACGTATCCTACCGTCACTAAAGACAGTAAAAAGATCCAAAGTACTACTAAAGTACTACTGACATAAAAAATACAGGGGATGGGTCGGTAGCTCGGATGAGCAACGCGGACCGTCTTCGCTCCGGGCTTGGCCTCCCTATGAGCGATAGACTGGTGACCACAGGGCCCGTCGGACGACGGGCACCAATCACCTCTCCCCACCCGAGCCTCGCTCACCCAGGTCAGTGGATCCGTAGGCACATCAGACGGTACACACTCCAAGGCGCAGCTTTCACAAATTTGAATTCGATTCACATGCCGGAATCCGCGCCGTCCGCTTCACAAACACCTCGTGTACTATGCTCAATACTACGACACCCCTACGAGTCCAATAGATTACAAAACGAACCTCCCCACGGAGCCGGCGCACCACCACGCGCCCCTCCGAGCGTCCGGACGTCCACACCCGACGCCCGCAGAAAACAAACCCAGGTCCCATCATGCCTGGTCGTGTGCCGCCAACACACGCTGACCACTTCAACTCCACATTCCACCCACATCCACAACCTCTACAACACATACATCGAAAAATGCCCATCGACCACCCTGATTCTTCCTTCCAACCACCCGAACTCCTACAAACAGGTCTTCCTCAGGGACCGGAGCCGCCACGCGGGACGCCCGCTCGCTCCACTCAACTCCGCACTCCAACCGCCCCCTGCCGCCCAAGACTTGGGCCAGGCCTCGGAACCCCCCACTGCATACCAAGCTTTAAAGCCCAACTTGATCCATATGTCCACAAACTCTAACCCCCCTCCCACGTACAGACATATGCAATTGCGGGATCGGCCCGCGAATGCGCCTACCGCGGACCCCTACACCCACAGGAGCTCCCACGCGGGACATCCGCTCGCTCTACTCAACACTGTGCCCCCACCATCCCTAGCCGCCCAGGACCTGAGCACGGCTTTGGCACCCTCTCCTATCAGAAGACTTCGAACGCCTCTGGTCCTCGCCGACCCCAGGTCAACCACTGACCTAGGACGGGCCGCTGACTCTTCGACCCACACAGACGAACAGTACCGGTACGATCGTCCCGCTATGTCCCACAGTAAGGAACAGCCTCGCCACCCCCGTCCCCTCCTGCTAGCCTATACTGATAACATCGTCCATAGCGCACCAACCTCGATACCTTTTTCTCGGGTGTGGGACTAAATCCTTGCACAACTGGGACTTAAACGTTGCTCGGATTTAGTCCCGTTTTTTGGGGATCAAAACAGTAGTAAATCAGGGACTAAATCCTTGCTTTCGCCAAAATCAAATCCTCGTACACGTATACTGTTTAATATACTACGTAAATTTGAGTTATATTTGACTTCCGCGCGCGAGGGCTGCACCAGTACCCACAGTCTGTGGGATTGGGAAGTAGCCAGATGAGGAGCTGAGGTCGACGGAAAGGTAAACTACCCCTCCCTTGACGACGTTGTGGCGATTTGCCCTGCAAGCCTACAGCCATGCGAGGATAGGTTGGTGGTAAAAGCTTGAAAGGCAGGAAACAAGGTGAGAATAGCACGGGCGGCACCCGAGACCGACAAAGTCCGACTGCCGCAACGCAAAGAAAAGGAAGACGCCGAACAACACGTCAAGAGCCCCGTCTCCGGCTCCAATTCCCGGTACAACGCTTGTAACCCATAGCGCTTCTATTGTTGCAACGGTTGCGGTGCCGTCAGGGAGAAGGTCATCTGCTAGGCCGAGGATTAAGGGGGGCTAAAACTGAGGGTGGTACGATCCTCTCTATGGTGAGTCGCTATAGGAGGGGTTGTTTGTGGCTGCTGAGACTTTCAGCTTGTCTCTGTGGTGACTCGCTAGAGATTACTCGTCCTGCCGTCAGCGCTCTCCGCCACAGAAAAACGTTACCAATCCAACGCGGTGGACGGTGGTAATCTCGTTGTTCTCAAAATACGCAGCGATTAGTGCACGTGTAAGTACTGGAAAGCTTAGATGAAACAAACACAGTCAACGCTTGTACGGCCTGTAGCCGGTAACCATAAAGTTCATCCTTGCACGTGCCTTTAGTCCCGCCCATTGAGTCAAAGCACTCCCCGGTACCGGGTAATTCGATTCAAAGTGAGCGGGGGCTCAAACTCCCCCGCCTGAATACTATATCTATGGTGGTCTTTGTGAGGAGGTCGGCTTGCGCGGCCAACGGAGGGAGATTTTGGACGGAAGCGGGGAGTCGAACTCTGCACGCACACTATCGCTGTGGAAGTTTTTGTATGGAGATATTCGACAGCACAAATGAATAAACACACACACACACACACACACACACACACACACACACACACACACACACACACACACACAGCAAAACCATGCATAACTGATTCAGTAGGCACACACCCGCGCACTCTAACAGACTGATTGACTCACGTATTAACGTAAATACACACGCACAGACACACACATACACACACACCCTCTCCACATACACAAACGCGCACACACACCCATCAGCAAACACATGCACGCCTGTAGGCACAAACACACGCCCTCGCTGTGTCTCTCTCTCTGTCCTTCTCTTTCACACTCACACACTCGCGCACACACACAACGAAACAAACAAACAATCACACATATGCTCGCACGCTCTAAAAAAAGCAGCACGCATCAGCGCTACAAACACACGCATAAGCACACAGATGCGCTCTCTCTCTCTCACACACATACACACACATCAACACGCTCATATCAGGATATAGACGCATCAGCACACATGAACACACACACACACACACACACACACACACACACACACACACACACACACACACGCACACACACATACACACACAGCAAAAACATGCATCACTGATTCAGTAGGCACACACCCGCGCACTCTAACAGACTGATTGACTCACGTATTAACATGAACACACACATGAACACACACACACACACAAACGCACAAACACGCACACACACAAATACAAAAACACACACAAGCAAACACACGTGCGCACACACACACAAGCACACACACACACACACAAACAAGCACCAACACAAATACACAAACACGCACACACACAAACACGTACACAAACACACACACACTCTTCACATACACACACGCGCACCCATCAGCAAACACATGCATGCTTGTAGGCAGAAACACACGCCCTCGCTGTCTCTCTCTCTCTCCTTCTCTTTCAAACTCACACACTCGCGCACACACACAACGAAACAAACAAACAATCACACATATTTACGCGCGCTCTCAAAAAGCAGCACGCATCAGCTTAGCATACAAACCCAGACACACATTCACACACTAACTCTCTATCTCACACACACACACACACACACACACATCAACACGCGCATAACATGATACACACACATCAACACACACACACACACACACACATATACACAAACCGGAAAAGACATGCATCACTGATTCAGTAGGCACACACCCGCGCGCGTTGACAGACTGATTGACTCACGAATGTACGTAAGCACACAGACAAACACTCTCCCGCCCTCACACCCATCAGCAAACACTTATAGGCACAAACTGACGCCCCCCCCCTCTGACGTACTCACACGCGCAGGCACGCACACACACACACACACACACACACACACACACACACACACGCACACAACGAAACAAGCAATCAGTCACACATACACACGCGCGAGCTCGTACAAGAAAGCAGCACGCAACAGCGCAACATACACTCGCATTAACACACAGACACACTGTCTCTTTCTCTCTCTCTCTCTCTCTCTCTCACACACACACACACACACACGTACATACACACACATCAACACTCGCATAACATGACACAAACGCATCGCCGAGCACTTAGCCCGGGGCGGAGAGTGTCGGTAAAAGGTTAATCTCCACTTGGGGGGTACGCTACCTGTTAATCTCCACCCGTCGAGCACTGAGCCCGGCACGGTGAGTGTCGGTAAGGGGTTAATCTCCACTTGGGGGGTACGCTACCGGTTAATCTCCACCCGCCGAGCACTAAGCCCGGCACGGTGAGTGTCGGTAAAAGGTTAATCTCCACTTGGGGGGTACGCTACCGCTTAATCTCCACCCGTCGAGCACTAAGCCCGGGGCGGTGAGTGTCGGTAAGGGGTTAATCTCCACTTGGGAGGTACGCTACCTGTTAATCTCCACCCGTCGAGCACTTAGCCCGGGGCGGTGAGTGTCGGTAAAAGGTTAATCTCCACTTGGGGGGTACGCTACCGGTTAATCTCCACCCGTCGAGCACTGAGCCCGGCACGGAGAGTGTGGGTAAGGGGTTAATCTCCACTTGGGAGGTACGCTACCGGTTAATCTCCACCCGCCGAGCACTGAGCCCGGCACGGAGAGTGTCGGTAAAAGGTTAATCTCCACTTCGGGGGTACGCTACATGTTAATCTCCACCCGTCGAGCACTAAGCCCGGCACGGTGAGTGTGGGTAAAAGGTTAATCTCCACTTCGGGGGTACGCTACCGCTTAATCTCCACCCGTCGAGCACTAAGCCCGGGGCGGTGAGTGTCGCTAAAAGGTTAATCTCCACTTGGGGGGTACGCTACCTGTTAATCTCCACCCGTCGAGCACTTAGCCCGGCACGGTGAGTGTGGGTAAGGGGTTAATCTCCACTTGGGGGGTACGCTACCGGTTAATCTCCACCCGTCGAGCACTAAGCCCGGCACGGTGAGTGTCGGTAAGGGGTTAATCTCCACTTGGGAGGTACGCTACCGGTTAATCTCCACCCGCCGAGCACTTAGCCCGGCACGGTGAGTGTCGGTAAAAGGTTAGTCTCCACTTGGGGGGTACGCTACCGGTTAATCTCCACCCGCCGAGCACTTAGCCCGGGGCGGAGAGTGTCAATAAAAGGTTAATCTCCACTTGGGGGGTACGCTACCTGTTAATCTCCACCCGTCGAGCACTAAGCCCGGCACGGTGAGTGTGGGTAAGGGGTTAATCTCCACTTCGGGGGTACGCTACCGCTTAATCTACACCCGTCCTGCACTAAGCCCGGGCCGGTGAGTGTCGCAAAAGGGTTAATCTCCACTTCGGAGGTACGCTACCGCTTAATCTCCACCCGTCGAGCACTAAGCCCGGCACGGTGAGTGTCGGTAAGGGGTTAATCTCCACTTCGGGGGTACGCTTCCGCTTAATCTCCACCCGTCGAGCACCAAGCCCGGGGCGGTGAGTGTCGCTAAAAGGTTAATCTCCACTTCAGGGGTACGCTACCGCTTAATCTCCACCCGTCGAGCACTAAGCCCGGGGCGGAGAGTGTCGGTAAGGGGTTAATCTCCACTTTTGAGGTACGCTACCGCTTAATCTCCACCCGTCGAGCACCAAGCCCGGCACGGAGAGTGTCGCTAAAAGGTTAATCTCCACTTCAGGGGTACGAAACCGCTTAATCTCCACCCGTCGAGCACTAAGCCCGGCACGGAGAGTGTGGGTAAGGGGTTAATCTCCACTTGGGGGGTACGCTACCTGTTAATCTCCACCCGTCGAGCACTTGGCCCGGCACTGTGAGTGTCGCTAAAAGGTTAATCTCCACTTTGGATGTACGCTACCGCTTAATCTCCACCCGTCGAGCACTTGGCCCGGCACGGAGAGTGTCTCTAAAAGGTTAATCTCCACTTGGGGGGTACGCTACCGCTTAATCTGCACCCGTCGAGCACTTAGCCCGGGGCGGAGAGTGTCGGTAAGGGGTTAATCTCCACTTTGGAGGTACGCTACCGCTTAATCTCCACCCGCCGAGCACTAAGCCCGGCACGGTGAGTGTCGGTAAGGGGTTAATCTCCACTTTTGAGGTACGCTACCCATTAATCTCCACCCGTCGAGCACTTGGCCCGGCACGGTGAGTGTCGCTAAAAGGTTAATCTCCACTTTGGAGGTACGCTACCGCTTAATCTCCACCCGTCGAGCACTAAGCCCGGAACGGAAAGTGTCGCTAAAAGGTTAATCTCCACTTCGGGGGTACGCTACCGCGTAATCTCAACCCGTCGAGCACTATGAATGGAGCGGCGAGTGTCGCTAAAAGGTTAATCTCCACTTCGGGGGTAAGCTACCGCTTAATCTCCACCCGTCGAGCACCAAGCCCGGCACGGTGAGTGTCGGTAAGGGGTTCATCTCCACTTTGGAGGTACGCTACCGCTTAATCTCCACCCGTCGAGCACTAAGCCCGGGGCGGAGAGTGTGGGTAAGGGGTTCATCTCCACTTCGGGGGTACGCTACCGCTTAATCTCCGCCCGTCGAGCACTTGGCCCGGCACGGTGAGTGTCGCTACAAGGTTAACCTCCACTCGGGAGGTACGCTACCGCTTAATCTCCACCCGTCGAGCACTAAGCCCGGCACGGTGAGTGTCGCTAAAAGGTTAATCTCCACTTCGGGGGTACGCTACCGCTTAATCTCCACCCGTCGAGCACTAAGCCCGGCACGGTGAGTGTGGGTAAGGGGTTAATCTCCACTTGGGGGGTACGCTACCGGTTAATCTCCACCCGTCGAGCACTAAGCCCGGCACGGTGAGTGTCGGTAAGGGGTTAATCTCCACTTGGGAGGTACGCTACCGCTTAATCTCCACCCGTCGAGCACAAAGCCCGAGACGGTGAGTGTCTCTAAAAGGTTAATCTCCACTTCGGGGGTACGCTACCGCTTAAATTCCACCCGTCGAGCACTAAGCCCGGCACGGTGAGTGTGGGTAAGGGGTTTATCTCCACTTGGGGGTACGCTACCGCGTAATCTCCACCCGTCGAGCACTAAGCCCGGCACGGTGAGTGTCGTTAAAAGGTTAATCTCCACTTCGGGGGTACGCTACCGGTTAATCTCCACCCGTCGAGCACTAAGCCCGGCACGGTGAGTGTCGCTTAAAGGTTAATCTCCACTTCGGGGGTACGCTATTGCTTAATCTCCACGCGTCGAGGACTAAGCCCGGCACGGTGAGTGTCGGTAAGGGGTTAATCTCCACTTGGGAGGTACGCTATTGCTTAATCTCCACCCGTCGAGCACTTAGCCCGGCACGGTGAGTCTTGTACACGCATGGTGAGTCTTGTCGTTCTTCATACTGCTTCCAGTGACGTTTAATCCGCTTTGGGGGGGGATCGCTTGACGCACTATGTCGGCAATTACTCTGTCTATGGCTATACTCAAATGCTGTATGGAGGGGGTCGGTAACAATTGCATCTCCCCAGTCTTATCGGCGCTCATAAGTAGTGGCTTATCCGCCTTCAGTTAGTTCTTTCCAATGGTGGTCCAGCTACAACGTGTTGTCGCGACTGTGGGTCACGAGAGCATGCTTTATACCGTAGTGGGTCCCTGAAGGGAAGCGTCGAGTATCGTCCGGTGAACTTACGGTCTTAGAGTTTCGACGATATTTTTACGGTTGCAACGATCTTTGTAACGGTTTTCCGGGATTTTGTTAAATAGTAGTTAAGGTAGTACAGGTGTACGAGGACGTACAGGTGTAGCGCGTGCAAGGAATAAGTCCCAAATTTGCTCGGATTTAGACCCAAAATAACGGGACTAAATCCGAGCAACGTTTTAGTCCCTTTTATACAAGGTTTTAGTCCTTTTCTCCCTTTTCCTCGCCTTAGTGCTTCCGAGCCACTATGCTGTAAAATTAGTCCAGTAATGCAACATGGTGTAACTCAAAAGTCGCTTTCTTTAATCCGGAAAAAATATATTATTTACAGGCCTGATTCTCGCCCCTGCACTCACCACCGCCCCGATTTGTTCTCATCCACACCCCCCTCCCCCTGTGCTACTCTCCTACCCCACCAATACACTAACATACACACAGCTTCGCATGCCGCCCGGCCTGTAGCGCTGGCCCGTGCCCTGCACGCTCCCTCTCGCACGAACTCCCCGCCGACCGGCCGACACGACCCGTCCGCCGACGACTCCCACTCTCCTCACCCGTTACCAGCAGCAGACACCACCGCCCCGCTTACCTCTCACCCCCTATTGAAATTGAAATTGAAATTGTTTACAACATGTACCGTATGCGCCGGTTTTTCACCAAAAGCCGGATGCGTCGGCTGCTGTCTCTGGGCCCTCCCAACTATGCCATACAGGGAACTTACAAGTCAGGGCTAGACCGTTAACCACCTAATCCAACCTCTCCAAGTCACCCCCTACTTCATCCTCCTGCTGCCGGCTGTCCTCCTGCAGCTCCCTCGCTCAATCGAACGCTCGCTCCAATCGCTGTGCCCCTCCGATGTCTCATTCTCTGTTCTCTTTTACTTTACACTACAGCCCGCCTAATACGACTCACCCATCAGACACTCGCGCTTCCCTGCGATTACCTCACTGTAGACCCTAGTGCAGTCGTTCTCCCTCCCACTTTTTCCACCCTCCATGCTCTGCCCAACTCGCCTGTCGTTACAATAACGACAGCTCTCCCCCTGCTGAGACTAGCCCGCCCGCCCTGCTCTACCCGAAAGCTAAACCGATCACCCGCCCCCCCGCGAATCTACATGCCCCGGAAATATCGCCCCCCCCTTACAGACACGGTCTTGCAGTCACGTACCCGTAACGTTCTCAGCGATTCACGTATTCCCCCGCCCCTACAGTCCCCACTTCCTTTAGACCTGCTCCAAGGCTTCTCTCGGAAGCCCCGAAGCACTTTTAATACGATATCGACAGCCCCCTCTGTCAGTGCAGCTCCCCACTCTCACCCTCCCCCTAATACCTATCACCCATTGCTTACAATTTTTATATCCCCCCTCCCCTACCCTCTCACAATGTCTCCGCCATCCATACACTTACCGCCCCCTCTTAAGCTCCGACCGACCACCCGGTCCAAGGAGCCTCTACTCCCCGACATGCGCAATGCACTGACGATCGGACCCTCCGGAGCCTCACACACTCGCCCTCCACAAGCCTCGGCCGGCAAGGCCGCTTATCATCATTAGTCACCCACAAGACGGGCCTCACGGCCCAGAGGTTCGACCCCACAAACCCCCCCCCACCTCCCTCCCTGACATCCGACATCATATCGTTACTACTCCGTATTCGCTTCGGTCCTCACTCCCGGCCCACTTTACCTCTACCACGTGTGGCGTCAAATTACACAACTACCTCTTTGACTTAAATCTCGAATATGGCCTACCCACCCCCATTGGAAACCTAGACTCCTCCGCGGTGCTCTCTTTCCAATGGGGACACTACCAAGACCTCTCAAACTTATACTGCATTGCTACCTCCCTATCTAAACTCCACTCCACGGCCTCGGCCTCGTACACCGTAATCACCAATACCGAAGTTGATAACTTCCACCAACATAAGCTCTACCCTAGCCAATGGACTAACCTCTCTAATCGAGGCTCACCCCCCCACCCCGGCACACCCAACCACTCCTTAATTATCCTCACATGGCAACACTCTCACTTCGGTCTCCTCCACCTCACCCACTCCTCAGCAACCTGGGTGGACTCCCTCCACAACCCCCCCCCTCCAAACCTCCTCACTCGCTCCCTCGCCCTTCTCGCCTCTTGGAACTCTTCCCCTCCCCCACCTGTCGGTGACCTACGCATACTAAACCCCCCTCGCCAAAACGACACATCCCACGCGTGGTCGTGCGGAACCCACGCCCTCCTTCATACCTACTACATCACTACAGCACCCCCCGACCACTCCTATAACCCTCCTCCCTTCGACCCTCGCACTACTGTCTACTCCCTACATACACTCATATGGCACCACATCTTCCGCTCCACTCCCCTCCCGGTCGGACGCTCCCAACTCCTTAACACCCTCCATCCCGATCAAACTCCCCCCCCTCTTACGCCACCTCACCTCCTCCAACCCCCCCCACCATCCCCCCCCCCCTCCTCACACCATGCCCCCCTCCCCCTCCTTCCACCCCCCTCTTCCCCGCAACCGTCCCCACGTCAACCTCCCAAACACCTCTCTCCCCTCCCCCATCCTCCCAAACCGCCGCGTAACATGCCCCCCCGAAAACCCTCCCAACCCCCCCGTCCCTCACCCCTCACCCATCCTCCCACACCATCTACCACAACCACTACACCTCATCAACCTCAACACCAGAGGCCTACACACTTCCATCATGGACGTAGAATACCTAGCCACCACCCACCACCCTGACGTCCTCATCCTCACGGAAACCAACCACGCCACCCACAAATCCCGATGGCGTATTGCCCTCCCCCAATACCTCCTCAAAAGCTCTCGACCATGCTACTCATCTGTGCCCCTACCCAACGCAGGCGTTCTCTTCGCGGTCCGCAGAGAGTCGTTCCACTCTGCCACTGTCCTTACCCCACCCTCCCACCTCATCCCACATATCGCGGGATTAAAACTCGTCCCTCACTCAGGCGACCCTTACCTCCTCCTCGGAGCCTACATGCCGCAGCTCCACAGCAACCAACTAACCCACCTATTCGCGGAGGTCGCGGCATGGGGCCTCCGCCTGACGGACGACCACCCAACTCACCGTGTCCTCTGGGGCGGCGACTTCCAAACGACCACCACACAAGGTACAGGCAACCCCGCCCTCACCTCCCTACTCGAATACCACCTCCGACCACTCCACCCCCCCCTCCCCACCTTCCCCCGTAGCGGAGGCTGCCTCGACCACTGGCTCACCCCTCCTCCCTCCCCCCTCAGCCTCAACCCGCCTGCATGCTCAACTTTTACCTCTCCCTCACACTTTTCCGACCACTCGGCGATACACCTAGTTATTCCTGCCCCCTCCTCCCTAGTCGCTCGTCCACCCTCGGCCCACAACCCACCTCGCACTCACCACACCACCCGCAAACTCACCTTCAAACTCCCACTACAACCGCACCACATTACATCATACCAACGTAGCACACCCTCCCTTATCAACCGCACGGCCTCCCTCCACGCAGAAATTCTCAATACAACCCCTTCCAAGGCCTCTCCCGATACCCTCGACACCCTAGCCTCGAAATTTACCGCACTACTCTCCCAACATATGGACCACGCAGCCACCATATGGCCCCTCCTACCCCCGAAGAAACCCCGCCCCACTACCTCGTCCATTAACCCCACCTGGCTATCTAAAAAAACACGCAGACTCATTCGCAAACTCCGCAGATGTAGCACCAACGGTGGCCCCCTACCCCTAGCCCAAACCCTCTTGCAAACCTCTGACTATCTTTCCCCTACCAATGCCAAGCACGGCGCCCGCCGGCGGCGCAGCGGCGGCGGCCCCGGAGGGGGGTGCGCTCGCAGGCCCGTCGGCATCCCCTCACCTCCCCGTGGTGGGCGCTGGAAACCCCGTAGCCGTGCCAGGCATGGCACGGTAGGGGGCTAAGAGGGCCGACAGCTCGATCCGTGGGATCAGCAGCTGTCGGGAAAGCCCTGTACAGAGGGCTTTTGAAAAAATAATTTCTGTGCACTACCGGCGCCAAGATCTCCCGCTCGGCCCGTCCGATATGTTTTTTGCGCACAGATACTCCTAGATACAGCCTTACTTTTAGGAGTGGGACCTGTACTACGGCAGCGTTTGATGGCGAGGAGGGTACGGCCGGATCAGCGGTGGGAGGCGGGTGTTGGAGCTGGTGGTGGCCAGCCGGGAAGTAGCGCCAGGAAAGGGCGCTCGCTAGCTATCGACCAGCCCTGTGCCGGTCGAACCTTACCGAGGGGTGAGGCAAGACATGGCACAGGACGGTGGCTAGTAGCAGACGGAGGAGAGGCTACAGGAGGCGGCGGCGATCCTCAGGATCAGCCGCCGCCGAAAAGCCCTGTACGGAGGGCTTTTTTCGGATACTAAAAATAATGTCCGTACCCGGCGTCGAGCAAGTTGGGGAGCAGCACCAGGGTAGGGCGCTCACTCGCGCGTCGCTACGTCGTCCAGCGTCATCTCCCGGGGGGAGGAGTCAGCTGGGACGGCAAGGAGGAAAGTCGCGACGGGAGGAGCGACACGATCTGGCGGCGACGACCCTTTGGGTCGGCGCCGCCGGAAAACCCGGCACGGAGGGTTTTGTTTAATTCCGGGCGCCCGCGGCCCGCCGGATCCGGCTACGGTGACCTGCCCCCCCCCCTCTTCGACACCCACTACCCCGACAGACCTTCATACTCCTAGGAGTCCTTGAGCGTGGGCCCGGGTGAGCGCGGAGGCCCCCGCTCAAGAAAAGGCTGCTCGGTGGACGCGCGATCGGAGGGGGGAGGGTACGGCTACAGGCCGGAAAACCGACAGGTACCCGGGTACCAGACAGGGAAAAAACCGGGGAAATGAGCGGGGAAAATTCAGGCGCGGAGGCAGGAGCGCCCATTTTTTCTATGTCTGTGCGTCTCGGTCCCCCCCACCTGTCCTCGAGGTGATGGGGGACCTCGACACGGAGGACCGCCGCGTCGGTGGACGCGGCAAGACCTTGGGGCGGGGTTTACGGGATGGAGCGGCGGGATCGACGAGCGACCGCGCGAGGAGGGGTTTTTTGCCAGCCTTTCCCTTCCTCCCTTCGGCAAGACCGAAGTCACGCGGGAGCTAGATTAGGCTGGCCCGTCGTCCCTCCCGAACGCCGACCGGCCTAGGCCGGTCGACACCCCGGTTCGGCGGGAGCGGGCCGTGCATCGTGAAGGTCGAGCAGCAGTTTAGTTTTGCATTTCTAGACAAGTGGATTTATTTTTAGATCTGTTTTTCTTGATTACAAAATTATTACGCTGTCAATTTCAATTTCAATGCCAAGCACGCATACGCCTTCTACACCGAACAACCACCACTGATATACTCCAAAAGATTAAAACCCGCACCAATACTGCCTACGACGCCTCCCCAAAATCCTCCCACCGCCGCTTAAAAATTAAAAGTGGCCTCCTCCCCGCGACCACCGCAACTTCAACTCTCCACCGCATTACCAAGCCCGATAAAACCACAGCATCCTCCCCCTCAGCCGTCATTAAGGCGGTCCACTCCCACTTCACCACCGAACTCACGCGAGCCACCCCGCCCGACCTACCCGTACCCCCCTGGGAACACCCTGACAACCCCGACAACTACACCATCGAACCCCGAGGGGACCCCACACTCACTCTCGCCGACATGATTACCCGTGATACATTTGATAAAACCCTCAACTCGCTAGGCACAGGCAAGGCCCCCGGCCCCGACGGTATCCCCAACGAAATTCTCAAGTTCCTACCCCCGGAGACCCGCTCCGCCCTCTACTCTCTCCTATCCCTCTTCGCCCATAACTCCTACACACCCCCTGAATGGTGCCATAGCACAACATGCCTCCTACATAAAAAAGGTGACCCCACCCTCCTTGACAACTACCGCCCCATCGCCCTCATGAATAACCTTCTTAAGCTATGGACCGCACTAATAAAAGACGCAGGCTCGAAATACGCCGAAACCCACGGCATCCTCAGCGACCAACAAGACGGCTTTCGACAACACCGCAGCATCCACGACGCCCTCTCCTCCATAATCATGGCCATGGAGGACGCGAAACTCCACAAAAAAGACATCTACGTCATGTACGCGGACTTCAAGGGCGCCTTCAACGCAGCAGACCACCGCATCATGTTCAAACACATGAGACAACTCGGTATGCCCTCCACTTTTGTAGATACATGCGAACACCTCTACGGAGTCTCATCTACAGACTACATTACCCCATACGGTCCCACCCCCTCCATAGACATAAAACGAGGTACCCTACAGGGCGACACCCTCTCCCCGTTCCTATTTACCCTATTCCTTGAACCCTTTCTACGCTGGCTCACTGTGGGTAGCCGGGGCTATCGCCCAGGGCCCCCCGCCACTAACGTCGACCCAACAGAACCCACAGCCACATACCCCGGACACGGATTCGCGGACGACCTCAGCCTAGCCACGGGCTCGACCCCAAACATGGCCATCCAACTAAGGAAACTCTCCCTCTTCAGCGCCTACACAGGTATGACCGTCAACATCCGAAAGTGCTGCATTACCGGAGCCCTTTGGCGCACAGGCAACGCCCTCTCCCTTGCCAACATCACACTCCTCACATCCCGCCTCCAAACACAGTTCATCACCATCAACTCCACCCCGGCACCCATCCCCTCCATAGGCCCCTCGGACACATACCGCGTCCTTGGGGTCGAACTCAACACCTCCCTCACCTTCACCAAACACTGGCACGAACTCAAACGCACTACCACATCCCTCATCAACGCCCTCTCCTCCTCCCTACTAACCCAGTCCCGCAGAATTCGCGTCATCCGTGGCCTCCTACTCGGAAAACACTTTACCCTCCAACTCGGCCTCTTCAGCGACTCCCAATTGGACACCCTCGAAGGTCAAATATGCCGCGCCCTCCGCTCCGCCGTCTCCTCGGTACGTAACCTCCCCCGCACAGCCCTACACCGGCCTACCTCCGACCTCGGCTACGGCCTCCCCTCCCTCAGAGCCCATACCGCACAACTCACTGTCTGCCACCTCCACAAAATACTGAACTCCCCCGGTTATAGGGGCCACATGGCCAGAGCCCACATACACAACATCTCCACAACATACTCCCACTGGCCCACTGAATCGATAATGTCAGGCAGTCTCTCCCCCCCCACGCTAAGATGCCTAGTGCGCGCCCAACGCGATGCCGGAACCATGTTTCACAACATCCCCCCCCTCTCCCTCACCAACCCCATTGCCTCCACAATCCGCACCCACTTCACCAGCCAGGATACCGCGCTCCTTACATCACTCAGAGACAGAGCCACACATATCACAGACCCACACACATACAAACAAGCATACCGCGAATTCTCACCCCGCAAGACACACACCTCCCTCCTTCCCCGTCTTAACCCCCTCTGGCAAAATCACATAACCGAATGGTCACAAGTCCTCCTCCGCGCCACCCCTTCCTCCATCATCCTCAAATCCTGCCAGTCCATCTCCAAACTCACGGGGTCCACCACCCCCCTCTCTATCCCAATTCGCCTTCTCGCCGCAGTCCTCACCGAACCCTCCGACACTGTCCACAACCGCCTCCCCGTCGCAAACCTCAACCCCAAACAAGCATCCCCCCCCACCACTCTCCACCCCTCATGGGTTCCCCTCCTCACTTCACACCTTCCCCGCCCTCCTCCCAACCTCTCCCCCTTTACCCACTCCTCCCGCACCAACATCTACACCCCCACTGCACCCATCACGCACATAGACACAGAATACCTCACCCCCTCAGACCACCACTTCCCCCCCTGCGACGTGACGCGCATCATCTCCAAACACAAAGACACAGAATACGGACAAACCCAATACATGGTCGAATGGGCCCCGGAACACCTCACGGAATGGGATATACAACTCCAACTGGAAGACGGCTTCCGACTCATCTCTTCCACCCCCACATCGGTAAACCTACCCACCCCCACCCCCACCGATTGCTCCATCTGTTACAACCCTCTGCACTTAGAACCCACCTCCACCTGCAGCACATGCCCGCACTTTGCCGTCCATTCCCAATGCCGCCCTGCTTTAGGCCCCGCCACATGGCAATGCGACTGGTGCGCTCGCGGCAAACAACACAACCTCACCCGCCTCCACGAGGTCCAGTGGGCGCCTTGCCTTCAACTACACGACACCATCAGTGAGACCCCCTCCGGCCCCACCGCCCTCACCGCATTTAACTCCGGCTTTGTCCCCTCCACCACACCCATTCTGCCAGAACCCGGACCCCCTCCCTTGTCACACCCCCTTATCACATTCAACCACAACCCCATCAACCCTGACCTCGACATGCTCCCTACCGGTACATTCACCATTCACACACACCCCTCACTTCACGATACCACAATACTCTGCACTCCCGACGGCCGCGCAGTCACCACCCTTAACGGCCACCGCGTCCGCCACCTATACCAACTCTTCCGCCCCGACCTCACCGACCACACATTCGAAGAGGAGGTCTACAACCTCCTCACTCGCCTAGGCTCCCGCTCAGAAATCCACTCACCTACACCCGCCACCACCACCCGCAACAGATGGGCCACCAGAGAGGACCTCCTCTCGGCCCTCCGTCACACATTCCACATCCAGACAGAACTCTACTCAGACCCCCTCAATAAATCACTCCACTCGCACACCTACCACTCACTCTACCCCGAAGACATAATCTTCTCATCCAGCGGCAGTAATGCCCCACACACATGGCAAGGCACCAACATCGCCAACCCCGAATACGACCACGAATGCATGCGCCGAGCCATGGAACATGCAATCACCAGCGCACACCTCACAGCCTCACACACCCCCAGCGCAACCATCCTCATACTCCCCCGTTGGGAACACACACCATACCGCCACTCCAAATATATCAACTCCCCATACACACATCACCTATACACCCTTCCCAACGACGCGAACACCTTCTTACCCCCCGACCAACACACAGGCCACCCCACCCCTACCCCATTCGGCACACGCTGGATGGTCGACATCTACCTCGTCGCTAACTCCCTATGTAGGGTTTCTAGGGTTTAACTGTACTTTAGCTCGTTGAAAAGGCGGACCGAAACTTGTGCTGACGGTGAAGTAAAGGGGGAAGCGGGGCACAAATGGGGCCCGTCACGGCTACGAACTGACGTATTAGGGTTTGCTGGTCAGCCCCGATTTCGGGGCATACCCTGATTCGGGCGCCCCGGAATTCGGATTTTCCACACTTTGGCTCGTGAAAACTCCCGAAATCGGCGACACAACACGCGGATTTTATGATCCCAGCATGCTGTCCGTAAACATGGGAGCACGTGGGTGTGATGGCATGTGCCGTTAAGATGCTTGACGTGGGTGGGATAGGGGCCGGAAACCCACAGCTTGGGAGGCTTAAAAAAGCCTAACTTTGCCGTACGGTGTCCGATTCGAGCAAACTAAGTTGCAAATGGAAGCCCTTCCCCCAAGTAAATATAAGTTTTCAACTTAATTTACGCCTACCGGCCGGTTTTCGCGTCAAATCCGCCGTCCGATGCCATCCAGCCCCTCGTACAGCCAACTAAAGTTTTTAGGGTTTCAAAATCTGCCACATTCGCGCGGGGCTAGCAACCCTTGGACAGGTGGTACCCGCACACCCGCTCCGCCAATACGCTCAACAATCAGCGCTCTATATTTCGTTTATTCACGGCGTCACCCACTTCATCCCCCATGTTGGCATGGTGCCGTGCCATTTGCCGCATGCCAAACCAAGGCCCGTGCTAGGGTACTTTGAAAGCTCCCCGCCATATTTCACGCCCGGCGATGCGAAAGCTTGAAAGGCCAGCGATCCGCGCGCTAGGGTGCTTACACTCCAAGTCAACCGTCCCTCAAGCCCAATAGGTCCCTAGCCCGTGCTCCTTGGCGGTATTTTCGGGCACTTGGCAAGAAAACCTAGTGCACACGATATGCCATTCCCGGTATTGCCGCTCTGTAGGCGGCCGGGCGCAACACACTCGGCGGATACTCGTGCAATTGTGCAAACATGATGAAAGCCCAATGTCGAGTATTCTCCCGGCTTATCGCGACATTACGTGCACCGAGCCACGCATAGAGGCGTGCATAACATGCACATCCACAAATTTCGGCCTGCAAAATCTCGGCCGCAAATCCAACGTGTGTGCCCACAATAATCGGAGCGTGCCGATAGAGGTGCTCACGGCTCAGTGAACAACGCGCCGTGGTGTGTTGTTCGAAAGTCATTACTCTACCCCCCAATCGAATTGCGTGGCCATCGCGGCTGTGCGTGGCGGGTAATTAAATGCGTGCCGCTGGTAACGGACTTTATGGGAAGAGTGTGGGGATGGGCGACGGTGGTTCTCACTACGTTATTTTTGTGAAAGTCTCCACGCAACGGCTTAGCGCATGTCAATATTTTGTGCTCCCGCCTTTCGCAGCAAGGCAAGCTTTCAGCCTGCGCCGAATCGACTTGTACAATGCTCGCATGGCCGACTGTGGCAATTTTTCCCACTCTTCGAAAACCGCGTCCTGGAAGTTTCTAGCAGTCAGATCCGTCCTCGCTTGCAATTGCTTTGCCACGATGCCCCAAACGTTTTCTATCCACGACAGATCCGGGCTGGTCGGCGGCCAATCAATCACTGTGAAATCCGACTGGCTGTGCAGCCACGCTTGGGTAGTTTTAGCTGTGTGAGCGGGTGCGTTATCTTGTTGAAATACCCAAGGTTGGTGTCGCAGCGGCATGGGTCTGCATTCCATCAGTTGTCGGCATGCCGGGATGAGCTTCTCTTCCAGCAACTTCACATAGACCTTGGCAGTCACACCCTTGCTCTCGCTCTTGAATCCCGTGGTGCCCGCTGTGACGAACAAGTCGGTCTTGCCCCATTTAGTTACCGCGGCGTAGGCATGCACTTTTGTGCAGCTTCGATATGCTGGCACGGTAGGGGGGTCATCCTCAAACAAAACCCACCGCTTGTCGCCCACGCCTTTGGGGCATAGCCAGAATATCTTAGAGTCCGAAACAGCCACGCTTGCCCAGCTCTTGTCGACCCACTGCCTGCAAAAATGGACGCGCTTGAGTTTGGATGTTGCTGTAAGGTTGGGCTTCTTTTTCGGGCGAAGGCGCCGAGCTAGATTCGCTTTCACAAACTTGCGCACGGTCTCCCTGCCCACGGAAAGCCCCATGCTAGCCTTTAAGTCGCTGACAATGGCGGTGCATGTCTTCCCGTCGCGAATGCACGCCTTGAGAACCTCTCGCACCGGTGGACTTGCCAACCCCCGCGCAGGCCTCCCCGAGCGAGCTTTGTCCAAAACGTCCCCCGTGCCCTCGTAAGTACGCACCCATTTGCGAACCACCGACGCGCTTGTACCGTGCTGCCGGGCTACTTTGGTGAAGTTTCCCACGTGTTTGAAGTCCCACACAAGTTGCAGTCGCCACGCGTGAGTGGTTGGTGTAGGCCCCATACTGGTTTTGGAGCCGCGACGCGGTTGAGGTCCAGCGTGGTGTGCGCAATTGGGCGACATCCCACCTCCAACCGAAATTCTCTACTCACACGTGGACGCCCATATCATCGTTGCTTCATCCCCGGCCAATACTAGGGAATTCGAGGTGGTTCAGAAATCGCCCACACTCTTCCCATAAAGTCCGTTACTAGTGAAATAGGGCCTTTCGCGTAGGGCGGGTGTTTATCATGTAGGGTTTCTAGGGTTTAACTGTACTTTAGCTCGTTGAAAAGGCGGACCGAAACTTGTGCTGACGGTGAAGTAAAGGGGGAAGCGGGGCACAAATGGGGCCCGTCACGGCTACGAACTGACGTATTAGGGTTTGCTGGTCAGCCCCGATTTCGGGGCATACCCTGATTCGGGCGCCCCGGAATTCGGATTTTCCACACTTTGGCTCGTGAAAACTCCCGAAATCGGCGACACAACACGCGGATTTTATGATCCCAGCATGCTGTCCGTAAACATGGGAGCACGTGGGTGTGATGGCATGTGCCGTTAAGATGCTTGACGTGGGTGGGATAGGGGCCGGAAACCCACAGCTTGGGAGGCTTAAAAAAGCCTAACTTTGCCGTACGGTGTCCGATTCGAGCAAACTAAGTTGCAAATGGAAGCCCTTCCCCCAAGTAAATATAAGTTTTCAACTTAATTTACGCCTACCGGCCGGTTTTCGCGTCAAATCCGCCGTCCGATGCCATCCAGCCCCTCGTACAGCCAACTAAAGTTTTTAGGGTTTCAAAATCTGCCACATTCGCGCGGGGCTAGCAACCCTTGGACAGGTGGTACCCGCACACCCGCTCCGCCAATACGCTCAACAATCAGCGCTCTATATTTCGTTTATTCACGGCGTCACCCACTTCATGTCGAGTATTCTCCCGGCTTATCGCGACATTACGTGCACCGAGCCACGCATAGAGGCGTGCATAACATGCACATCCACAAATTTCGGCCTGCAAAATCTCGGCCGCAAATCCAACGTGTGTGCCCACAATAATCGGAGCGTGCCGATAGAGGTGCTCACGTCAGTGAACAACGCGCCGTGGTGTGTTGTTCGAAAGTCATTACTCTACCCCCCAATCGAATTGCGTGGCCATCGCGGCTGTGCGTGGCGGGTAATTAAATGCGTGCCGCTGGTAACGGACTTTATGGGAAGAGTGTACACTGACGGCTCGAAAAAAGGAAGCAGCTCCCCTCTCGGCGCGGCAGCCACCCACCCAACCTCGGTAGAAGGATACCTTAACTGCCCCTCCGCTTATAGGCACAACATCCACCGCGACACACTCCTCTCCATCACACGCACCATCATAACCCGATGCGACGCAGGCATCCGCACACATCTCGGCAAAATTAAAGCACACAACCACTCACTCGGTAACGAACTCGCAGACGCACTCGCTAACCAAGTAGCAGATGGTCAACCACCAAACACCACATACAACATAGGCTCGGAGGTGTCTATTGGTCACTGGTCCTGGCCTTACACCCTCATACCACAGACTCAAGGGGAACCCACACCCTACATATACACAAACCTCAAAGCCGACGCACACACCCACAGCTGCAAGCACACCCACACACCCCTCGCGCATACCACCAAACACGGTGCCCTCCTCGCCCGCGCCGCGGAGGACGGCGCCGACTTCTCTTTCCACAAAAACCACTCAACCCTCACCAACACCCAATTCACCCACAAACAAGAATTCATATGGGGCGTCCACAACACACGCCTCCTCACACACAACCCCACCATGCGATGTCCCATGTGTGGCCAATTCACTAGCAACGGCCACATGGCCGGTAACTGCCCATCCATGTCTGGCCTAAGACAGGACCGTCACAACAGCGCGCTACAACTCCTACTATCCCTCCTCGAACGCCACAACGGAGGACGCTGGGAGACTATCACTGCAGACTTCGGTAATAAACCCATAAAGTCTTTCACCCGCCCCACCCCCACCTCCACCCCTCTTGACTGCCACCCCCCACACCCCTCCCACATGCCCACCCGCCTTGTTGATGCAGACGAAGGTCTCTCGCCCGACTCCCTAACCTCGTGCCCCGCTATCCTCCCCCCCGAAATCCTCCCGCCTGCACTACGTCCCCCGGCGCACAAACCCGATTTCATACGCCTCCTCGAACCTCGCTTCGTCGGTCACAACAACGGCCGCCGACGATACTCATCTATCAGGAAAATACAAATAGGGGAGTGGAAGTACTGCACCGACCACAACCTCTCACACACAGCCCGCTTGATTCGGGACAAATACACACCCCTCGCAAATGTCATCCGAAACCACTGGCCAGGTACCGAAGTCGACATCTTACCAATTGTCATGAGCCGCACGGGCACACCGCACTCATCCACCATCGTAAGTCTCACCTCTCTCCTCACCCTCCGCACCGACCCTCCCGACAAACTCGTCACCAAAGCACGACTCGACACATCTCGCATCCTTTCCACACTCCATGCACACACCGTCCAATGGCTGCATTATCTCCTCCTTGTCTACCGCACCAAATCACGCACGACCACTCGCCGAGCCTCCGCATAACGCACCTCCCCAAGCCTGTCCTGCACACCACCTTTAACCCGCTTCAGACCCTCCCCGGGGGGGAGTAAAACCCCCGACCACACTTGGAGAGGTTGGATTTAGGTGGTTAACGGTCTAGCCCTGACTTGTAAGTTCCCTGTATGGCATAGTTGGGAGGGCCCAGAGACAGCAGCCGACGCATCCGGCTTTTTGGTGAAAAACCGGCGCATACGGTACATGTTGTAAACAATTTCAATTTCAATTTCAATTTCAATTTCCCATCGGGGGAGGATGAGGATGGTTGCGCTGGGTGTGTGAGGTGCAGTGAGGTGTGCGCTGGTGATTGCGTATTCCATGGCGCGGCGCATGCATTCGTGGTCGTATTCGGGGTTGGCGATGTTGGTGCCGTGCCATGTGTGTGGGGCGTTGCTGCCACTAGATGAGAAGACTATGTCTTCGGGGTAGAGGGAGTGGTATGTGTGGGAGTGGAGGGATTTATTGAGGGGGTCGGAGTAGAGTTCTGTCTGTATGTGGAATGTGTACGGAGAGCTGTGAGTAGGTCTTCTCTAGTGGCCCATCTATTGCGGGTGGTGGTGGCGGGTGTGGGTGAGTGGATTTCTGAGCGGGAACCTAGGCGAGTGAGGAGGTGGTAGACCTCCTCTTCGAATGTATGATGTGAGAGGTCGGGGCGGAAGAGTTGGTAGAGGTGTCGGACGCGGGGGCCGTTAAGGGTGGTGACCGCTCGGCCGTCGGGAGTGCAGAGTACGGCGGTGTCGTGGAGTGTCGGGTGTGCGTGGATGGCGAATTGGCCGGTAGGGAGCATGTCGAGGTCGGGGTTAATGGGGTCATGGTTGAATGTGATTAGGGGGTGTGACCATGGAGGGGGTCCGGGTTGTGGCAGAATGGGTGTGGAGGAGGGGACAAAGCCGGAGTTGAATGCGGTGAGGGCGGTGGGGCCGGAGGGGGTCTCACTGATGGTGTCGTGTAATTGTAGGCATGGGGCCCACTGGACCTCGTGGAGGTGGGTGAGGTCGTGTTGCTGTCCGCGAGCGCACCACTCGCACTGCCATGAGGCGGGTCCCTGAGCTAAGGCTAGGGATCAAGTGAATTTTGTCGATGTTGATGGTAATGATATTTCTGGGCGGCATTGGGAATGTATGGCAAAGTGCGGGCATGTGCAGCAGGTGGAGGTGGGTTCTGTGTGCAGAGGGTCATGAAAGATGGAGCAGTCGGCGGGGGAGGGGGTGGGGAGGTATACCGATGTAGGGGTGGAGGAGATGAGGCGGAAGCCGTCGTCGAGTTGTAACTGAATGTCCCATTCCGTGAGTTATTCCGGGGCCCATTCAACCATGTACTGCGTTTGGCCGTATTCTGTGTCCTTGTGTTTGGAAATGATTCGTGTAACGTCGGAGGGGGGGTAGTGGTGGTCTGAGGGGGTGAGGTATTCTGTGTCTAAGTGTGTGGTGGGTGCGGTGGGGGTGGGGCGAGTGTTGCGGGAGGTGTGGATGCCGGATGAGAGGGTGGGGGGTGAGCGAGGGAGGTGTGGGGAGAGGAGGGGAGTCCATGAGGGGTGTATAGTGGTGGGGGGGGGATGCTTGTTTGGTAGTGAGGCTTGTGATGGGGAGGTGGTTGTGGATAGTATCGAGGGGTTCGGTGAGGATTGCGGCGAGGAGGCGGATGGGGACCGAGAGTGAGGTGGTGGATCCCGTGAGTGTGGTGATGGATTTGCATGATTTGAGGATGAAGGAGGATGAGGTGGCTCTGAGGAGGACTTGTGGCCACGTGGTGATATGATTTTTCCAGAGGGGGGTGAGGCGGGGGAGGAGGGAGGCGTGTGTTTTGCGGGGAGAGAAATCGCAGTAGGCTTGCTTGTATGTGTGAGGGTCGGTGATGTGTGTGGCTTTGTTCCGGAGTGAGGCGATGAGGGCGTTGTCTTGAGTGGTGAAGTGGGCGCGGAGTGTGGAGGCGATAGGGTTGGTGAGGGAGAGTGGAGGGATGTTGTGGAACAAGGTGCCCGCATCGCGCTGAGCTCTGACAAAGCACTTGAGTGTGGGTGGGGTGTAACAGGTTGACATGATGGATTCCGAGGGCCTGTGGGAGTACGTGGTGGATAACGTACGGATGTGTGCGCGGGCCATATGGCCTCGATAGCCTGAGTTGTTCATGATTTTATGTAGGTGGCAGACTGTGAGTTGTGCGGCGTGGGCTTTGAGGGAGGGGAGGCCGTAACCGAGGTCGGAGGGAGGGCGATGGAGGGCGGTGCGGGGAAGGTTACGTACCGAGGAGACGGCGGAGCGGAGTGCGCGGCAGATTTGTCCTTCGAGAGTGTCGAGTTGGGAGTCAGTGAAGAGGCCGAGCTGGAGGGTGAAATGTTTTCCGATGAGGAGTCCGCGGATGACCCTGATTCTGTGGGATTGTGTTAGTGGGGAGGTGGAAAGGGCGGTGATGAGGGATGCACTGGTACGTTTGAGTTCGTGCCAGTGTTTGGTGAAGGTGAGGGAGGTGTTCAACTCTACCCTTAGGACGCGGTATGTGTCCGTGGGGCCAATGCAGGGTATGGGGGCCGGGGTGGAGTTGAGGGTGATGAATTGTGTTTGCAAACGGGATGCGAGGAGGGTAGTGTTGGCGAGGGTGAGGGCGTTGCCTGTGCGCCAGAGGGCGCCGGTGATGCAGCACTTGCGGATGTTGACGGTCATGCCCGTGTAGGCGCTGAAGAGGGAGAGTTTCCTGAGCTGGATGGTCATTTTGGGGGTCGAGCCCGTAGCGAGGCTGAGGTCGTCAGCGAAGCCGTGTCCTGGGTATGTGGCTGTGGGTTCTGTGGGGTCTACGTTAGTGGCGGGGGGGCTGGGGCGGTAGCCCCGGCTTCCCACCGTGAGCCAGCGAAGGAAGGGCTCAACGAAGAGGGTGAATAGAAAGGGGGAGAGGGTGTCTCCCTGGAGGGTTCCGCGATGAATGTCGATGGAGGGGGTGGGGCCATGTGGTGTAATATAATCTGTGGTGGAGACCCCGTAGAGGTGTTCGCATGTGTCGACAAAGGTGGGGGGCATACCGAGTTGACGCATGTGTTTGAACATGATGCGGTGGTCCGCGGCGTTGAAGGCGCCTTTGAAATCAGCGTACATAACGTAGATGTCTTTGTTGTGGAGTTTCGCGTCCTCCATCGTCATGATGATGGAGGAGAGGGCGTCATGGATGCTGCGGTGTTGTCGGAAGCCGTCTTGTTGGTCGCTGAGAATGCCGTGGGTTTCGGCGTATTTTGAGCCTGCATCTTTGATTAGTGTTGTCCATAGTTTAAGGAGGTTATTCATGAGGGCGATGGGGCGGTCGTTATCGAGGAGGGAGGGGTCGCCTTTTTTGTGTAGTAGGCAGGTTGTGTTGTGGCACCATTCAGGGGGGGTGTAGGACTTGTGAGCGAGGAGGGAGAGGAGAGAGAAGAGGGCGGAGCGGGTCGCCGGTGGTAGGAATTTGATTATTTCATTGGGGATACCGTCGGGGCCGGGGGCTTTGACGGTGCCTAAGGAGTTAAGGGTTTTATCGAAGGTGTCACGGGTAGTCATGTCGGCGAGGGTGAGAGAGGGGTCTCCGCGGGGTTCGATGGTAAAGTTGTCGGGGTTGTCGGGGAGTTCCCACGGGGGGGTTGGCAGTTCGTGCGGGGTGGCGCGGCCGAGTTCGGTGGCGAAGTGAGAGTGTACCACGTCAATGACAGGGGAGGGAGAGGATGCGGTAGTTTTATCGGGTCTAGTAATGCGGTGGAGGGTTGAGGCGGCGCTGGCGGGGTGTAGGAGGCCGCTTTTAATTTTCAAGCGGCGGTGGGAGGATTTAGGGCAGGTGTCGTAGGTTGTATTGGCTCGGGGTTTTATTTTCTTTAGCTTATCTGTGGTGGTGGCGTGAAGGAGGTGGCGTATGCGTGCTTGGCAGTGTTGTTTGATGTCGTCAGGGGAGAGATATTCAGTTGTGTGTAAGAGGGCTTGGGCGAGGGGGAGGGGGCCGCTGTTTTTGCTGCATCTGCGGAGTTTGAGTATGTGAGTGCGTGTTCTCTTTGTAAGCCAAGTAGGGTCAAGGGACTCTTGGGGTGAGCGGGGTTTTTTGGCTGGGAGAAGAGGCAAAACTGTGGCTGCGTGGTCCATGTGTTGTGAGAGGAGTGTAGTGAATTGTGAGGCAAGGGTGTCGAGGGTGTCGGGGGAGGCCGAGGTGTGTGAGGTGTTGAGAATTTCTGCGTGGAGGGCGGCCGTTAGGGTGATGAGGTCGGGTGTACTTGTTTGGTATGTTTGTATGTGGTCGGGTGTGAGGGGCAATCGAAAGTTGAGTTTGCGCGTCGTGTGGTGTGTGTGGGGGTGGGTATGGGGAGGGGGGGATGTCCCATGAGGGAGAGAGGGGCGGGAATGACGAGGTGGATTGCAGAGTGGTCAGTGAAGTGGGAGGGGGAGGGGAATATCGAGCAAGAGGACGGTGGGAGGGTGAGAGGTGAAGGGGGCGTGGTGAGCCAGTGGTCAAGGCAGCCTCCGCTTCGGGGGAAGGTAGGGATGGGGTTGTGGAGGGGTTGGAGGTGGGATTTAAGGAGGGAGATGAGGGCAGGGTGACATGTACCTGTAGTGGTGGTCGTTTGGAAGTCCCCGCCCCAGAGGGTGCGGTGTTGCGGGTGGTCGTCTGCCAGGCGGAGCCCCAATGCTGCAACTTCGGCATATAAGCGGGTCAGTTGGGGGGTGTGGAGCTGGGGCATGTAGGCACCTATGAGGAGGTAGGGGGTGACTGAATGAGGGACGAATTTTAGTCCGGCGATATGGGGGATGAGGTGGGGGGCGGGGTTAGGACAGTGGCAGGCCGCGAAGAGAACGCCTACGTTGGGTAGGGGCACAAGTGAGTAGTAGGGTCGGGAGCTTTTGAGGTGGTACTGGGGGAGGGCGATACGCCACCGGGATTTGTGGGTGGTATGGTTGGTTTCGGTGAGGATAAGCACGTCAGGGTGGTGGGTGGTGGAGAGGTGTTCGACGTCCATAATGGAGGTGTGGAAGCCTCGGGTGTTGAGGGTGATGAGGTGGAGTGGTTGGGATGTGTGGTGTGGTAGGATGGGGGAGGGGGGGGAGGGGGTGGTTTCGGGCGTGACGCCGGGGGGGCGGTCGACGAGAGGATGTTGGAAGGGAGGGGGGGAGGGGAGGGGGGGAGGGGGGAGGGGAGGTGTAGGTGGTGGGGGGAGAGGCGGGGGTGGGAGCTGGGGGGGGTAGGTGGGATTGAGGGGTGGAGGGCGGCGAGGAGTTAGGCGGGGCTGCCCTTTGGGAGAGGTGCGGAGCGGAAGGTGTGGTTCCAGAGGAGGGTGTGGAGGGAATATACTGAGGTACGGGGTTCGAAGGAGGGGGGTTATATTCTTTGTCTGGGGGGGATGTGATGATAAATTACGTGTGTAGGAGGGCGTGAGTTCCGCACGACCAGGGTCGTTCTGAGGCATTTTGCCGTGGGGGGTTAAGTGAGCGAAGGTCTCCGACGGGTGGGGGGGGGGAGGAGTTCCAGTCGGAGAGGAGATTGAGAGAGCGAGCGAGGAGGTCGGGCGGGGGGGGTGGTGGAGGGAGTCAATCCAGGTGGCTGAGGAGTGGGTTAAATGGAGGAGGCCGAAGTGAGAGTTTTGCCATGTGAGGACGAGGAGGGAGTGGTTAGGAGTACCCGGGCGGGGTGAGGCGTCGCGATTAGAGAGGTTAGTCCATTGGCAGGGGTATTGGGAGCTGTGGTGGTGATTGTCTACCTCGTTATTAGTGATGACTGTGTATAAAGTGCAGGGGGTGGAGTGAAGTTTAGTTAATGTTGTGGCAAGGCAGTAGAGGTTGGAGAGGTCATGGTATTGCCCCCACTTAAAGGAGAGGACCGCAGAGGAGTCGAGGTAGCCGATGGGGGTAGGAAGGCCGTATTCGAGGTTGAGGTCGAAGAGGTAGTTATGTAGGGTTGTGCAGCAGGTGTGGGGGGTAAAATGAGCCGGGAGAGTTGATTGTAACGCGGTGTTTACAGTGTGAAGTCGGATATCGGGAAGAGAGGGGGGGTTGGGTGTGGGGTCTAACCTCGGGGGTGTCCTGTGGGGGACTAATGATGATATTCGGCCGGGGCGGCCGGGGGTGACCAGTGTGGGCTGTTGGGGCCTTGGGAGGCGGGGGTGGCAGCCGGGAGGGGTCGGGTCTCCTCTAGGTCTCCCTATTGTAGGTCTTCGTAGTCGTCGAGGTCGTAGTAGTCGCCTTTCGGGGGGGGGGTGGGAAGGGGCAGGAGGGTGGGGTCGAGGGAGCAGTGGGGGCCGGGAGGTGAAGCCGGTGTGGGGTTCGGCGTTAGGGAGTAAGGGGGGGCAGTGTGTATTTGTATGGGGTGAAGGGAGGGGTGTGGGGGGCGCGTGGGGGGGGGGGGGGATGGGGAGGTTTTCTTGCGGGAGGGGCGGGAGGGTTTGGCGATGCCGGCCTGGGGTGCGGGTTTGAGCGAGGGGTCGGTGGGGGGACGAGTGTAGGGGGGGGATTCCGCATGGTCGGGGAGGGGGGAGGTGGGGGGGTGTGGGGAGGGAATTGGTTTTGGATGTGGGGGGGGGTAGAGCATGTGTGGGGGTGGGGGCAGTGGTAGGGTGGGGGAGGGGTTGTGTGTTGTTGTAGGGAGGGGTAGGGGAGGAGGAGGAGTCCATGGGTTCTGAGGAGTCCTCAGTGATGATGGGAAGGAGGGTAGGGGCTGTGGCGGGGGGGGGGGGGGTTGGTGGGGGGAGCTGTAAGGGAGGGGGAGGGTTGGGCGTGGAAGGAGGATGTGGAGGCAGTGGTGGAGGAGGAAAGTTGGATGTCGGGAAGGGAGGAGAGGTCGAGAGGGAGCTCATCATCGGCGTGCATGTGGAAGTCCGATGGCTCGAGGAGCCAATGGTCGGAGATGTGGTTGATTTGTAGGTGGCGGGTCCATTGAAGAGGTAGGGAGGGGGGGTTGCGGTAGAGGGTGAAGTGTTTTGTGTGTGTGAGAGGGGGTGCGGAGGGGGTTGTGGTGAAGACGGGCTCTGGTAGACGGGCTCTACCAAAGGTTGAGTAGTGATGGGGGTGGATGGTGAGGGTGCAAGTTGATTGAGTGAGTGCTCCTCTGTGTGTGAAGGTGTGGTTGAGGGGGATAGTGACGGTGCCGTTGGTGGAGATGAGGATGCAGTACATGTCTGTGCTAAGAGATATATGAATGTTGGTGGTGATGGTGGGGGAGGTGGAGGGGTGGGAGCGGAAGTAGGAGCCATCTGGAAAATTTGCTAGTGATGTGTAGGAAGAGAGGTCAAGGGGGTGGGGGGTTGGGGGGTGGATGTGGGGTTGTGGTGGGTAGTGTATTCGTTTGCTGTTTGGTATATTAGGGTGTATAACCAGTGGGTGGGTGGAATGGAGCCATCTGGGTTGATGCAAGGGAGAGAGAGTGAGTGGCGAGATTGGATGAGGACAGTGGTGAGGCAGGTGTCAGCCCAGGAGGTGCCTGGAACGTGGCATGTGACTGGGGGGGTGTGATGGTGATGGTGTTAAGATGATGGTTGGGGGGTACAGTTTGTGAAGGGAATATGAAAGGATGTGTAGGGATACAGGTCCAGATTCTGAATGAATGGGGTTATTGGGCAGGTGGAGGATATTCACCCAGAGGGAGGAGGGGTCGTCCTCGATCGGGGTGGGAACGTCCACTGGCTGGAGGGCGTCCGCGAATTGGAGGATGAATTGAGCTGGCTCAGGAAGGTCCTCGAGCATGCATTGGGGGTGGATCGAGGGGGCTGATCCGGCAGAGGTGAGTGCGTGCGCGAGGTTGGAGGTGAGGAGGTCCTGCAGGAGGGCGACCGTTTCTTGGCCGGTGATACCAGTGAACAGGGGGGAGCGGATCTTCACTCTCCGGCCTGAAACTGCCGGGGCAGAGGCGTGTGGTAGGAATTGGATTTTCTGTTGTCGTAGTTTTGTCAGGAGAGAGGGGGAGGAGGCTGCGGAGGGGGGTGCTGGACCGGCCGAGTGGAGTTCACGCTGGCGTGAAGCCAGCTGGTACAAGAGGCCGACCGCCACGCATGAGGTGGGAAGAACAAGGCGAATTTCCTGAAAGCCCGAACGAAGCTCGATAGGCAAGGGTGTGGTGTCGTCCCATTTTGGGGCTGTAGGATGGAGGGTGCGGGTGGAGTTCGCAGTCCATCGTGTGTGATGGGCGAGTTCCCGACCGATTATATTTTTGATGCGATTGGGGAGGTCGGCGAGGCTGTTGAGGCTCTCGAGGAGCCAGTGGCGGGCCACCGAGCAGGCCGACGTGATTGGGTCGGGGTGTGATGGATCCGGCAGGAAGACGCCGGGAATCCAAAAGCGAGCAAGGTGGGCGGGGGTGGTCGAGTACTGGCCTCTGAGGAGGGAGGAGTCGATCATGCGGGTGGAGAAGTCGTCGGCCCCGCCAAGGACCGTGGTTGACCGGGGGGCAGCCATGACCAGGGGGGTTTGGAGTCCACGACGAATAGGGGAGGAGTCTAGTGCTGTTCCTAGGTTCTGTCGGACATGGGACAGTTGGGGGACGGTGAGGAATGGGGTCAGCGGATGGCCCGCGAGTTGGTTCCGGGGATCGCAGAGGTCCGTGTATCGCTCGCGGTCCTAGGGGTCCCGCAGAAGCGCCTGCTTGTAGGTGGGGGGGGGGGTTAGGGGTCGAGGACATTTCGATCGAGCTTGATTCCGAGTAGGGGAGAGAACCAAGGGGGTTAGTTGAGGATTTTCGAGTGGGTTTCCGAGTGGGTTGCGTGTGTTGGCGGCACACGACCAGGCCCGATGGGTCATGGGTTTGTTGGTAGTAGGCGGCGGAAAGGGACGTCCGGACGCTCGGAGGGGCGCGGTGTGGCGCGCCGCTGCCCGGGGGGTAGCGTTTTGTAAGTGATGGGTGTGATTGTTCATTCGTAGTACTGTGGCGGGTACATGTTCAGATTTCGAAGTAGGTGGCGCGATAGCTGTGAGATGAAATTTAAATCCCTGAAAGCTGCGCCTTTGAGTGTGTACCGTATGGTGTCGCTACGGATCCACTAACCTGGGTGAGCTAGGCTCGGGTGGGGAGAGGTGGATGGTGCCAGTAGTTCTACGGCCATGTCCACCAGCATGTCGCTCGATGGGAGGCCAAGCCCTGAGCGAAGACGATCGGCGTTGCTCATTCGAGCTACCGACCCATCCCCGTTATGTGGTTCAGTAGTACTTTAGTAGTACTTTGGATCTTATTGTTGTCTTTAGTGACGGTAGGATACGTTTTTTTCCTTTCACACACTTGTTAATGCCGGCAATGTATGGTAGCGGTCGAGTGCTCCTGTGTTTTCTTGTTGCATACATGTAAGGGAACTATATATCGGACCTAACAATGGATACGTATTGCTTCTTCTGCAGTCATTCACGTCTAAATGTTGCATTGTAAGGCACTTACACTCCTCCACAAAGTCCGGACATTCATTATGTTTAACATGTGCTAGTCAACAACACGCTCCCCTCTCACCACGTCAAGCACGACGATACCCGAGTACCACCCAATTGTAGGAGAGCCGAGAAACAATCAATACGCCGTCATCCGGGGTGGTTAGACCTCAGCTTAAAGCGGGTGTTGTCGGTGGAGTTTGTCGAATTACGCCCATAAATTCCAAGGAAATTGTCCAAACTACACACGCCATTCTGAGCGCCACGCTTGGGCATTGCTCAAGCGCTCATACCGAGCTGCATATTACTCTGTGTTCCACATAATCGTACTTTTAGGGGCTTTTTGGAGGGGGTTTGGAGGCGTGTGTGCCGTGTTCAATGCGAGAGGTTTGGTTTGCGGGTATGTGAATAGAGCACGGAAGTTCACGTCGCTAACACGGGTGATATTTTATTTGGAAAACAAGCGAGCAAAAACGCACATGACGCAGGTTTGGAGAAAGACTGCACGGTGTAAACATGCGAGGGCGATTGGCTTAGGGGAGGGGCGAGGTCCAACTTGGCCGTTAGGGACGCAGCACGTTGACGGTGGTGTTTGGAATGTTTGGGTATGTGCTTGTGCCAACCACACCCGCCCCATGCGTGGCACGCGTCGGGAATCAGGATTGGAAGTCAATAGGAATGAAGAATTGGTAAGCATATATCGACAAACCCCGCACATATCGCCTCATGAGGTGCGCCGAACTCGATGCGTGTTGCTTGGCACTGCGGCTCAGCTTTGCCGGAATAATTCGTAAATTAAGAAATTCATATAAACTCAAGTTGTGGGTGTTTGAACTCTGGAGTTAATCAGTTTGACGCGCATTGAACAAACGCGTCCAATGGTACCTGTTACAACAAGTTTGGACCATATATGAGTAACTTATGATCGCTTTAACATTGTGGCCGAAAGCGGCTTGCCCTTGGGTTGTGCGCATATCGGTGGTAAGTCTACATACGCGATTTTGTGCGTTTCCCCCACAGCGACCTGCCCAACACCTCCTCCCTCCGTCGCATATGCATTATATTTGCGCGACCGTCGCATCAGCATTCATATTGCGGCGGTGTGCGTCCGTTACTCTTTTCGTCTAACCATCAAGGCGATTGTTTGAAAGAACGTGCCGCACGGTTGCGGGCGCGATAACCCCAAGTACACAAGCCCGGCAGTGCTCGAATTTGCCCCTCGTAGTTCTCGGCGCATTCCATTTTGGGCGCTAAAGCACAGCCTAGGATTTCAGGAGATTTGTCAATAAAATCGACACATGATTACATTTTCTACTTGCGAAGGTGCGAAATATTGTCCGGACTTTTGTGAAGGAGTATATTATGCATGACTACCCTAGCTACATTTAAGGATGCGGCTAAATGGTTTATGTGAGTTGTAAAGCCGCAATGCAATCGCTGTTGGTGGTGTGGGCTCGCGTTGTTTTTGGGCTCCTAGCTGCCGACGCTCTTAACATCGGTGGTTGAGCCAATGTAACTACTCAATGACCCCGCATTCCGGCAACAAATGGTTGTGTGGCATCAAACATCGATGTATTCATGGGATCATGGTGCGTCTGCCGCATCATCCGCATCAATGCGTCCATGAATTAGTGCCCTATCTAATCAATGCGTCCTCGAATTAGTGCCCAATTTAATCAATGTATCCACGAATTAGTGCCCCATTTAATCAATGCATCCATGAATTAGTACCCCATTTAATCAATGCATCCATGAATTAGTGTCCCATTTAATCGATGCGTCCATGAATTAGTGCCCAATTTTATCAATGCGTCCATGAATTAGTGCCATATATAATCAATGCGTCCATGAATTAGTGCCACATATAATCAATGCACAACGAATTACCTGTACATTTACGGAACATACTGCCCGCATCGATGCATCTTGCATTTTATGTTTTTCTGGTATTGCCACGCGACATTTGTTTCCAATACGACCATGTACATGTACGTGTTAATCCATGTACACACGGAATGGCATGAAAGGGGATAGAACCGCCGCTTCCCGGAACGGAGTTGTACGCCTTATCCAAGTACCGCCAAAAGTCGGTACCCGATAGGAACATATTGTGTATATGAACCCATCGCATCGCATCACGACTAAGCGGCGAACACCTATAGCGAACATCTATAGATGGAGGGCCAAGACTCCCCCGGAGTCTAGCGTACAGATGTGTCCATTAGTAGTCCTACGGAGGGATATGCATACAATACGTAGTACGGAGACGGCTTGAAGAAATGAAATTGACGACGACATTTTTCAAATATTGACTCCTGCCGTACAGGTAGCTGTCACGCACATAGCGACATCTAGGACACGCGTTTACCGCCAAAATCGACGATAAGGAATGGGAGTTGCCTCGACAAACGTGATATGTGGTCGAGAAGCGTTGCCGTAACGTCCGCCATATCCATCAGAGAACGTGGACTCTGAAATGTCTTGCATATTGATGCTTGCGCCGTGCGATGTGAGCCAATTTCAAATTGACGGTCGATATTGAATGATATTTGATTCAAGATTGTTTGCGTGTCATCCCCGACTCCCAAAGCTCGTCCGCAAAATGTACTAGCCTCGCCAAATTTATGGTCAGATTGATTTGAATCTAGAGGTCTGCATATCCAATTTCCATGTGTACGGGACAGTATCACTAGCGGTTACTGTCACCGTGAAAAGGCGGCGCGTCGCACTTGCAGGCCAACCGCCTCGCCTTGCATTTAGACGCAACCAACGACCAACGACTTCCCCAACGGTCAGCTCTAGCTAGCCCGAGCCTTATAAGCCGTAGCTAGCCACGAGCCTAGGCATTTTCTGCTTTCGCGCTCAGCCAATCTAGGCTTTGCGCGAATGCAGTCTCGACTCTCGTAGTCGAGCAGGATGTCAGTTTTACCATTCGTCCCATGCGCACTCGAGCGTCACGCGACACTTCCCCTCGTTCAGCTACGCAGTTCCGCAACATGCAACCTGAGCAGTCTACGTCCGCCGCTGCGGCCGACCCTCACGCTACCTCAATCGAACAACGCACAGCCGAACAGATTCGTACGGCAGTTTTAGCATCGGAACAACGGATCACTGGGCAGTTTTTGGCGGCTAACGCTGCCTTACTCGCCCAGTTCCAGCAGACGACAGCTACACATGCTACTACTGATCAACAGCAGTCCATTCCCGCCGACGCGACCCCAGCGACGGAGGGTGGTAAGGAGGCCCTTGAGCCACCTATCGACCTGCTTGACGACGAACCCGACCCCTCCGCGTCCGATTTCGTCGACTTCGCCTACTACGGCGAGGTCATCCCAGCCGGCCTCGAACGTCCCCCTCGCGAAGTCGAGGAGCCACGTCTGTGGACTCTCACGGACGACACCGCCCGAGCTCTAAGCGACAAACGCACCCAATCGGCATACGACGAGTACCTGCACATCGGGTGCTATGCCTTCTTCGACAGTTGCGCCAACGCGGCAATTGGCGAGGCTTTGGACACGCTGTCGCACGGCCCACCTCTACCGACAGAGTAGGCGGCAGCGATTGCCCTCATCCGAGCGGGTCATCGCACCCACACCGCGACGGAGGAGGCCGCCCGTACTCGATTGGGCTTCCTCCGCCTCACCAAGGGCGGACAAACGAGCACAAATGCGGACCGCGTCTTTGCCGAACTGGCCCACGAGCGTTTCTGCCGACCACGCCCTACCGCGGTCTCCGGCCCACTGGATGCGCTTCGCCAAGCGTTCGTCGACCGCACGCTGGAAGTCAGCCTACACGCCGCCAGCAAGGCAGCCGCCGGAGCCGCCTTCGCTAAAGTCACGCCGGACAAGCCTACCGGTCCCGATGCGCGAGCCCGCAAGGCCGCCGCCGACAAACGCAAGGCCGCCGCAGCAGCAGCGGCCGCAGCCCGCACTACCCCTCCTCTCAAGCCGACCGACCCGGCTAAACCCTCGGCCAAGAAATGACGGTGTGGCCCGCCGCGCCGATTCCTGCTCCCCGACATCTTCCTTGATGCGCCACCGCGTGCGTCGAAGATGGCGGGAGTGGGAGCGCATCGGCGCGAGCGGCCAAGTCCTAAGTTGGATCCGCCATGGTGTCCGGGTGAAGTTCAGGCACGGCTTACGCCCCAAGCCCTTCAACCACGGCATCTCTATGCTAGACGCGACACCGGCCCAACTCGAGTTTCTAAACTCGGAACTCCCACGCTTCGAAGCTTGCGGTGCGTGGGAACGAGCGGACAACCCTCGCTAAATCTCCCGGATGTTTTTGGTCCCAAAACCCGGATGCAACCAATGGCGTTTGATTATCGACCTTCGAGAACTCAACCGTTCTTGCTCGACCTTCAACATGACGTGCGAGACGCTCAAGCACCTACGTCACCTCTCACGTCCGGGCGACTACTTCGTCTCCCTCGACCTCGCCGACGGGTACTACACCCTTGGCATCCGGGAGGAAGACCGAGACTTCTTCACGGTCAACTACCGCGGCACGCTATGGCGCCTCGCATGCCTTCCAATGGGCTGGTCGGGCTCAGCTTACAACTTTTGCAAGCTCACACAGGTGTTCACAAACCACCTACGTCGCCCCCCCCTCCCGTGTCGGCGTCTATGCCACTCCACTCTCGCCGACCTACCAAGCGCTTCCTTCAAAACGCTCGATGGCGTGGGACCCGACTCCTCCCCTACATGGACGACTTCCTATTTTTGGCCGTCTCTTACGAGGACGCCCTACTACTCCGACAGCGCGTCCAGGACCTGCTCGACAGTCTCGGCCTACAACGCAACCCCAAAAAGGGCGTTTGGACACCTACACAAATGGGCGACCATTTGGGCTTAACGGTGGACCTCCAACGCGGAATGTTTCGCGCCCCTCCCGCGAAATAGCTCGCTCAGCAAGCCTCATCACTGCTCGGGCGAGCAGCGTCGAACGCCCGATGGCTGCCCACACGACAGATAGCGGCCTTCGCAGGGAAGGCCCAGTTCCTCTACCTCGCCATCGCCCCCGCACGGTTCTTTTTGCGCGAGCTCCACAACGTGTTAGCCACACGGGTTGGGTGGGGGGGACGCGTCCGCCTCACCCACCAGCTACGCCGCGACCTCGAGTGGTGGCGCACGGTACCCACACAACACAACGGCCGGTCGATTTACAAGCTTGTCCAAACCGCCTACCTCCACGCCGACTCAAGCGACTATGGTTGGGGGGCCGTTCTAAACGAGGACTCCAACTACCAAGCCCGCGGTTTTTGGACCGCTACCGACCGCCGTCAACACATTACGTGGAAGGAACTCCGAGCGGTGCGACACGCGGTAGAATCTTTCCTACCGCAGCTCCGAGGCCGGCAAGTCCTCCTACACGAAGACAACACGGCGGTGGTCGCCGCCCTGACCAAGCTAACCTCACGGTCGCCCGTCATGATGACCGAGCTCCGGCGCCTATGGTTCCTCCTCGACAGCAACGACATCAACATCCGGCCGCGCTACATCCGCTCGGCGGCCAACATCTGGGCCGACACGCTAAGCCGCGAGAGGGACTGCGAGGACTGGAAGCTCAACCTTCGGATCTTCGACCACCTTCAGTGCCGGTGCGGCCCACACACGATCGACCGTTTCGCATCTATGCTCAACACACAACTGCCCCGCTTCAACGCCCGCTGGCGGGACCCCCTGTGCGAGGACATCGACAGCCTGCACCTCTCCGACGAGGCTTGGCGACGCGAGAACAACTATTGCAACCCCCCCTGGTCTGCCCTCCCGGCCCTAGCCGCAAAACTCGCTCAAGCTCAAGCCGCGGCTACTGTCATCGCGCCCTTCTGGCCAAACAAACCATGGTACCACGCGTTCGCCCGGTTGGCCACCGCAACTTTGCACTTTCCGGTGACCCGCGACCTATTCTTTTCCGGCAGGCTCGGCAAGCCCGAGGGGGTCGAACCTCCCGCGTAGAGCATCGTGGCCTTTCGGCTCTAACTCCTTCGTGGCTCTACACCCGACGCGGAGCGATTGGCCGAGCACTTCGCCCGGACCGATTAAATGCTCCTGTCCCGCGCGCGACGCCTATGCGTACATGACCGCCTCGCTACTGCCTGCGCCTCGGAACAGCACCGGCGCCCTGGTCCGCCGATCTAGCTGAAACTTTCCAAGACCTCCTAGGATCCGACAAGCTAAGGGTTACGGCGGTCGCTCTACTCAGCATCTCGCTAGCGCCCTCTACGTACGCAAGCTACGACAGTGCGCTGCGGCAATTTTTTATTTTTTGTACACATGAAAATATCGCCCCACTACAGGCCACCCCGGCCACAATGGTGCGCTACACAGCGTGGTTAGCCCTACTCGGCACGGTCGCCGCCGGCTCGCTGCAGCCCTACTTCTCGGCGGTTAACAAGTTCTTTCGCGACCACCAACGCCAACCTATTGTTGTAGGGGAGCTATTGGCTGACGCCAGACGTGGCCTCGAAATGCTACAACACCGCCTCATCCCTGCCACCTCGCGCCTCCCGCTATCGCGCCTCCCGCTACCGGCACCCGTCGCCCTCGCCATCCTACTGGCCGCCGACACTCTACGCCACACCCTCCCGTGGACCCTTGCTGCCCTTCCCCAGCTGCAACGTTTCCGGGCCTGCTTAGCGATTTGCGTCAATTACACTTTCTTCTGCCGCGCAGAAAATGGCGCCCGATGCCAGACAGGCGACCTAATTGTCGGCAGACCTTCGCAACAAATCTGTATGTTCGTACGAAAATCTAAAGGCGACCAGCGCCGCGACGCAAGCGACAAGCAGGTTATCGCTATCCTTGTAGCCGCCAACCCAGTCCTCGCTACCCTGCTCGACTACTACACGGAGCACCGCGCGGCATTCTGCAAAAAAATTTACAACCGGCCACCCCCGCTCGCCTTCTGGAGCTTCTCACCTGCTAAACCTTCCGCCGATTGGGGTGCCGCGTCCACCATCTCCGCCTGGCTCGCCCTCGCCCTCCTCGCAGTCAACGCGGCCGCGCCCGCCGGCTTTAAATGGACATCGCACAGCCTACGGAAAGGCGCGGCGTCCGCTGCGAGCTGCATCGGCGCGCCCCCGCCCGTAATCAAATATATGGGTGGCTGGGCCAAGAACAACTCTGTGACTAAAGGAATATATATTTACCCAACCATGACCCCAACACCTGCTGCTTGGCGGTTCTTCGGCTGGCTCACTCCGTCCCCCCCGCAACACTAATTTTGGCTGTGCAAGCCTTTGGCTTTAGGTTACCGGCAAAACGTGCCCTAGGGTAAATGGTCAGATTGATTTGAATCTAGAGGTTTGCATATCCAATTTCCATGTGTACGGGACAGTAACACTAGCGGTTACTGTCACCGTTAAAAGGCGGCGCGTCGCACTTGCAGGGCAACCGCCTCGCCTTGCAGTTAGACGCAACCAACGACCAACGACTTCCCCAACGGTCAGCTCTAGCTAGCCCGAGCCTTATAAGCCGTAGCTAGCCACGAGCCTAGGCACTCCCTGCTTTCGCGCTCAGCCAATCTAGGCTTCGCGCGAACCCACCCACCCATCCCTATAATCCTGCGCTAATCGACCCCCAAGCCCCGCCTGTGGGTGTCTTTTGGCCAAATTGTAAGTAAGCCGAAATCTTTGGCAAAACTTGCCCTAGGATAAATCATAATAAAAGCAAATGAACAACCACCCGTGCAAACCATTATCACCCCGCGCCCTTCCCCCGCCAACAGTCCCTACCGGTCGTACCGCGGTTTAAAAACGCTGCGACTATGCTTTGGCATTGGCGCCACCGTCATGAATTGCATTCACGGCGGTTAGTGAAACTCCAAGCCGGACCCGAAGACATGGTGCGCACCCCTATTAACGGCCACTTCGATGCTCACGCTGCTAAGGCCTCCTACGTTTTTGAAGTTATGTTGTCTGATGTTTTCCATTTGGGTGGCCCGCAATACGAAATAAGAAGAGAAGGTCTACCGACCGGAACGGTACACTCGAGGATGCTCCCCACCTGCAAGATGCGGCGAGCCAAGCCGCCATACAAGCCCAGCAGAATTAATACTCCTAAGTGGACGAGCACGGAAATATGGAAGATTTCGAGATGCAACGGGGGATCCTGCTACCAATGCTGCTCCACAGCCGTTGACTACCCTTCCGAAGTCCAACGCTCCAGTCGGCGACGGCGGGTCGCCATCCGGCGCTCCCATCATCGTCAACGCGTACGCGGGCGAGATAAAAGAGGTGACGCTAGCCCATATTCCACATGCTTTTATACATAATGATTATTAGACGGATAAAGGAGCAAGGGTCACAGAGTGATGGTATTGCCACCATAACTTGCAGGCCTGCAACACCACGCTAATGTACCGTCGTTTTTTACTACTTAGCTCACGACGCTTAACAGTCGCGGTGGGCGGCCACGTTCTGTGTTCCTTTCCGCGTTTTGCCAATCCTTTCCATCGTCTTATTGTATGTATTCGCTGTCTATCCGACGTTCCGTGTCGTTTAGTATTACACCCTCGTCCCCGTATACGTCTTGTCGCGTCGTGTGCGCCCGTCGACAATGTCTGCGTGCTGCTTTTCTGTATTTGGTTGCATAGGAGGGAAATCTAACAATCGTCAAGCATGTAGCTAAGGTCGACACCTTGTATTAAGCCATAGGTCGCTGAGCATCGCAACCGACTTAACAATATGTGTACGAAGTGGTTAGCGAAGTCGAATATGACGTTTTCTCTACCCGAAAGGGACACACCTCATATGTCCTATGTCGCTGCACGTACCGTTAGCGGAGGCCGTTACTCATGGGGTGCCATAGTATAAAGGATGTGCATGCGTTGGCTATCAAATCACTGCCTGTTAGGCCGAATAGGGCAGGAGCCTGCACAAAAAACATAGCACCGGAGGATGCCTTCCTTATCACTATGGTGAAGTTACGGACTGGTCTCTCATACAACTTGTTGGCGACGTGGTCGGGATTTTCATATGGTGGGCATATCGCGAATATTCCCCACGTGGGGTAACTTCATGCACTTCTTTTTAAAGGAGGAATTTCCAATGCCAAAGGCAGCGGACATGAAAGGACGAGTGTCATATGCATGGAGGGACGTTTTTGGATAAAAATTTGGTTCGTATGATAATGGACGGTAACGAATACAATATTCAAGAGCCCAGCAGTGGAATAGCCGCTCGAACGTGATGGTCCGACTACAAGACCAGGCATACTAGCAAGACTTTGGCCAAGATATCGCCGGCATGCGCTTTCGTTTGGGCTTCGATTGCGTTTCATGGGCGCATACTTGATTTTAAAATTGTGGAAGCGTCTAGGCTACTTTTCATCGCCAAACTAAGTGATTGTTACCCACCGAACCATGGGTTTGTTGGTTTGCACGTGCCTTGTTAGAGCGCGGTGCTACAGTGCAAGCACCTCCTAGAAAATTTTGAGAAGTGGGGGAGTTCACATTTGATGAGAGGGAGGAGGGGGCAAGCCAAGCAAATATGCGAATTCATGTGGAAAGGTTGTTCTCCCGTGTGCAAGGCTGGGAGTTTTTTAAGGAAGAAAATTCCTTTGTACTTGACAGACCTTATTCGGAACGTTTTTTGGTGATCGGGCAGTTTTGCAATTTGCAAAACCTCCTATGCAAAGCTGCTACTTGGTCCGCGACGAACATGGGTAGTGATGAAGAGGATCTTTTGTAAAACACTTTATCATCGATTAGTCTCTCTGAATCGGTTTATCCCCATTGAGCCTCACTCGCGCAAGCCTCTCCCAAAATTCCCGTGTCGAGCACCAAAGGGCTGCCCTGAGACGGATGTATGTTGCATCATGCCTAGCATTAACGTTCGCATGTACACCTCGGTGACTTAATGGGTTGTGCAAAGCACGGTCACATTTGTTTAAACTTACTTGTATTGTCGGCCGTTAGGTGTGGCTAGCATTGCCTGTTGATCTCGCATGTCTCATATTCCGTAGCTTAATGGTAGTAAACGGCAAGCAATAAAGAGGAGTAGTGACAACATACATCTCGCCATTTCGCGGCTTATTCCCCTTGCATTGCATGGATGTTGACGGCACCATGACTCCGAGATTCTCCGGGCGGGGCAAATTGTGGATGCTCAGTAAAAGGACAGCCAAATGCGCGCAAGTTCTACGCCTTGGCTGCCATACAATCACAGTCCACCCATTAACACCCGGGTGCAATACGGGCGCATGTCGTCAAGCTGCGCTACCGCCAATTTCACTGTCACGGGATGAATGGTAGTCCGCTGCGACGCAGGCACAGTCCGCATTCGGAAGCAAACCGTTTTTTCCCGATAACCTCATGCTCTTCTAGATTGTGCGGGTGATACATGAATGACGGTAAGCGGGTGAGCTCATTCACACGCCACAACGCATCGCCTAAAACTGTCCTATTATTGACGTTTTTCACACCGCCCAAAAGGTCCTCAGAGTGGGACCATATGAGGCTGAACTCCACGAGGGGTGCTGGCCGACAAATTTCTGCCTTGCCGGCGATGCATTTGTCATCCACGGGGAACCCGCCCCCCTTAGCGAAAACGGGAACATCCCACTCTATCTAGGCCCCGATCCATAATCACCCGATGAAGGGACCTTTAGTCAGGATCACGCAGCTTAATACGTTCTCCTTTTCCCCGCACGTCACCCTCGAGAGCTACATGGTCCTTCACAACTTTCAGCAGCACTCCCGAGAAGCCGTAGACAAGCCGAAGTCAGCCATCCCCTCGCGCGTCCGAAGCCAACGATGCGTCACTTCCTTGCTGGGATATATGCCATGCCATTGATCTATGGATAGCAGTATAGCTCGATGTATCATGTCCTCTTTTAAAAGACGAGGAAACACAGGCGACTCCACCATGGCAACATGTGGCAGTTCCATAACCTCTCTCCCGCGGGGTCGATCAACTCAGCCGAGTAGGCCTTGGCTCTCTCGTCACGGATTGCGTCGCCAACAATATGAGACCACATGGCACATGCTGCCGCACATGGTTGCTTGTCGTCAATAGAGACCACTTTTTTTTTGCGGAGCCATCATATGCAAGTGCTCGGCGAAAAGCAACAATGGCGTTTGCAGCCGAATGTATCCAAGCGTTATGTGTTGTCTTCCCTTGCAGAGTTGACGAGTGCTCCGCCAATGTCACAGCCAAGACCGGCAACGTAACTACCCACTTTTCCATGTCCACCCTCCGCGACGAGGCCTCCATGATGCACGAAATGGCCTTGCCCATCTCTATGCTGTCCACTTTTGTCCCGTACTCGCAACCCGCCACAACAGCGTAGGCCAAGATAGTTCCATGCGAATGTGTTTCAAGAAGAGTGAGGAAAAGCGACCAATACTCGCTTGTTTCGGGCCAGAACTGATGATTCAAAAGCTTTGGCATATCTACCAAAAAGCACATGCTTGTACTCTAGTTGACCTTCAAAAGGTACGTTGCACTTTGTGCGGGATACATGCTTTACGGAGCTCGCTAGTACAAGCTTGCACTGCATCCTAGCCGAGTTTCACTGCTGCTCGCAAAGCTTTGTCGCCATCCTCCTTGTCTCCGTGGTGCATGCTGGTGTACGCGGCATGTCGCTTCCGAGCACGCGCATCTTCCGTCGGCGTCTTGGCGGGCATACGGCCACCGTCGAGCACCAACACAAGTGGAATCCCACATCCACTCGTTGGGCTCGTTACTTTATGCGTGCAGCAAGGCGAGAAAACTCCCCGCGCTTGACGATAACTTCTGCGTACCAATACGCGAAGTGATGTATCCACACACATACATCTACCCCCAACACCGCGTCCTAAGGAATACGTTGATACATGTTCGCGTCGTGGCAGAGACGACGAAGCCATGTACGAAGCCCTTTAGCCCCCAATTGAAATTGAAATTGAAATTGAAATTGTTTACAACATGTACCGTATGCGCCGGTTTTACACCAAAAACCGTATGCGCCGGCTGCTGTCTCAAGGCCCTCCCAACTATGCCATACAGGGAACTTACAAGTCAGGGCTAGACCGTTAACCACCTAAATCCAACCTCTCCACGGATGTTCGGGGGTTTTACTCCTCCCCGGGGAGTTGTGCAAGACGAGGCGAGGGCTGCGTGCATTTAGGGTCGTGCGAGGGGGCAATGTGCGGGGGCGCGGCGGGAGCTCGTGCGGGAATTGATGCGGTATATGAGTAGGAGATGATGTAGCCATTGGACAGTATGCGTGTGGAGCTGTGTAAGGATGCGAGACGTGTCGAGGCGTGCTTTGGAGATGAGTTTGTCAAGAGGGTCCGTGCGGGCGGTGAGTAGGGAGGTGAGACTTGTGATGGTGGAGGAGTGCGGTGTACCTGTGCGGCTCATGACGATGGGAAGGATGTCTACCACTGTGCCTGGCAAGTGGTTGCGGATGGCGTTTGCAATGGGTGTGTATTTGGCACGTATGAGGTGAGCTGTTTGGGAGAGGTTATTGTCCGTGCAGTATTTCCATTCTCCTATCTGAATCTTTTTGATGGATGCGTATCGGCGGCGGCCGTTTGTGTGACCGACAAATCGAGGTTCGAGAAGGCGAATGAAATCCGATTTGTGTGCGGGGGGTCGTAGCGCGGGGGGGAGAATCTCAGGTGGGAGGACGGCGGGACACGAGGTTAGGGAGTCGGGCGAGAGACCTTCATAAGCATCAACAAGGCGGGTAGGCAAGTGGGTAGGGTGAGGGGGGTGACAGTCAAGCGGAGTGTGGGCAGGAGAGGGGGAAGCAACTGATTAGATAGGTTTGTTACCGAAGTCTGCAGTGATGGTTTCCCAGCGGCTTCCGTTGTGGCGCTCCAATAGGGAGAGTAGGAGTTGCAACGCGCTGTTGTGTCGGTCCTGTGTTAGGCCAGACGTGGTGGGGCAGTTACCGGCCATGTGGCCGTTGCTAGTGAATTGGCCACATAGGGGGCAGCGCAGGGTGGGGTTATGAGTGAGTAGGCGGGTGTTGTGGACTCCCCACATGAATTCTTGCTTGTGTGTGAACTGGATATTTGTGAGGGTTGAGTGGTTTTTGTGGAAAGAGAAGTCGGCGCCGTCCTCCGCGGCGCGGGCGAGTAGGCCCCGTGTTTGGTGGTATGCGAGAGGGGTGTGTGTGTGTGTGTTTGGTGCTGTAGGTGTGTTCGTCAGCTTTAAGGTTGGTGTATTTGTAGGGTAAGGGGTCCCCTAGGGTTTGTGGAATGAGGGTGTATGGCCATGTCCAGTGGCCTATCGTGACCTCTGAACCTGTGGTGTATGTAGTGTCGGGTGGGTGACCATCCGCGACTTGGTTGGCGAGAGCGTCTGCGAGGTCGTTTCCTAGGGATAGGTTATGTGCTTTGATTTTGCCGAGGTGTGTACGGATGCCTGCTTCGCAGCGGGTTTTAAGGGTGTGTGTGATGGAGTGGAGCGTGTCGCGGTGGATGTTGTGTCCGTAAGCGGAAGGGCAGTTTAAGTAGCCTTGTCTGAGGCGGAGGGAGCACGCACTTTCTGTAAGGAGGTGGGCGCCCGCCGGCGGCGCAGCGGCGGCGGCCCCGGAGAGGGGTGCGCTCGCAGGCCCGTCGGCACCTACCTCTACCTCCACGCGGTGGGCGCTGGTAACCCCATGGCCGTGCCAGGCCTGGCACGGTAGGGGGCTGAACGAGGTACCGGCAGCTGCGATCCGCGGGATCAGCAGCTGTCAGGAAGCCATGTACAGAGGGTTTTGGAAAAACATAATATCCGTACACCGGCACAGGGATCTCCCGCTCGGCCAGTCCGATATGTCTTTTTCGCGACTAAATACTCGCAAATACTCTCCCGACGATGGGGCGGGGGCGGCGTTTGCGAAATATTTTTTGGCGAAAAGGGGTACGGACGGCTCAGCGGAGGGACGAGGGTGTTGGAGCTGGCGGCGGACAACTTGGAAGTAGCGCTAGGGACAGCGCTCGCTAGCAGTCGCCAGCCCTGCGAGAGCCTTAGGTCCCCCCTGGGGGCGAGGCCTGATGCTACGCAGGACGGAGGCTGGTCGCAGCCGGAGGAGCGGCACGGTATGGCGGCGGCGGTCCTTAGGATCGCCCGCCGCCGGAAAAGCCCGGTACGGGGGGTTTTGGAAAAAATTCCCGTACCCACTATCTTTTGAGGACCGGCGACTCGATCCCTGTGTTCTTCCAAGCCCTTCCCTAGTCGGTACCCAGTTATCGATAGGCTGCCTCAGGCAGTGTGCCTAGGGTTATCGTAACGGCACACTGCTCGTAAAGGCGGCCCCCTAACAACGTAAACCACCGGGGGAGGGTACGGACGGCCACAGCGCGATCCGATAAGTGTTGGAAGCAAACGGTAAAAGGACAGGGGACATAAGAAAATCTGGCTCGGGGGCATGAGAGCCTGCCGGACAACGTCTGCAGCCTAGTTCTTTTCTCTTCTCAGCCCCCGAAGGAGGAGAGAAGACTCGGCTAGGTGGCGAGCTGCGTCGGGAGGAGCGGCTAATACCTCGGGCGGGGTGGAGCATGGATCGAGGCGGGACCGACGACGACCTATGCGACGGGAGTTTTTCACCTGCCTTTCCCCCCAAGCTCCGGCACGACCGGAGTCGCACGGGAGCCGAGGTCAGGCAGGTTCGCCTCGACCAGCTCAAGCTGGACAGCCTTGCTGATCAGCGACTCCGCAGCGGCTGGAGCAGGCCGCGTAACGTGGAGATTAGCGACATTTTATATTTCATAGTGTATCCAAAAAAAAATACGTATAGATCAGAAAATTATAAATACCTGGATACGGGTATGTTTTAGACGGTATCGTTACCGCCATTGGAGAGGTTGGGATTAGTGGTTCACGGTCTACCTCACGCTTAGAAGTCCAACTACAAGTTGAGCATAGCAAAAGGGGGGGGCAAGAGACAGCAGCCGGTTCTTACTGGTATTGTTGTAAACAATTTCAAATTTCAAATTTTGTAAGGAGTTGGGTGCGGCCAAGTTGGAGGCCTATATCTATGCTAGCTAATTCAGCGCGATTTATTGTGTGCGAGGGAGGGGTAGATGTCACCAGAATTTTGATTTTGGTGTCCGAGGCGGGGTGGGTGGCTGCTGCTCCGAGGGGGGACGAGCCTCCTTTTTTCGAGCCGTCTGTGTAGACAAAGTCCTGCCAATTCCAAGCAAGAGTACCTCTGGTGGGGGGGGGTATTTTAGTTGCATGCGTTCCGGGAGGGGGTATGTGATGGGGTGAGTTGGGTTTGGGGGGAGGTGGTATATCCCTGCTAAGTGGGGTGAGTAGGTGTCGAAGAGGTGAGGAGGAGGGGTGGTGATGGCGGGGTTGGGGAGGTGGGTGTCGTAGATAGATTCGAGAGTGTTGTGAAGTGCGGTCATGGCTGTGGGTGACGGGAAGGTGGAGAGAGCGAGGGGGTTGGCGACGAGGTATATGTCGACCATCCATCGTGTGCCGAATGGGGTGGGGGTGGGGTTGCCAGTGTGTTGGTCGGGTGGTAGGAAGGTGTTTGCGTCATTGGGGAGAGTGTAAAGGTGGTGGGTGTAGGGGGAGTTGATGTATTTGGAGTGGCGGTAGGGTGTATGTTCCCATCGGGGGAGGATGAGGATGGTTGCGCTGGGTGTGTGAGGGGCTGTGAGGTGTGCGGTGGTGATTGCGTGTTCCATGGCGCGGCGCATGCATTCGTGGTCGTATTCGGGGTTGGCGATGTTGGTGCCTTGCCATGTGTGTGGGGCATTGCTGCCGCTAGATGAGAAGACTATGTCTTCGGGGTTCAGGGAGTGGTAAGTGTGGGAGTGGAGGGATTTATTGAGGGGGTCGGAGTAGAGTTCTGTTTGGATGCGGAATGTGTGGCGGAGAGCTGTGAGTAGGTCTTCTCTAGTGGCCTATCTATTGCGGGTGGTGGTGGCGGGTGTGGGTGAGTGGATTTCGGAGCGGGAGCCGAGGCGAGTGAGGAGGTGGTAGACCTCCTCTTCGAACGTGTGCTGCGAGAGGTCGGGGGGGAAGAGTTGGTAGAGGTGTCGGACGCGGGGGCCGTTAAGGGTGGTAACCGCGCGGCCGTCGGGAGTGCAGAGTACGGTGGTGTCGTGGAGTGATGGGTGTGCGTGGATGGCGAATTGGCCGGTAGGGAGCATGTCTAGGTCGGGGTTGATGGGGTCGTGGTTGAATGTGATTAGGGGGTGTGACCAGAGAGGGGGTCCGCGTTATGGCAGAATGGGTGTGGTGGAGGGGACAAAGCCGTTGTGGCAGAATGAATGCGGTGAGGGCGGTGGGGCCGGAGGGGGTCTCACTTGTGGTGTCGTGTAGTTGTAGGCACGGGCCCACTGGACCTCGTGGAGGCGGGTGAGGTCGTGTTGTTGGCCGCGAGCACACCACTCGCACTGCCATGTGACGGGTCCATGAGCTGGGCGGCATTGGGAGTGGACGGCAAAGTGCGGGCATGTGCAGCAGGTGGAGGTGGGTTCTGTGTGCATTGGGTCATGACAGATGGAGCAGGCGGTGGGGGAGGGGGTGGGGAGGCATACCGATGTAGGGGTGGAGGAGATGAGGCGGACGCCGTCGTCGAGTTGTAACTGAATGTCCCATTCCGTGAGGTGTTCCGGGGCCCATTCAACCATGTACTGCGTTTGGCCGTATTCTGTGTCCTTGTGTTTGGAAATGATGCGCGTAACGTCGCAGGGGGGTAGTGGTGGTCTGAGGGGGTGAGGTATTCTGTGTCTAAGTGTGTGGTGGGTGCGGTGGGGGTGGGGTGGGTGGTACGGGAGGTGTAGATGCCGGATGAGAGGGTGGGGGGTGAGCGAGGGAGGTGTGGGGAGAGGAGGGGAGTCCATGAGGGGTGTATAGTGGTGGGGGGGGATGCTTGTTTGGTAGTGAGGCTTGTGATGGTTTAGCCCCCAATTGACGACAAGGGGTGCTTGTCGTGTGCGTGCCAGGGGTCGAAATGGTGATCGCACGGCGCATGATGTGCGGACATGCGCGCATGTGTGTGAGGTCGTAGCGAGTACATTTACAACGCGGCGGCATATAGGTTCACACCATAAATCGCGCCCGGTGTTAAGATATACACTGTGGTAATATACTAAAGATCGTTCCGTGGACAAACTCTATGTCGTTATGCTAGCAATACCGAAACCCTTGTAGTCAAGGAGGTTGGATTGGGCAGTCGACAAGGTGATAGGTGCGGAAGAGGGTAAAGGGGGCTCGTGTGGGAGCCGTAGTAAGGTCGGAGTCGGCTTTGGAGGGTAGTCCGTGAGGTGGCAGTTCACAACCATGCCGTTGTTTACCTGGGTTTGTTTGGCGGCGGCGGACCGGAACGTCCGGACGCTTAGGGGGGCGCGCTGTAGTGCGCGTGCCCCGGAGGGTTTTTTTTGTTAGTAATGGGGTTTTCCCATAAAATTGAAATTGAAATTGAAATTGTTTACAACATGACCCGGCAAACTGGACCGGCTGCTGTCTCACGGGCCACTCTACTTCGCCATACAGGACTTATTAGCAAGTTGGGCCCGGGTCTCTCCGACCAGGTACATTTCTTATCGACACACCTATCTGCAATGTGTGCCGACGTTCCTCGGGAGTTATATAATTGTAAGCAACCGCAGTAATTGCCACAGCCCCCCCACCTAAGCAGTAACAGCGTAATAATTTTGTAATCAAGAAAAACAGATCTAAAAATAAATCTACTTGTCTAGAAATGCAAAACTAAACTGCTGCTCGACCTTCACGATGCACGGCCCGCTCCCGCCGAACCGGGGTGTCGACCGGCCTAGGCCGGTCGGCGTTCGGGAGGGACGACGGGTCAGCCTAATCTAGCTCCCGCGTGACTTCGGTCTTGCCGAAGGTAGGAGGGGAAAGGCTGGCAAAAAACCCCTCCTCGCGCGGTCGCTCGTCGATCCCGCCGCTCCATCCCGTTAACCCCGCCCCAAGGTCTTGCCGCGTCCACCGACGCGGCGGTCCTCCGCGTCGAGGTCCCCCATCACCTCGAGGACAGGTGGGGGGGACCGAGACGCACAGACATAGAAAAAATGGGCGCTCCTGCCTCCGCGCCTGAATTTTCCCCGCTCATTTCCCCGGTTTTTTCTCTGTCTGGTACCCGGGTACCTGTCGGTTTCCGGCCTGTGGCCGTACCCTCCCCCCTCCGATCGCGCGTCCACCGAGCAGCCTTTTCTTGAGCGGGGGCCTCCGCGCTCACCCGGGCCCACGCTCAAGGACTCCTAGGAGTATGAAGGTCTGTCGGGGTAGTGGGTGTCGAAGAGGGGGGGGGGCAGGTCACCGTAGCCGGATCCGGCGGGTCGCGGGCGCCCGGAATTAAGCAAAACCCTCCGTGCCGGGTTTTCCGGCGGCGCCGACCCAAAGGGTCGTCGCCGCCAGATCGTGTCGCTCCTTCCGTCGCGACTGTCCTCCTTGCCGTCCCAGCTGACTCCTCCCCCCGGGAGATGACGCCGGACGACGTAGCGACGCGCTAGTGAGCGCCCTACCCTGGTGCTGCTCCCCAACTTGCTCGACGCCGGGTACGGACATTATTTAAGTGTCCAAAAAAGCCCTCCGTACAGGGCTTTTCGGCGGCGGCTGATCCTGAGGATCGCCGCCGCCTCCTGTAGCCGCTCCTCCGTCTGCGACTAGCCACCGTCCTGTGCCATGTCTTGCCTCACCCCTCGGTAAGGTTCGACCGGTACAGGGCTGGTCGATAGCTAGCGAGCGCCCTTTCCTGGCTCTGCTTCCCGGCTGGCCACCACCAGCTCCAACGCCCGCCTCCCACCGCTGATCCGGCCGTACCCTCCTCGCCATCAAACGCTGCCGTAGTACAGGCCCCACTCCTAAAAGTAAGGCTGTATCTAGGAGTATCTGTGCTCGAAAAAACATATCGGACGGCCCGAGCGGGAGATCTTGGCGCCGGTAGTGCACAGAAATTATTTTTTCGAAAGCCCTATGTACAGGGCTTTCCCGACAGCTGCTGATCCCCCGGATCGAGCTGTTGGCCCTCTTAGCCCCCTACCGTGCCAGGCCTGGCACGGCTACGGGGTTTCCAGCGCCCACCACGGGGAGGTGAGGGGATGCCGACGGGCCTGCGAGCGCACCCCCCTCCGGGGCCGCCGCCGCTGCGCCGCCGGCGGGCGCCGGTTTTCCCATATATTGTTTACTTTTGCGGTGTGTCGGAAGCGCTGAAGTTGTAGGTAGGACGAAATTTAAATTTGTAAAAGCTGCGCCTTTGATTGAGTACCGTTTGAGGGGTTTACATATCCACTTATCGGGGTGAGCTAGGCTCGGGGGGGGGGGGGGGGAGGAGGTGGGTGGATCACGCTCTTCAGCGGGTCCGGTGTCCACCAATCTTTCGCTCATGGGGTGGCCAAACTCGGAGCGAAGATGGTATGAAATTGAAATTTGAAGTTGAAATTATTCATAGCGGACCGGCAAGCTGGACCAGCAGCCATCTATCGGCCCTCTATACTTAGTCATACTGGACTTACGAGCAAATTTAGACCGGGTCTATTCGACCAAGCACACCTATCGACACACCTAGCTTTACTGTGTGTCGACAATCCTCGGGAATTAAATATGTAAGCAATCGCAGCAATTGCCACAGCCCCCCCGCTTAAGCAATAACATCGTAAACTCTTGTAACCAAGAAAACCATATCTAATGATAAATCCACTTGTCAAGAAGTGCAAAACTAAAATGCTCTTCGACCTCCACGATGCACGCCCCCCCCCCCCCCCCCCCCGCCGAACCGGGGTGTCGACCGGCCTAGGCCGGTCGGCAGTCGGGAGAACGACGGGCTAGCCTAATCTAGCTCCCGCGTGACTTCGGTCTTGCCGAAGATAGGGGGGGGGAGGCTGGCAGAAAACCCCTCCTCACGTGGGCGCTCGTCGATCCCGCCGCCGCATCCCGTAGCCCCGCCCCAAGGTCATTGCCGGGTCCACCGACGCGACGTTCGTCCTTGTCTAGGTCCCCCGTCACCTCGAGGGCAGGTGAGGGGGATCAAGACACACTAAGAGAGGGAAAAACTAGCGTTCCTGCCTCCGCGCATGGATTTTCCCCGCTCATTTCCCCGGTTTTCCTTTGTCTAAGCCCGGGTACTTGTCTGGTAGTCCGACATGCGCCCGTACCCTCCCCCCTCTAATCGCGCGTCCACCGAGCAGCCTCTTTCGAGCGTGGGTCTCCGCGCTCACCCGGGCCCACACTCCATGTATATAGGTCTGTCATGGCGGTGGGTGTCGAAAATGGGGGGGGCAAATCACCGTAGCCGAATCCTTCGGGCCGCGGGTCCACGGAAAATAGTTAAAACCCTACGTGCGGGGTTTTCGGCGGCGCCGACCCGGAGGGTCGTCGTCGCCAGATCGTGTCGCTTCCCCCGTCGTGACCAACCTCCTTGTCGCCAAAGCGTACTCCCCCCCCCGGGAGACGTAGCATGTCGACGTAGCATTCTGCTAGTGAGCGCCATGCCATGGTGCTAATTCCCAATTGGTTTGATGCCGGGTATGGACATTATATTAGTTTCTAAAATTCCCTCCGTACATGGATTTCCGGCGGCGGCTGATCATGAGGATTACTGCCGCCTCACCTAGCCGCTCCTCCGCTAGCGACCAACTACCGGCATGTGTCATGTCGTGGCTCTCCCCCCGGGAAGGCTCGACTGGCACATGGCTAGTCGAAAGCGAGCGAGCGCCCTTTCCTGGCGCTGCTTCCCGGATGACCGTCGCCAGCTCCAACGCCCGCGTCCCACCGTTGATCCGGCCGTACCCTCCTCGCCACCACACGCTCATGAAGAACATGTCCCACTCCCTCAAAGCAGGATTGTGTCTAGTAGTATTTAGCTACGAAAAAACATATCGGACGGGCCGAGCGGGAGAAATTGGCGCCGGTATGGCACATAGATTATTTATTCAAAAGCCCTATGTACATGGCTTTCCCGACAATTGATGATCCCCCGGATCGCGTTGTCAGCCCTCGTAGCCCCTTACCATGCCAAGCCTGGCACGGCTACGGGGTTTCTAGCGCCCATGACGGGGAGGTGAGGGGATGCCGACGGGCCTGCGAGCGCACCCCCTCCGGGGCCGCCGCCGCTGCGCCGCCGGCGGGCGCCGCGAAGATGGTATGTGTAGCTCATTCGCGCGCCGACCTATCCCTTGGTGTTGTGGTTAGTAGTACTTTGACAGTACTTTGGAATCTACTTTTGTGTTAAGTAGCGGTAGGATAAAAGCTCCGGCGTAGATCTTCCTCCTGCGAGGAGTCGCCAACACTGCGCCAACCACATTCGCTAGCGGACAAGGCTCACCAGCCACGCAACCGAGCACCCTTTTGGTTACACGCAAGCATGTACGAAAGTATAATATCGAGGTTAAACAATGCACCAATCCTTGGACAAATTCTACGCGCCCGTACATGTCACGGATGTTCTGGGCTCGGATATTATCGATGCACAAACACTCAACTTACGTACAACAACGTGGGCGCCTAACACCTCCTCTACGTACGACACTACTATCCAACGGTAATTCGAATTCTGCGAAGACCAACATCTACCTCCCCTAGCCGGCACCCCGCAACCATCGCCAGATTTATTACTTGGCTTGGCAACTCGGCACGATCAAGGCTTCGAACTTACAGCCTTACCTCTCGGCGGTCAACAACATCTACAAGGGCCACGGACGCGACCCAGTCGCACAAGGCGACATTGCCGCACGCGTGCGCAAAGGATTAGCATCGTCATTGTTGAGCATTTCGCTTCCACTTATCCGCGTACTAGTACCGGCCAAGGTTGTACTACTCGCGTTGGTACGGGTAGAGGTTGTCCGCCTCGACATACAACAGCTAGGTACTACGGACATACCGCGAACCAAGATCGAGTTGCAACGAGCATTTGTCGCTACCACTGTATTATTTCTTTTCTTTTCACGTAGTGGTGCAGGAATTTAGTGCCTAACTGGTGACCTCGTCACCACACATCAACGTGGAATCATCACCTACCATCGAGACCGGAAGGGACAACGGGGATTAGCTACAGAGCACATAACATTGTGCGCAATTCCAGAGAACACCCATAGTCGCGCCGCTAGCCTTGTGGAATTTTTCGACAGACTGCGGTTATAATCGAGCGACAAGACCCCGTTGTATCGCTGGGCTATCGACAGCCGCGACAAACCTGCAAGTTAGTTAGCGGACACCCATACGAGTTGGATGCAACTCGTCCTCGAGGAAGTAAAGAACAACCCCCCGGACGGACTCGTGTGGACATCGCACTCGCTACGAAAAGGTGCGATAACGGCAGCGTACGCGATCGAGGTTAACACGCAACACATATTTTTTCCGGCGGATGGGAGACGGAGTCAAGCGCCTTACTCGACTACATCGACCCCGTTGTCGTACTTGTGACAGCGGATTGTTACTCCTTCGTGCGGACCGCGCATGACCACATGGAATCGGGCACGGAAATGGAGTGCAACATAACATAGGCATTATCCTGAGTCGTGCGCCACGGACGTTATGCTTTCCCGAGCATGTGGTGCGGGTATGGGGCAAAACAATGTACACCAGCACCCGGTCGATTGCACATTTACCGGGTTGCAGCCTCAAATTCTGAGGAAGAGTCGAACTTAAGGACTAGGGCGAAGGCAGCAGTCGCGGAATGAAACCGAGCATGCATGTGCCTGATTTCCAACAAGATGTTCTAGCTATGCGCATTTATCATCTTTTGATTTCAAAAACCTCACCCACATATAGTTGGTGTGGTGGTCTATGCCAAGCGGGCAGTAGCGCAGACCATGCGGTGACGGTACGTTCACATGTCCCCAAGTATCGGAGGAGAAGTTCATGATGGTTCGGGGTGGCTTAGCAAATACATACGAGTTACGAGGTGCGACACTGGCTTTGTTCAAGAGATATGAGTCGAAAGAGACATAACTAGACATGGCTGGCGACCTAGGGACCATTATCATGCTGTACATGAAGGCTTTGCATGTTAAGGTGCCCGAATCTTTGGTGCCACAGGACAAGGTAACAATTGGCAAGCAATGCGACGTCCTTGGTGATATTAGCATATGGAGTTATGGAGGGCACCATACTTACATGGGTATTGTGGTCGAGGAGATAGAGACCGTTGCATAAGGCTTCATCACACCGATGCATGTGGGAACAAGAACAAAAACAACACTATAGTCAGTGGGAAAGCGAAATTCGCAGCCACTATGGGATAACATCCATCAGACACTGAGAAGGCGGCCAATGCGCTGCGTGGAGCGAGACGATAAGTAAAGTGTATGCATAGCATGGACAATGCGGTGTAATTGAAATTGAAATTGAAATTGTTTACAACATGTACCGTATGCGCCGGTTTTTCACCAAAAGCCGGATGCGTCGGCTGCTGTCTCTGGGCCCTCCCAACTATGCCATACAGGGAACTTGCAAGTCAGGGCTAGACCGTTAACCACCTAATCCAACCTCTCCAAGGGTGTTCGGGGGTTTTACTCCCCCCCGGGGAGGTGTGCAAGTAGAGGCGAAGGTTGTGTGCATTCAGGGTCGTGCGAGGGGGCAATGTGCGGATGCGCGGCGGGAGGTCGTGCGGGACTTTATGCGGTATATGCGTAGGAGGTGATGCAGCCATTGGACAGTATGCGTATGGAGTTGTACAAGAATGCGAGATGTGTCGAGATGTGCTTTGGAGACGAGTTTATCAGGAGGGTCGGTGCGGGCGGTGAGAAGGGAGGTGAGACTCGTGATGGTGGAGGAGTGAGGTGTACCTGTGCGGCTCATGACTATGGGGAGGATGTCGACCACTGTGCCTGGCCAGTGGCTGCGGATGGCGTTCGCAAGGGGTGTGTATTTGTCACGTATGAGGTCGGCTGTGTGGGAGAGGTTGTTGTCTGTGCAGTTGTGTGTTAGTAGGCGGGTGTTGTGTACTCCCCACATGTGTTTTTTGTGGAATGTGAAGTCGGCGCCGTCCTCCGCGGCGCGGACGAGGAGGGCACCGTGCTTGGATGTTTGCGAGAGGGGTGTGTGTGTGTGTGTGTGTGTGTGTGTGTGTGTGTGTGTGTGTGTGTGTGTGTGTGTGTTTAGTGCTGTGAGTGTGAGCGTCAGTTTTGAGGTTGGTATTGAAATTGAAATTGTTTACAACATGTACCGTATGCGCCGGTTTTTCACCAAAAGCCGGATGCGTCGGCTGCTGTCTCTGGGCCCTCCCAACTATGCCATACAGGGAACTTACAAGTCAGGGCTAGACCGTTAACCACTTAAATCCAACCTCTCCAATGGGGGTCGGGGGTTTTACTCCCCCCCGGGGAGGTGTGCAAGAAGAGGCGAGGGCTGCGTGCATTTTGGGTCGTGCGAAGGGGCAATGTGCGGAGGCGCGGCGGGAGGTCGTGCGGGACTTGATGCGGTATATGAGTAGGAGGTGATGCAGCCATTGGACAGTATGCGTGTGGAGTTGTGCAAGGATGCGAGACGTGTCGAGGCGTGCTTTGGAGACGAGTTTATCAGGAGGGTCGGTGCGGGCGGTGAGTAGGGAGGTGAGACTCGTGATGGTGGAGGAGTGCGGTGTACCTGTGCGGCTCATGACGATGGGAAGGATGTCGACCACTGTGCCTGGCCAGTGGCTGCGGATGGCGTTTGCAAGGGAGGTGTATTTGGCACGTATGAGGTGAGCTGTGTGGGAGAGGTTGTTGTCCGTGCAATACTTCCATTCCCCTATCTGAATCTTTTTTATGGATGCGTAACGGCGGCGACCGTTAGTGTGGCCAACGAACCGAGGTTCGAGGAGTCGGATAAAGTCGGGTTTGTGTGCGGGGGGTCGCAGCGCGGGGGGGAGGATCTTAGATGGGAGGATGGCGGGACACGAGGTTAGGGAGTCGGGTGAGAGACCTTCGTGAGCATCAACAAGGCGGGTGGGCATGTGGGTAGGGTGGGGTGGGTGACAGTCGAGGGGGGTGTGGGCAGGAGAGGGGGAAGCAAAGGATTTTATGGGTTTGTTACCGAAGTCTGCGGTGATGGTTTCCCAGCGTCCTCCGTTGTGGCGCTCCAATAGGGAGAGTAGGAGTTGCAGCGCGCTGTTGTGTCGGTCATGTCTTAGGCCAGACATGGTCGGGCAGTTACCGGCCATGTGGCCGTTGCTAGTGAATTGGCCACATAGGGGGCAGCGCAGGGTGGGGTTATGAGTGAGTAGGCGGGTGTTGTGGACTCCCCACATGAATTCTTGTTTGTGTGTGAATTGGATATTTGTGAGGGTTGAGTGTTTTTTGTGGTAAGAGAAATCGGCGCCGTCCTTCGCGGCGCGGGCGAGGAGGGTTCCGTGTTTGGTTGTTTGCGAGAGAGGTGTGTGTGTGTGTGTGTGTGTGTTTGGTGCTGTAGGTGTGTGCGTCAGCTTTGAGGTTGGTGTATCTGTAGGGTATGGGGTCTCCTAGGGTTTGTGGAATGAGGGTGTATGGCCAGGTCCAGTGGCCTATCGTGACCTCTGAACCTGTGGTGTATGTAGTGTCGGGTGGGTGACCATCCGCGACTAGGTTGGCGAGGGTGTCTGCGAGGTCGTTACCTAGGGAGTGGTTGTGTGCTTTGATTTTGCCGAGGTGTGTACGGATGCCTGCGTCGCAGCGGGTTTTAAGGGTGTGTGTGATGGATAAGAGGGTGTCGCGGTGAATGCTGTGTCTGTAAGCGGAAGGGCAGTTTAAGTAGCCTTGTATGAGGCGGAGGGAGCACGCACTGTCTGTGAGGAGGTGGGTGCGGCCAAGTTGGAGGCCTATATCTATGCCAGCTAATTCATCGCGGTTTATTGTGTGTGAGGGAGGGGTAGAGGTCACCATGATTTTGATTTTGGTGTCCGAGGCGGGGTGGGTAGCTGCTGCTCCGAGGGGGGACGAGCTTCCTTTTTTCGAGCCGTCTGTGTATGCAAAGTCTTGCCAATTCCAAGCAAGGGTACCGCTAGTTGGGGGGTATGTTAGATGTACGCGTTCCGGGAAGGGGTACGTGAGAAGGTGAGTTGGGTTTGGGGGGAGGTGGTATATACCTGCTGAGTGGGGTGAGTAGGTGTCAAAGAGGTGTGGAGGTGGGGGGGTGATGATGGGGTTGGGGAGATGAGTGCCGTAGATAGATTCGATAGTGTTGTGAAGTGCGGTCATGGCTGTGGGTGATGGGAGGGTGGAGAGTGCAAGGGGGTTGGCGACGGGGTATATGTCGACCATCCATCGTGTGGCGAATGGGGTAGGGGTGGGGTTGCCAGTGTGTTGGTCGGGGGGTAGGAAGAAATTGAAATTAAAATTGAAATTGTTTACAACAATACCAGTGAGAACCGGCTGCTGTCTCTGGGCCCCCCTTTTGCAATGCCATACATGACTTAGAAGCGTGAGGTAGACCGTTAACCACTGTTCCCAACCTCTCCAATGGCAGTAACAGCTAATAATTTTGTAATCAAGAAAAACAGATCGAAAAATAAATCCACTTGTCGAGAAATGCAAAACTAAACTGCTGCTCGACCTTCACGATGCACGGCCCGCTCCTGCCGAACCGGGGTATCGACCGGCCTAGGCCGGTCGGCGTTCGGGAGGGACGACGGGCCAGCCTAATCTAGCTCCCGCGTGACTTCGGTCTTGCCGAAGGTAGGAGGGGAAAGGCTGGCAAAAAAACCCTCCTCGCGCGGTCGCTCGTCGATCCCGCCGCTCCATCCCGTAAACCCCGCCCCAAGGTATTGCCGCGTCCACCGACGCGGCGGTCCTCCGTGTCGAGGTCCCCCATCACCTCGAGGACAAGTGGGGGGGACCGAGACACACAGACATAGAAAAAACTAGCGCTCCTGCCTCCGCGCCTTATTTTCCCCCGCTCATTTCCCCGGTTTTTTCTCAGTCTGGTACCCGGGTACCTGTCGGTTTTCCGGCATGTGGCCGTACCCTCCCCCCTGTGATCGCGCGTCCACCGAGCAGCCTTTTCTTGAGCGCTCACCCGGGCCCACGCTCAAGGACCCATATGAGTAGTAAGGTCTGTCGGGGTAGTGGGTGTCGAAGAGGGGGGGGGGGGGGGAGGTCACCGTAGCCGGATCCGGCGGGCCGCGGGCGCCCGGAATTAAACAAAACCCGCCGTGCCGGGTTTTCCGGCGGCGCCGACCCAAAGGGTCGTCGCCGCCAGATCGTGTCGCTCCTCCCAACGCGACTGTCCTCCTTGCCGTCCCAGCTTACTCCTCCCCCCGGGAGATGACGCTGGACGACGAAGCGACGCGCTAGTGAGCGCCCTACCCTGGTGCTGCTCCCCAACTAGCTCGACGCCGGGTACGGACATTATTTTTAGTATCCAAAAAAGCCCTCCGTACAGGGCTTTCCGGCGGCGGCTTATCCTGAGGATCGCCGCCGCCTCCTGTAGCCGCTCCTCCGTCTGCGACTCGCCACCGTCCTGTGTCATGTCTTGCCTCACCCCTCGGTAAGGTTCGACCGGCACAGGGCTGGTCGACAGCTAGCGAGCGCCCTTTCCTGGCGCTGCTTCCCGGCTGGCCACCACCAGCTCCAACACCCGCCTCCCACCGCTGATCCGGCCGTACCCTCCTCGCCATCAAACGACGCCGTAGTACAGGCCCCACTCCTAAAAAGTAAGCTTGTATCTAGGAGTATATGTTAGCGAAAGAACATATCGGACGGGCCGAGCGGGAGATCTTGGCGCCGGTAGTGCACAGAAATTATTTATTCAAAAGCCCTCTGTACAGGGCTTTCCCGACAGCTCATGATCCCACGGATCGAGCTGTCGGCCCTCTTAGCCCCCTACCGTGCCAGGCATGGCACGGCTACGGGGTTTCCAGCGCCCACCACGGGGAGGTGAGGGGATGCCGACGGGCTGCGAGCGCACCCCCCTCCGGGGCCGCCGCCGCTGCGCCGCCGGCGGGCGTCCGGGGGGTAGGAAGATGTTTGCGTCATTGGGGAGGGTGTAAAGGTGGTGGGTGTATGGGGAGTTGATGTATTTGGAGTGGCGGTAGGATGTGTGTTCCCACCGGGAAAGGATGAGGATGGTTGCGCTGGGTGTGTGAGGGGCTGTGAGGTGTGCGCTGGTGATTGCGTGTTCCATGGCTCGTCGCATGCATTCGTGGTCGTATTCGGGGTTGGCTATGTTGGTGCCTTGCCATGTGTGTGGGGCATTGCTGCCGCTAGATGAGAAGACTATGTCTTCGGGGTATAGGGAGTGGTAGGTGTGGGAGTGAAGGGATTTATTGAGGGGGTCGGAGTAGAGTTCTATCTGGATGCGGAATGTGTGGCGGAGAGCTGTGAGGAGGTCTTCTCTAGTGGCCCATCTATTACGGGTGGTGGTGGCGGGTGTGGGTGAGTGGATTTCTGAGCGAGAGCCTAGGCGGGTGAGGAGGTAGTAGACCTCCTCTTCGAACGTATGCTGCGAGAGGTCGGGGCGAAAGAGTTGGTAGAGGTGGCGGACGCGGGGGCCGTTAAGGGTGATGACCGCGCGGGCGTCGGGAGTGCAGAGTACGGTGGTGGTGTGGAGCGATGGGTGTGCGTGGATGGCGAATTTGCCGGTAGGTAGCATGTCGAGGTCGGGGTTGATGGGGTCATGGTTGAATGTGATTAGGGGGTGTGACCAGGGAGGGGGTCCGGGTTCTGGCAGAATGGGTGTGGTGGAGGGAACGAAGCCGGAGTTAAATGCGGTGAGGGCGGTGGGGCCGGAGGGAGTCTCACTGATGGTGTCGTGTAGTTGTAGGCATGGGGCCCACTGGACTTCGTGGAGGTGGGTGAGGTCATGTTCTTGGCCGCGAGCACACCACTCGCATTGCCATGTGGCGGGTCCCTGAGCTGGGCGGCATTGGGAATGTATGGCGAAGTGCGGGCATGTGCAGCATGTGGAGGTGGGTTTTGTGTGCAGTGGGTCATGACAGATGGAGCAGGCGGTGGGGAGGGGGTGGGGAGGCATACCGATGTGGGGGTGGAGGAGATGAGGCGGAAGCCGTCGTCGAGTTGTAACTGAATGTCCCCATCCGTGAGGTGCTCCGGGGCCCATTCAACCATGTACTGCGTTTGGCCGTATTATGTGTCCTTGTGTTTGGAGATGATACGCGTTACGTCGCAGGGGGGGTAGTGGTGGTCCGAGGGGGTGAGGTATTCTGCGTCTAAGTGTGTGGTGGGTGCGGTGGGGGTGGGGTGAGTGGTGCGGGAGGTGTAGATGCCGGATGAGAGGGTGGGGGGTGAGCGAGGGAGGTGTGGGGAGAGGAGGGGAATCCATGAGGGGTGTATAGTGGTGGGGGGGGATGCTTGTTTGGTCGTGAGTCGTTTGAGGGCGAGGCGGGTTGAGTGAGCGTAGGACTCCGACGGGAGGGGGGGGGGAGGAGTTCCAGTCGGAGAGGAGATTGAGAGAACGGGTGAGGAGGTTGGACGGAGGGGGGTGGTGTAGGGAGTCAATCCAGGTAGCGGAGGAGTAGGTTAGGTGTAGGAGGCCGAAGTGAGAGTTTTGCCAAGTGAGGACGAGGAGAGAGTGGTTAGGCGAACCCGGGCGGGGGGGGCGCCGCGGTTGGCTAGGTTAGTCCATTGGATGGGGTATTGGGAGTTGTGGTGGTGGTTATCGACTTCGATGTTAGTAATGACAGTGTATGAGGCTGAGGGAGTGGAGTGGAGTTTTGTTATTGCTGTGGCAATGCAGTAGAGGTTGGAGAGGTCCTGGTATCTCCCCCATTGGAAGAAGAGGACCGCTAAGGAGTCGAGGTGGCCGATGGGGGTAGGAAGGCCGTACTCGAGGTTGAGGTCGAAGAGGTAATTATGTAGGGTTGTGCAGCAGGTGCGGGGGGTAAAATGAGCCGGGAGAGTTGATTGTAACACGGTGTTTACAGTATGAAATCTGATATCAGGCTGTGGGGAGAGAGGTTGTGTGTGGGGTCTAACCTCTGGGATGTCTTGTGGGGGACTAATGATGGTAGTCGGCCGGGGCGGCCGGGGGTGACCTGCAAGGGCTGTTGGTGCCGTGGGAGGCGGGGGTGTCAGCCGGGGGGGGTCGGGTCTCCTCCAGGTCGTCTTCCTGTAGGTCATCGTAGTCTTCGAGGTCGAGGTCGTCGCCTTCCGGGGAGGAGGTGGGGAGGGGTAGGAGGGAGGGATTGAGGGAGCATTGTGGGGCGGGAGGTGAGGCCGGTTTGGGGTTCGGTTTTGGGGAGCGAGAGGGGGCATTGTGTACTTGTGAGGGGAGAAGGGAGGGTTGTGGGGGGGCGAGTGGGGGAGGGGATGGGGAGAATTTCTTGCGGGAGGGGCGGGAGGGTTTGGTGATGCCGGCCTGGGGTGCGAGTTTGAGCGAGGGGTCGGTGGTGGGGCGAGTGTAGGGGGGGAGTCCGCATGGTCGGGGAGGGGGGAGGTGGGAGGATGTGGGGAGGAAGGGGGTTGGGGATGTGGGGGGGCAGAGCAAGTGTGGGGGTGGGGGTAGTGGAAGAGTGGGGGGGAGTGTTGTGCGGTGAGGGGGAGGGTTAGGGGAGGAGGTGGAATCCATGGGTTCTGAGGAGTCCTCAGTGATGTCGGGAAGGAGGGGAGTGGCTGTGGCGGAGGGGAGGTTGGTGGGGGGGGTTGTAAGGGAGGGGGAGGGGTAAATGTGGAAGGAGGCAGTGGAGGCAGGGGTGGTGGAGGACAGTTGGATGTCGAGAAGGGAGGAGAGGTCGAGTGGGAGATCATCATCATCGGTGTGCGTGTGAAACTCCGATGGCTCGAGGAGCCACAGGTCTGAGATGTGGTTGATGTGGAGGTGGTTGGACCATTGCATGAGTAGGGAGTGGGGGTTGCGGTATAGGGTGAAGTGTTTCGTGTGTGTGAGAGGGGGTGGGGAGGGGGTGGTGGTGAAGACATGGTCTTGTAGACGGGCCCTGCCAAAGGTGGAGTGGTGGTGGGGGTGAATGGTGAGTTCGCAGGTTGATTGTGTGAGCGCGCCTCTGTGTGTGAATGTGTGGTTGAGGGGGATAGTGACTGTGCCGTTGGTGGAGATGAGAATGCAGTACATGTCTCAGCTGAGAGATACTTGAATGCTGGTGGTGATGGTGGGGGAGGTGGAGGGGTGGGAACGGAAGTAGGAGCCGTCTGGGAATTTTTCAGTGAAGTGTAGGAAGAGAGGTCGAGGGAGTGGGGGGTGGGGGAGTTGGGTGTGGGGGTGTGGTGGGTAGTGTATTCGTGTGTTGTTTGGTGTAGCAGGGTGTATAGCCAGTGGGTGGGTGGAATGGAGCCATCGGGGTTGATGCAGGGGAGAGAGAGGGAGTAGCGGGATTGGATGAGGACACTGGTGAGACATGTGTCAGCCCATGAGGCGTAAAAAACGTGGCTTGTGACTTGGGGGGTGTGATGGTGATGGTGTTGAGATGATGGTTGGGGGGTACGGGTTCGTGAAGTGAATATGAAAATATGTGGAGGGATACAGGTCCAGATTGTGAATGAATGGGGTGATTGGGTAGGTGGAGGATATTCACCCATAGGGAGGAGGGGTCGGCCTCGATCGGGGTGGGAACGTCCACTGGATGTAGGGCGTCCGCGAATTGGAGGATGAATTGTGCTAGTTCTGGGAGGTCCTCGAGCCTGCATTGTGGGTGGGTCGAGGGGACTGATCCGGCAGAGGTGAGTTCGTGCGCGAGACTGGAGGTTAGGAGGTCCTGTAGGAGGGCGACGGTTTCTTGGCCGGTGATACCGGTGAAGAGGGGGGAGCGGATCTTCACCCGTCGGCCTGAGACTGCTGGGGCAGAGGCGTCTCGCAGGAATTGGATTTTCTGCTGTCGTAATTTTGTCAGGAGAGAGGGGGGGGAGGTTGTGGGGGGAGGTGTGGGAGTGGCCGCGTGAAGTTCACGCTGGTGTGAAGTCAGCTAGTACAGGAGGCCGACCGCCACGCAGGAGGTGGGGAGGACAAGGCGAATTTCCTGGAATCCCGATCGAAGTGCGTGTGTGATGGGCGAGTTCCCGACCGATTATATTTTTGGTGCGGTTAGGGAGGTCGGCGAGGCTGTTGAGGCGCTCGAGGAGCTAGTGGCGGGCCACCGAGCATGCCGATGCGATCGGGTCGGGGTGGGATGGGTCCGGCAGGACGATGCCGTGGATCCAAAAGCGAGCAAGGTGTGATGGGGTGGTTGAGTACTGGCCTATGAGGAGGAAGGAGTCGATCATGCGGGTGGAGAAGTCGTCGGTCCCGCCAAGGTCCGTTGTTGACCGGGGGGCAGCCATGGCCAGGGGGGTCTGGAGTCCTCGGCGTATAGGGGAGGGGCCCACTGCTGTTCCCAGGTGCTGTCGGGCCTTGGGCAGTTTAGGGACGGTGAGGAATGGGGTCAGCGGGTGGCCCGCGAGTTGGTTTCGGGGTTCGCAGAGGTCCGTGTAGCGCTCGCGGTCCTGGGGGTCCCGCAGGAGCGCGTGCGTGTAGATGGGGGGGGGGGTAGGGGTCGAGGACATGTTGTTCGAGCTTGATTCCGAGTAGGGGAGAGAACCAAGGGGGTTAGTTGAGGATTTTCGAGTGGGTTTCCGAGTTGGTTGCGTGTGTTGGCGGCACACAACCAGGTCTGATGGGACCTGGGTTTGTTGGATGTTGGCGGCGGACAAGGACGTCCGGACGCTCGGAGGGGCGCGGTGTGGCGCGCCGCCTCTCGGGGGGGTATCGTTTTGTAAGCGATGGGTGGGATTGCTCCTTCGTAGTACTGAGTTGGGTATATGTTCGGATTTCGAAGTAGGTGGCGCGATAGCTGTCGGGAAGATGGAATTCGAATTCCTGAAAGCTGCGCCTTTGAGTGTGTCCCGTCTGGTGTCACTACGGATCCACTGACCTGGGTGAGCTAGGCTCGGGTGGGGAGAGGTGGATGGTGCCAATAATTCTACGGCCCTGTCCACCAGTCATGCGCTCGATGGGAGGCCAAGCCCAAAGCGAAGACGATCAGCGTTGCTCATTCGAGCTACCGATCCATCCCCGTTGTGTGGTTTAGTAGTACTTTAGTAGTACTTTGGATCGTTTTATTGTCTTTAGTGACGGTAGGATGCGTTTTCGGGGTTGGTATATCTATAGGGTATATGTTCCCCTAGGGTTTGTGGTATGAGGGTGTATGGCCTGGTCCAGTAGCCTATCGACACGTATGAACCATTGGTGTATGTGGCGTCGGGTGGGTGTCCGTGTGCAGCTTGGTTAGCTAGTGTGTATGCGAGGTCGTTTCCTAGTGAGTGGTTGTGTGCTTTAATTTTGCCGAGGTGTGTGCGGATGCCTACGTCGCATCTGGTTCTGAGGGTGTGGGTGATGGAGAGGAGTGTGTCGCGGTGGATGTTGTGTATGTAAGCGGATGGGCAGTGTTGGTATCCTTGTATGAGGCGGAGGGAGCACGCACTGTCTGTAAGGAGGTGGGTGTCGCGGTGGATGTTGTGTATGTAAGCGGATGGGCAGTGTAGGTATCCTTGTATGAGGCGGAGGGAGCACGCATGTGCGTCCCTGGAGGGGATAAGTGAGGGGGTGAGTGGGGTTGGGGGGAAGATGGTAGGTGCCTGCCGAGTGGGGTGAGTAGGTGTCGAAGATGTGTGGAGGAGGGGTTGTGATGGTGGGGTTGGGGAGGTGTGTGTTGTATATTGACTCGAGTGTGTTGTGTAGGGCGGTCATGGCTGTGTGTGAGGGTAAGGTGGAGAGTGCGAGGGGGCTGGCGACTAGGTAGATGTCGACCATCCAGCGCGTGCCGAACGGAGTGGGGGTGGGGTGGCCTGTGTGTTGGTCGGGGGGTAGAAAGGTGTTTGCGTCATTGGGAAGTGTGTATAGGTGATGGGTGTATGGAGAGGTGATGTATTTGGAATGGCGGTATGGTGTGTGTTCCCATCGGGGGAGTATGAGGATGGTGGCGCTCGGTGTGTGTGAGGCTGTGAAGTGGACGCTAGTGATTACGTGTTCCATGGCGCGGCGCATGCATTCGTGGTCATATTCGGGGCTGGCTATGTTGGTCCCGTGCTAGGTGTGTGGCGCGTTGCTACCGCTAGATGAGAAGAATATGTCTTCTGGGTATAGTGAGTGATAGGTGTGAGAGTGGAGTGATTTGTTAAGGGGGTCTGAGTAGAGTTCTTTGTGGATGTGGAATGTGTTACGGAGTGCTGTGAGTAGGTCTTCTCGAGTGGCCCATCTGTTGCGTGTGGTGGTGGTGGGTGTGGATGAGTGTATTTCTGAGCGGGAGCCTAGGCTAGTGATGAGGTCGTAGACCTCCTCTTCGAACGAGTGTTGTGTGAGGTCGGGGCGGAAGAGTTGGAATAAGTGACGGATGCGGGGGCCGTTGAGGGTATTGACCGCGCGGCCATCGGGGGTGCAAAGGATGGTGGTGTCATGTAGTGTTGGGTGGGTGTGTATGGTAAATTTGCCGGTGGGGAGCATGTCGAGGTCGGGGTGGATAGGGTCGTGGTTGAATGTGATGAGGGGGTGCGTCCATTGGGGGGGTCCGGGGACGGGAAGGATGGGTGTTCTGGAGGAGACAAAGCCGGAGTTAAATGCGGTGAGGGCGGTGGGGCCGGAGGGAGTCTCACTGATGGTGTCGTGAAGATGTAGACAAGGGGCCCACTGGACTTCGTGGAGGCGGGTGAGGTCGTGATGTCGGTCGCGGGTGCACCATTCGCATTGCCATGCGGAGGGTCCCTGAGCGGGGCGGCAGTGGGAGTGGACGGCAAACTGCGAGCACGTGCGACAGGTGGAGGTGGGGTCTGTGTGTAGGTGGTCATGGCAGATGGAGCGGGAGGTGGGGGAGGGGGTGGGTAGACTCACCGATGTGGGGGTTGAGGAGATAAGGCGGAAGCCGTCGTCGAGTTGGAGTTGTATGTCCCATTCCGTGAGGTGTTCCGGGGCCCATTCTACCATGTACTATGTTTGGCCATATTCTGTGTCCTTGTGCTTGGACATGATGCATGTAACGTCGCAAGGAGGGTTGTGTTGGTCTCAGGGGGAGAGGTATTCTGCGTCTATGTGTGTGGTGGGTGCCATGGGGGGGGAGGTTTTGGTGTTGGTGGGGTGGATGCCGGATGAGAGGATGGTGGGTGAGCGGGGGATGTGGGGGGGAAGGAGGGGAATCTAGGAGGAGTGGATGGTGGTGGGGGGGGGGGACGCTTGTTTTGGGGCGATGTGTGTGATGAGCAGGCATTTGTGGATAGTATCGAGGGGTTCGTTGAGGACTGCGGCGAGTAGGCTAATGGGGACTGAAAGTGAGGTGGTGGACCCCTTGAGTGAGGATATGGATTTGCAGGATTTGAGGAGGATGGAGGTTGTGTTGGCGCGGAGGAGGACTTGTGGCCACTTGGTGATGTTGTTTTTCCAAAGGGGGTTGATGCGGGGGAGGAGGGATGCGTGTGTTTTGCGGGGAGAGAATTAGCAGTATGCTTGTTTGTAGGTGTGGGGGTCGGTGATCTGTGTGGCTCTGTCTCGGAGTGAAGCGAGGAGGGTGTTGTTTTGTCGGGTGAAGTGGGCGCGGAGTGTGGAGGCAATGGGGTTGGTGGGGGAGAGTGGAGGAACGTTGTGGAACATGGTGCCTGCGTCGCGTTGGGCTCGTACTAGGCATCGGAGTGTGGGTGGGGAGGAGCTGCCGGACATGATGGATTCGGTGGGCCAGTGGGAGTATGTGGTGGAGATGGTGCGAATGTGTGCTCGGGCCATATGGCCTCTATATCCAGGGATGTTCATGATTTTATGGAGGTGGCAAACTGTGAGTTGTGCGGCATGGGCTTTGAGGGAGGGCAGATTTGTCCTTCGAGGATATCCAGTTGGGAGTCGCTGAAGAGGCCGAGTTGTAGGGTGAAGTGCTTGATGATTAATAGTCCTCGGATGACGCGTAGTCTGCGGGATTGTGTTAGTGGGGAGGTGGAGAGGGCGGTGATGAGGGATGCGGTGGTGCGCTTTAGTTCGTGCCAATGCTTAGTGAAGGCGAGGGAGGTGTTGAGCTCTATCCCGAGGACGCGGTATGTGTCCGAGGGGCCGATGGAAGGGATGGGGGCAGGGTTAGAGTTGATGGTGATGAATTGTGTTTGGAGGCGGGATGCGAGGAGGGTGATGTTGGCAAGGGAGAGGGCGTTGCCTGAACGCCAGAGGGCGCCGGTGATGCAGCATTTTCGGATGTTGACAGTCATTCTAGTGTAGGCGCTGAAGAGAGAGAGTTTTCGGACTTGGATGGTCATGTTGGGGGTTGAGGCCGTGGCGAGGCTGAGGTCGTCGGTGAAGCCGTGTGGATGTCAAAATATTGAATACATGTTGGACAGCCTAAATGAAATCGCAGCCGTCGTCCACGATGCGCAGCCCCGTGTAGCCGCGGAGCTTGCCCTTTCCGGGGACATGCCTCGTCTCGGACACGGCGCCCAACTCGGAGCGGATGGCGCGCCCAAGCTTGGTGGCAAATATCATCAAGCCAGGAGCTGCCGCCGCGGCGCCGACGTCCTTGCAGCTCACAAAGGTGCCCGGGGAGCCACTCACGAGCCAGTCGCTCACCCCAACTTCCGCCACCTCGTCGCCTTGGTACCATGTCTTGGTCTACTCGGCGATGGACTCCGTGAGAGAGGGGCGGGTGCCAACATTGGCGGTACACACCATATACGCGAAAGCGGCCCCCACCTCCGCTCGCTTCACCCACAGTTTGATTGAGTTGTTACCGAGGAGGACGTATTGCAAGTGCTTGAAGCACTCATACTTATCGCCCTCGAGGTAGCGGTGGCACATCTCGATGAATACCAACCGATTACGCGTAGCATCGTCCGTCTTGAGGTTCATAATTCCGGGAGGTCGTTGGCAAACGCCCACAGGGTGCCCTCCATCTTGAACTGGATTTCGTCCTTGTGGTTCTCGCGGCCGCAAAATGTGTTGCCGCCGCTGGACAACTCCTTGATGGTGTTGTTGTCCTGCACGACGCCCTTCCCCACGGTCAACTCGGAGGTGGCCATCGGACGGCGGTGCCTTGCGGCCACCATCCAAGATAACGCCTTGGCGGCGTCCCCCGAATTGCTCTTGAAGTAAATCAGGTTTTTGCTGCATAGGTTAACATTGTACCCCTCAGAGGCGTTCTTGCTTGAGTCCACCCACACGCTTTTGCCGCTCTTCCCGTCTCCGGCCACGCAGAAGTAGCGCTTGTCCTCAACGTCGCTGGCGTGCGAGCGGCAGGTGCTATGGAATACAAAGTCCCCGTTCTCGAAGCTTCACACGTCGTCGACCACTCGCTTGCGTACCTCGGCGAAAAGCGCCTCAAAGCTGCGCCGGGCCGCCTCCGTTGTCGGGTTGTCGTGCGACAGCTTGAAGAACATAATTATGTCCGGGGAGAAGGGCATCATGATTTTCGTCGTGAAGTCGAAGACCCCGTTGTTCCACGCGAAGCGGCGCTTCCCCGCTCGCTCCCCATTCAGCACGAACCTCGGGTTTTCTTGACGCAATCCGGGATCTGCACCATGAAGCGGTTATGGAGAGAGGTGGACTCCGCGAGCATGCCGAGGATCTATTTCCCGCACTGCCCAATCAGCTCCCGCATGTCGTCGTCGATCTTGTCGCACTCCTTGTTGACCCCTTCCGCCAGACTGTAAATGAAAACCGTCCCCTCGCAATTCACCGTCCTCACCCCTTCGTTTTTAGCCACTCGATAAACGCCTTGCACGCTTTCAAGTCCTTCAGCCTTGGCGGCGGCGCGGGGCAGTGGTTCTTGAGCATACGAACCATATCCGCCATCGCCGGCTCAGACGGCCCCCCTCCCGTGTGGATGAACGGGAACTCAGATTCCGGCGCTTGGCTTGGCCGGCGGGCGGCCACCACTGCTTGGAACTCGCGCGGCGAGTCGGCGGCGGCCCAATAATAGAGGCTCCCGACGCAGACAGAGCTGTCGCGCCCGGCGTCTGCCGACATGTAAACCTTCTCGCACTCGCGCGCGTCGAACTTCGCCGTGAAGTCGCGCGAACACTCTTTGTACGCCTCCAGCCCATCCGGGGAGCGCCCGCAAATGCACCCGAGCGCGAGCCCCATGCACAACTAGCGGTCGCGGTCGTCCGCCCGCTTGATTGCATGGCGACGTCCCCGGAGCTGACCGCGGGATGTTGCGAGGTGCTCGCGACCGGCGGGGGCGCTGCGGGTGACGGTGTGGGGACGAAGGACTCCCAGTTGGGTCCACCGACTGCGCTACATAGCCCCTCAAGCCAACTCCCGGCCGCTCCATCGTGAGCAGCCGCGTGTCCCTCGCGTCCTTCCAGCCGTTGACGCCTGCCAACAACCGCCGCCGCGAGTACACGAACATGTTCCATGGGTTTTGCTCGTGCGGGTGATTCGCGTACGCCGCGTCCAACAGCCCCGGGATCGACGTGAAGGGCAGGTTGAGGCCGGAAGAAAGGGGCGGAACGATATCTTGTAGCGCCGTCGGGTGTCTCACCGTTCCGCGTCGCGATCTTGAGCGACAGCTCGAGCTCCACCTCCCCCGGCCCTGTGAACTCGTTGACCATCATCTTCAGCATCTCCGTCTCATACTGCACGTAGCCCATGATGCGGCGTTGCTCCTCCGCCGACGGCTCGGCGTCGTGGTACTCCTCGTAGTCCAAGAGTAGCTTAGTGTCGCATTCGCCCTCGAGCAGCTCGCGGATGTTATCCGGGTAGCGCTTCTCGGCGAGCGTCGCGGACCGCACCGTCTCCACCGGATACCACTAGTTCACGGTCACGAGCTTGACGGAGGGGGACATGGCGGCGGCTGTACAATAACCCGGAAAAAATAATCGGTGGCTGTCACGAACGCAGACCCCCCTCCTCTACGCGGACTCCTCCGCCTCCGCTTTCGCCAGCCGCTTCTGCGCTTGCTTCCGGTGGTAGCCCTCCAGGTTGGTCGCCCTCCGCGCTTCCGTGTTGCACAAGTATTAGCGGCACAACCGCGCATGGTCCTTCTGGAGGTGGAGGAGGCGCACTCGCGCGAGGCGCATCAACTTGCATGCCGTAAGCCGCTCAACGTAATCGGAGGAGGACGCCATCGCCGGCTCGGTTGCCCCCTAGCGGAGAACATCATTCTACAACCGTGTGCTTCCACCGCCCCTGGGAGAGAATAATTAAATTTTTTACGCCACGAAGCGCCCGCCGCCATGCCCGACTCACCCGAGACCACGCGCGGGCGCGCCAAGGCGCACTACGCCGCGACCGTCGAGGAGCAACGCCTCAAGGCGAACCACCGGAGCATAACCAAGGGAAAAAAGTCCGCGGCGGCGACGCGCGCGGCCTACTGGTAAAATGAGCGCGAGGTGAACCGAGTCCGCGCGCTGTACGACACCCACCCCACCGTGCTCGAGCACACCCGCGGGGTCGACTTGAAGGCTGGAACGGCCCCGCTACCGGCCATAAACCCCCCGCGTATGCAGGTCGCCGCGGCGCCGATGCCGCCGCCCCGCCCCGACTACCCGCAGTGCCTCCATGAGACGCCGGAGAAGGGCACCGTCACACGCCCATCTCGTGGGCGCATATCAACACCTTCTGGAGCGGCGACGTCCAAAAGCACAACATGGGCATCAATTCCGCGCGGAAGGTGATGCGCGACGGCCGATCGGTCGCCGAGGTGTACTCCAAGGGGTACCTCGACGACGTGCGCCGCACCTTCCGGTAGCTACGCACGGAGATGGCGGACACGCAGCCAGCGGACAACGCCGTCCCAGTGCTTCGCGACGCGCCGACCGTTATGTTGTGGCTGCTCAAAAAATATTCTAAGTCCGTCGCGGAGGCCATGTGTAGGCCGACGCCACCGTCATAGAGAGCGCCGTCGGCGCGGTGGCTAGGTGCGACGAGAATGAGGACGAGAAGGTTTCCAGCGGTGCGGTGGACACCTCCCCGTCGCCGGCGCACGCTCCCGGGCGAGCACCAAATAGACGGCGCTACTAAAGGAAGTGACGCATACAGAGTCGTCGAAGCTGGGCCACATCGCCACCACCTTCGGCGCGTGGGGCGTGCTCCGGGAAAACCTTGGGACCGACGTAGTGAAGACCTACCAAGGCGGAGTCGGCGAGGGCGAAGTCGGCCTCATGTATGCCATTCACACGGACCGCGAGGTGCGCGGCAACAAGCCGAAGTTCGACATGCTTGACGTCCCGAGCTGCGATATGCTCGTGCGCTACCTCCCCGGGTCAAGACGGCGCTGGGGCCCTCCACCACTTCGCTCACCGCCTTCATGCATGTGAAGTTGTTCGGGCTCTGCGACAACCTCGGCGGCATAAAAACCCGCACCGATGACGGCCGCCGCCTCGACCCAAGCGTCGGCGACTTGTCCAGCAACGGCTGGTACAACCGCCGCACCGGCGAAATCTACTTCGCGCGCTTTAAGATAGGCAAGAGCCGCTTCGGCACGCCGTCCTCCTTTGACCTGAGCAAACACCCCGACAGCAAGGCCGCACTCGACGAGACGCTCGAGGCGGGCCACCCCGAGGCCGGCCGCAAGTAGCTCGTGGGCGCGGGGCGCAAAAAGGACGGGCTACCGTTGCCCGCCGGGCCGAAGGTGAAGAGGGCCTTTTGCCGCCCTTGTGTGAGGAATCCGTCATGCTGGTCGATGAGGATGCCGTGGGGTTCGGTGTATTTTGAGCATGCTTCCTTTATCAATGTTGTCCAGAGTTTAAGAAGGTTGTTCATGAGGGCGATGGGGCGATAATTATCGAGGAGAGTAGGGTAACTTTTTTTATGTAGTAGGCATGTGGTGCTATGGCACCATTCGGGGGGGGTGTAGGCCTTGTGGGCGAGGAGAGAGAGGAGGGAGAAGAGGGCGGAGCGGGTCGCAGGGGGTAGGAATTTCATAATTTCGTTAGGTATACCGTCGGGGCCGGGGGCCTTGCCCGTGCCGAGCGAGTTAATTGTTATATCGAATGTGTCGCGGGCTATCATGTCGGCGAGGGTGAGGGAGGTGTTTCCGCGGGGTTCTATGACGAAGCGGTCTGGGTTGTCCGGGTGTTCCCCCGGAGGGATGGGTAGTACGGGCGGGGTGGCGCGGCTAAGTTCGGCGTCGAAGTGCGAGTGGACTGCCGCGAGGACTTCGGTGGGGGAGGTTACGAGTGTATTATCAGGTCGCGGCGGCCACAAAAGTCGCCCCCCGATGGACATGCACAGTATGACACAAAGCGCTTACCGAGATGGCCTCAGAATAGATGATCGTCGCGCCCCGTCCAAACTTGTTACAACCCGGGCGTCGGGCGCTACGCGGTACAATAACATGCAGTCCTCATTGTGTCATCACCATATTCCTAGTTCCCTCCCGGCATGGCTCTACCTAAGACGAGGAGCGGTGAGTACTACGTTGTCACTTTTCACGGGACTGCACCGCCAGCCAAGAATCCCCAACCAACAGTCCGGCAGACAAACAAGACCCAAGTTTAAACGTCACAGCCAACACCAACCCGTGTTTCGAGACGATGAAACCATACATTACCATGATTCTCGGCTCTGACGTACCTGTACTCGGCTCGAAGACCCTAGTAGCCCTACTCGCCGCAGCATGGGCATCCACCACAATAGCAACTTAAGGCAGTACTATCCGCCGGTACTTCGACTTCTGTGAGGAGCACAGACTCGCGCCACTTGCTCGCTGCTACACCGGCACACATGGCACGATACGTTGCGTGGCTAGGACAACTGGGCACCATCAAGGCAACTAGTCTACAACCTTACCTGTCGGCAGTCAACGGCTTCTTGAAGGACCACGGTCTCAAATATCAAAATTCCTTACAGCAAGAAAAAACAGTGAAAGCCACCAGTAAGCAAAAAGGATAAATAAGGAGGAACCCCCCTCCCCCCCCCCCCCCCTCACATAAGATATCCCAAAAATATCGCTACTGCAGCTCGCGAAGCAAAAAAAGAAACTTTTGTCAGGAAGACACTACGGACTGAGCAGTCGCGAGGGTAGTTCTGCGACTCTGAGCGTAGGAGTAGGCACTGCATATCATTCCCTGATCTTGATTCCCGAAGACATTTCGCGGCATGGTGATGGAGTCGTTGGACACCGCCCACGCGACCACTTCACCCGCCGCTGGACTGCAGCTCGACGAAGTGCGACCCACACCGCCCCTAACAAGCACGCCCGACCACGTCGCTACACAGCCCCAGCCAACCCCGATCTTTCATATATTACCGCATCACGCCGCTGCTACCTGTTTGTGGTTCGAATCAACCAGCGACGACACGTCAGTCGACACCGTCGTCCCCTTTCTATTCGAACCCACCTGCCCATTTTCTCGTTCTGACCCAAAGTACAACGCTGTTTATTTACAAGTTCTCCCTCTGAGCATACGAAACTCTCCACTGCTCCCAACCGCAGGGCCGTCTGCTTGGGTACCTGAAAGCTGCAGTTCCGGGCGTGGTCGGTAGAGGGGAGCGGCGGGTGACGACCACCAAGTTCAGCCACGGCCAGTCCAACCCAACCTATTTGCTGCAGGTGGGCGGCCAGAGCTTGGTGCTGCGCAAGAAGCCACCAGGGAAGCTGCTGGCCTCAGCGCATGCAGTGGAGCGTGAGCACCGCGTGCAGGCGGCGCTGGCTGATACAGCAGTCCCCGTCCCTCGAATGCTGTGCCTCTGCACCGATATCTCTGTCCTGGGGACGCCCTTCTATGTCATGGAGCACGTCAAGGTTCGCTGCGCTGCCCATATAATTCATCACTGCAATGCCCATGATATGCTCTACTCTAACTGTGCCTCATGCCTTGCTGCCTGGCTTGCAGGGGAGTATCTTTGTGGACCCTGCCTTGCCTCAGCTATCGCCACAGCAGCGAGGCCATGTTTACGCCGAGGCGGCACGCACGCTGGCCGATCTCCACAGCGTGGACCCTCGATCTGTTGGGCTAGCTGACTACGGGCGCCCCAGCAACTACTGCGCAAGACAGGTCCGCCTTGGCCTCTTCCTTCAGCCATGGGGTAGGTACAGCGTATTGCACATACGCCGATATGCGATGTCTAAAGCATTGGACAGATGACGAGCTTGTGCTTGCTTGAATGGGGACATGCTGAGGGTTACCCGTGTGTGAGTGCGCGCGCGCGCGTGTGTTTGGGTGGGTGCTGGGTGGGTGGGTGGGTGTGTGTGTCTGAGTGTGTGCGCGCGTGCGTGTGTGTGTGTTTGTTTGTCTGAATGTGTGGGTGTGTCCTATTATCAACTCAATTGGATTTTGTAATACAGATGCAACATCATCTCTTGAAAATTATTGTTGTTTGTGTATTTTTTTGCGCTTGTGTGCGCGCGCACGTGTGTGTATGTGTGTGTATGTGTGTGTGTGTATGTTGTGTGTGTTATGTGTGTGTGTGTGTGTGTGTGTGAGAGAGAGAGAGAGAGAGAGAGAGAGAGAGAGAGAGAGAGAGAGAGAGAGAGAGAGAGAGAGGGAAAGAGAGAGGGAAAGAGAGAGAGAGAGAGATAGATAGAGAAAGAGCATATGTGTGTGTGGGTGCGGTGGGGTGGGGAGTCTGCGTCTGTATGGGTATGTCTCTGTTTGTGTATCTGTCTGTGGTTGTGTGGTCGTGTGTCAGAGTCTGTCAGTGTGGTTGGTGTTCTGGCGAACTGCTGATGTCAGGGATATAGCCAGGTCATCGAAATAGCTGTCTAGTGTCCATTGGAATGCTGACTGTGATGCAGGTAAAGCGTTGGTGGGGTCAGTACATCGCAGGTCTGTCCGCTGGCCAGGCTCCGATGCCGGAGATGCAGGCACTAGCAGAGATCCTGCGTGCCAACACTCCAGTGGAGGACAGCCGCCCCAGTCCGGGCGTAATCACTCACGGTGACTTCCGCTTGGACAATCTCATTTTCCGCACCGATAGCGTTGGCGGCGTGGGCGGAGTCGCGGCTGTGTTGGATTGGGAGCTGTCCACTCTGGGGGATGCGTGGTCGGACCTCGCGTACTGCTGCCAGCCATACTACCTCCCCACTGGCCTCCCCATCCTGCCTTCCCTGCCACAGCTCGACGGCAAGCTCACCCTCCCTCTCGGAATCCCAAGTGAGGCCGAGTTTGTGGAGTCTTACTGTGCTCTGCGCGGACTGCGCCCCATCCCGCACGAGAAATGGAACTTCTACGTCGCTCTTTCTCTCTTTCGCATGGCTTCCATCGTTGCAGGTATTCAATTGCACCGCTGATGATCATGCAACCTCGTGTATTTCAATGGTCACAAAGCCATATGAACTCGTAATCAATCAAAATAACAAATAAAAGGGCTGTGCCATGTTTTGACAGACTCAAAAAGTGATACCTTCCTCATCCTGACGGATCTTACGTACGTCGTACAGTATTGAATTTGTGTGTGTGTGTGTGTGTGTGTGTGTGTGCGTGCGTGCGTGCGTGCGTGTGTGTATGTGTGAGTGTGTATATGTGTGTGTGTCTGCGCGCGCGCGCCTGTGAGTGTGGGTGAGGGTGTTCGTGTGTGACATTTTTCCGTCAGGTGTCCACTCCCGCGCGCTTTCAGGCAATGCCTCGGCGAGCAGCGCGCTGGACCTGGGGTCTGAGACGGTTGTGAGGGCGTTTGCCAAAAGGGCACTGGAGAGGATGGGTGTGTCTAACCAGTCGGGTGCGGGCTCTGCTGTAAGGGTGGCGGGTGTGGTTGGCGGTGGGGGGCCGGGCTTTGGGCCATCGCCACGCGCGGCGGAGCTGCTTACCCAGCTGAAGGCTTTCATGAAGGCCAAGGTACTTCCTGCGGAGGCTGCGTTCATCAAGCACAGCGGTGGACATGACAGGTGAGCTTACACATGGCACAGCAAACTCAGTTAGAGCTTTCATGTTATGGAGGGCTGATGCATGTGGGGATCGGCGCTTGGGTGTTGCCTTGTCGCAGGTGGAGCATTCACCCACTTATGGAAGAGCTGAAGGCCGAGGCGCAAACCTCCGGGCTGTGGAATCTGTGGATGCCTGCTGACACAGCGGAGCTGGTAGCGGCTCGCAACCCAAGCTTCCCTCGCCGCCTACTGGGCGCTGGGCTGTCGAATCTGGAATACTCCCATCTAAGCAGAGTTATGGGTGCATCGCCCTGGGCCAGCGAGGTGTTCAACTGCTCGGCCCCGGACACTGGCAACATGGAAACGCTGGCTAGGTGGGGGGTGGCTCTCACGTTGTCCATCCTTATACGCTTGTATTTTCTACTGAAATTCGACTGCGTGGTGGAGCCCGCAACGTATTTGCGAAGGATGACTGCTTTTCCGCCGGGTGGCGTAGGTATGGCTCGCCGGAGCAGCAGGAACAGTGGTTGGTGCCACTGCTGAACGGCACCATTCGCTCCTGCTTTGCGATGACTGAGCCGGCTGTAGCGTCGTCGGATGCCACTAACATTCAGGTGCTCAGTGCTCTCCCTCCCCCAACACACACCCACCCCCTCACACACACACACACACACACACACACAAACCCGCATACGACACACCCACATACGACACACCCACATACGACACACACACACACACACACACATGCCCATATAGACCCGCAAAGTCCTGCACACCTCCGCACCCCACGAATACACACAACACACATCAGGATACACACATACAAACATACACAAATATGCATTTCCGCATACACTCACATACTCAAAATACACACACACACACACACACACACCTCACCCTCATTCACGCAAGACACGCAAGCGCGAAAACACACGCAGAAACACAAACCATCCACACGCACATACATATACTTCCGCACGCACGCGCGCGCACAGACACAAGCGCACACACACACACACACACACGAATAACCCACACAGTCACACTGACACCCGCACTCCACGAACACACACATAACGCATCCACGCACATATGCACTTCCGCACACACACACTCACACACACACACACACACACACACACACACACACACACACACACACACACACACACACTCGAGCATAGCAGGCGCGCACGCACATGCTCTGTATTTTCTGCCGACTTGTCCACGCTGCCGCCAATCCCCATGGCAATTATTCTTGCCCTGTTTCTTCAGTCATCTATCAGACGCGAAGGCGATGAATACATACTGAATGGTTGCAAGTGGTGGACAAGTGGGGCGATGGACCCTCGCTGCAAGTTAGCCCCCTTCTCCCTTGTCCCATCCTACACAGGCCTGCATCGGGCACCACACTGAAGTGATGCTGACGTTATGCTGCCCCTGTCCGTTATACAGGCTGGCCATCTTTATGGGGAAGACGGACCCGTCCGCTGCCCCCCACAGGCAGCAGTCGATGCTGCTGGTGTCGATGGACCTTCCTGGCGTGAACATTCTCCGTGCTCTGGACGTATTTGGCTATGACGATGCCCCACATGGCCATGCAGAGGTCACTTTCAGCAACGTCAGGTCTGAAGCTACTGCCCCCCCCCCGCCCCCCTTAAGAACACTCACCATAAACGACGTTCTCCACATGGACTGTTAGGTTTTTTTTTTTTTGTGTGTGTGTGTGTGTGTGTGTGTGTGTGTGTGTGTGTGTGTGTGTGTGTGTGTGTGTGTGTGTGTGTGTTTGTTTGTGTGTGTGTGTGTGTGTGTGTGAGCTTCATATTACGCAAATTTGAATTTGTGGAAAATCAATGGTTTGCCATGCCTTGATTGCTGATTTGTTTGGAGATAGGGTGCCAGTGTCGAGCTGCTTGCTGGGAGAGGGGCGTGGTTTCGAGATTGCGCAGGGCCGGTTGGGCCCAGGGCGGCTGCACCACTGCATGCGCTGCATCGGAATGGGCGACCGCGCGCTAGCGGCGATGGCGGGACGCGCGCTGCAGCGCACCGCATTCGGGAAGCCGCTGGCGGAGCATAGTGCGTTTGCTGCCACCCTGGCTGAATGCAGGTGAGCGCCACCTGCACCCCCCCCCCCCCCCTTGCACAGTTGGTTTACCTCAGTCCTGTAGGCTTTCGGGTGGTACGTATGATATCATGTGATCGGGCTTTTCTGGTCACAGGATTCACCTAGACGGCGCAGCGTTGATGGTTCAGAACGCGGCTCACATACTCGACCAGTATGGGAACAAGGTCGCCCGGGGTGCAATTGCTGCCGCCAAGGTTGCCGCACCTCGCGCCGCGCTGGCCGTCCTGGACGCCGCCATCCAGGCGCACGGCGGTGCGGGCGTGTCGAGCGATTTCCCGTTGGCGTATCTTTGGGCCATGACCCGCACGCTGCGTATCGCCGACGGCCCCGACGAGGTCCACCTCCTGACAATCGCCAATCTGGAGCTGAAGCGGGCCTCCTCGAAACTCTAGTCATTGGCTTTTTGTCAACACCTGGGAGCCGCTTAACATCTCTGTGTAATTGAATACATTTTGAGTTGGCGATGATGATCGAGCATCGTCTGTGTCAATGAAATAATGCTGAGGATGTCATTGGGAACCAACCCAACCTCTCCACTCCACTATGAAGGATGAATCACTATTCTCTCTTTCTTCTTGTTTCTGTGTGTGTTTTTGTGTGACCGCACAGCCAATATGCGAGAGGCGGCGATATGTGAGTGCGTCATGTTACTACACTCCTCCACGGAACTCCGGAAAGTACACTCTTCCCATAAAGTCCGTTACTAGTGAAATGGGGCCTTCCGCGTAGGGCGGGTGTTTGCCATGTAGGGTTTCTAGGGTTTAACTGTACTTTAGCTCGTTGGAAAGGCGGGCCGAAACTTGTGTTGACGGTGAGGCTAAGGGGGAAGCGGGGCACAAATGGGGCCCGTCACGGCTACGATATGACGTATTAGGGTTTGCAGCCCAACCCCGATTTCGGGGTATACCCTGATTCGGGCGCCCCGGAATTCGGATTTGCCACACTTTGGCTCGTGAAAAATCCCGAAATGGGCGGCACAACATGCGGTTTTTATGATCCCAGCATGTTGTCCGCAAACATGGGAGCACGTGGGTGTGATGGCATGTGCCGTTAATATGCTTGCCGTGGGTGGGCTTGGGGCCGGAAAACCATAGCTTGGGAGGCTTAAAAAGCCTAACTTCGTACAGTGTCCGATTCGAGCAAACTAAGTTGCAAGTGGAAGCCCTTCCCCCAAGGAAATATAAGTTTTCAACTTAATTTACGCCTACCGCCGGTATTCGTGTCAAATCCACCGTCCGATGTCATCCAAGCCCTCGTACAGCCAAATAAAGCTTTTAGGGTTTCAAAATCTGCCACATTCGCGCGGGGCTAGCAACCCCTAGACAGGTGGTACCCGCATACCCGCTCCGCTAATACGCTCAACAAATCAGCGCTCTATATTTCTTATATTCACGGCGTTGCCCATTTCATGCCCCATGATGGCATGGTGCCGTGCCCTTTGCCGCCGGCCAAATGAAGGCCCGTGCTAGGGTACCTTGAAAGCCCCCCGCCATTTTTCACGCCCGGCGATGCGCAAGTTTCTAAGGCCAACGATCCGCGCGCCATGGTGCTTACACTCCAAGTCAACTGCTCCTCAAGCCCAATAGGCCCCCAGCCCGTGCTCCTTGGTGGTATGTCTAGGCACGTGGCAAGAAAAACCAATGCACACGACATGCCATTCTCGGCGTCGCCGATTTGTACACGGCCGGGCGCAACACAGTCGGCGGATACTAGTGCAATTGTGCAAACATGCTGAGAACCCAGTGTCGAGTAGTCTCCCGGCTTGTCGCACCACTACGTGTGCCGAGCCACGCATAGAGGCGTGCATAACCTACACATGCACGAATTTCGGCCCGCAAAATATGGGCCGAAAATCCAACGTGGGTGCCCACAATAACTGGGGCGTGCCGGTAAATGTGCTCACGTCAGTGAACAACGCTCCGTGGTGTGCTGTTCGAAACTCATTATTCTACCCCCCAATCGAGTTGCATGGCCATCGCGGCAGTGCGTGGCGGGTAATTAAATACGTGCCGCTAGTAACGGTTTTTATGGGAAGAGTGCATTTCGCACCTTTGCAAGTAAAAACTGTAACCATGAGTTGATTTTATTGACAAATCTCCTGAAACCCTAGGCAATGCTTTGGGGCCCAAGATGGAATACCCCGACTACGGGGGGCGAATTTGAGCACCGCCGGGCTTGTGTACTTTGGGTTATCGCGCCCGCATCCGTGCGGCACGCTCTTTCAAACAGTCGCCGTGCTAGTTAGACGAAATAAAGAGTAACGGGCGCACAACGCCGCAATATGAATGCTGATGCGACGGTCGCGCAAACATAATGCATAGTAGGTGACAGAGGGAGGAGGTGCTGGGCATGCCGATGTGGGGAAAACGCACGAAATCGCGTATGTAGACTTACCACCGATATGCGCACAACCCAAGGGCAAGCCGCTTTCGGCCACAATGTTCAAGCGATCATAACTTACTCATATATGGTCAAAATATGTTTATAACAGGTACCGTTGGACGTGTTTTTTCAATGCGCGTCGAACTTCAGAGTTCAAACACCCACAAACAAAATTTCTGTGAATTGTTTTAGTTTCCAAATTATTCCGGCAAAGCTGAGCCGCAGTGCCAACCAACACCCGTCGAATTCGGCTCACCTCATGAGGCGATTTGTGCGGGGTTTTTCGATATGTGTTTACCAATTCCCCATTCCTACTGATTTCCGAGCCTAATTCCCGACGTGTGCCACGCGTGGGGCGGGTGTGGTTGGCACAAGCACATACCCAAGCATTCCAAACACCACCGTCAACGTGATGCGTCCCTAACGGCCAAGTTGGACCTCGCCCCTCCCCTAAGCCAGTCGCCCTCGCCTGTTTACAACGTGCATAGCGTATCCAAACCTGCGTAATGTGGGTTTTTACTTGCTTGCTTTCCAAAAACATCACCCGTGCCTACGGCGTGAACTTCCGTGCTCTATTCACCCACCTGCAAACCAAACCTCGCGCATTGAACACGGCACCCACGCCTCCAAAGCCCCTCCAAAAAGCCCCCAAAAATACGGTTACGTGGAACACAGAGTAATATGCAGCTTGGTATGAGCGCTTGAGCAATGCCCAAGCGTGGCGCTCAGAATGACTACACGTGTGTAGTTCAGACAATTTCATGGGAATTTATGGGCTTAATTCGACAACCTCCACCGACAACACCCGCTTTAAGCTGAGGTCTAACCACCCCGGATGACGGCTTAGTGCTTGCTTCTCTGCTTTCCCACAAATGGGTGGTACTTGGGTATCGTCGTGCTTGACGTGGTGAGAGGGGAGCGTGTTCTTGACTAGCTTATGCTTAACAAAATGCATGTCCGGACTTTTGTAGAGGAGTGTATAACACGCACACAAGGATGTGAAGGTCGGCAAATGGTTGTTGTCTCAACTCTCAGCAAATAGCAAAAAAAAATAGTTGGTACTAAATGGTATGGTATTGATTATTGTTCTCACCTGTTGCCGTCTGTCTCAGCACTAAAGGAACATATATACCCCAAAACTACCGAACACTTGATATTTCTTTGCCGCCTTGGGCCAGCCAACCACTCCGGTTGCCGGACAGCCGAGGGCAGTCGCGACCAGAGGTATCGAACCGGCTTGGCCTCGTATCATCTCAAGTGATGCCTCGAAAGTACGTGCGGAGGGGCGACCTTGTCTCTTCCGGAGCATGTCGCTTCGACGCGTCGGGCGGCTGCTGAATATGTCGAGCTAGTGCGCCCGGGGTCATTCGTGTTGATATTGGCACTTCGGAGATGAATTCGAGTTGGCCACTCCAAATTTCCGATACACGAGCGCACTCAAGGACACACCGTCGAGCACACTTCAAACTCGACGTAGTTGCATTTTCCATCATCGCTACGCCGTTTTGTACAAAATCACACAATATTGTGCCCATCTATGTCCCCTACTACTGTCCATTGCTTGTGGTGCTCCCGTAACCCGGGTTTGCGGTTGACTTTGTGGTTCACGACTCCTACTTCCACGGCGCGTTACCTTTTCAGTTTTCACCGAAATCAATATGCAGTTTATGCAAGTCGCGATATTCTGTGTTTACGCTTCGCTTGTTGACACGGGCTCCTCGTTTTCAGACTTCTGCCATACAAACTTTGCATCAACAGGAATACCAACGGCGCGTGACACTAATTACATATAGCAACTACGTCAATCTCTTATCAGAGAGACAAACGGACCAACTCGCTGAACACCCTCCGTCCCGCCCCCGCCTGAATCTGATGTGACAGCGGAAACAGAGACAATGAAAAAGGGGCTCATAGATTCAAAAACCTGCCGCAACAAAAAAATAAATAACAATCATTCACTATTTGATGACGTTTGTGCGCTTTCGCGACGCACAACAATTACCGTCATACACGTTGAAAGTGCCTGCCACCACACCGCACAACACCACGCCACGCCACGACGTAAGGCCACGACCCCCGACCCCCCTTCTCCGATCAAATACTCCCTCTGTCGCTGCCCTCATTCCGCTTCCACCGGAACAAACATTGGCCGCTCATCTCGGACGCCAAAGTCTCTCCCATGACCCCCGTTCACCGGCTTTCGTCCACCCGCTGGCTGCTGCTGCTGCTGCTGATGATGCGCCTGCAGCTGCGGGCTCCGACTGTCGGTGTGGCTGTGGTGGTGATGCTGCTGCGGGGGGAAGGCCAGCGGCTGCCGCACGCCGCCCTGCTCCCCCTGCCGCACACCCTTCCCCTTCAACATGCCCGTCATCATGAGGCCCGCGGGGGGAGGGGAGACCATCTTCCCGCCAAAGCAGTGGTGGGTGTCTCCGTATCCGGCGAGCATGGTAGTGGGAGAGGAGGAGGAGGAGGAGGGGGAGGAGGCGTGGGGGAGCATGGGGAGGATGGTGCTATTTTGCTGATTGTGTTGTTGATGGTGCTTCGCACCGCCGTGAGCGATAGCAGAGGTGGTAGCCTCGTGGATGGCTCGTCCGATGGGGAAAGCGCTGCCGCCATGCGTAGTAGTAGCTCTGCTCGGCTGACAGGCGTTGAGCAGCGGCTTGGGCTCGTGCCAGTCCAGGCTGACGGGCGCTACCGACTTGAACTGAAGACGGGTGGCGTCCTCGGAGGGGGCGACGGAGGGAGCGGGCGAGCGGTAGGGTTTGTTCACACTCATCGATGCTTTACTGGCAGCCACTCGACTGACAGCCAACGGTACCTGTTGCTGTTGTTGTTGCTCGTGTTGTTGCTGTTGCGCCTTTCGCCTGCCACTGCCGCGTGCCTCCTCTACAGCAACGCCGTCGCTGGCTCTCGTCTGTCGCCGCGCGCTGCCGCTCCCTGCGGTGACAATGGACACGAGACGCACGCCGGAACGGTTCTCAGCAAAAGAGGAAAGAGAAGAGAAAGCGTGGCGAGACGGCCATCAGATGGACACCACCAGAGTAACAAAACTAGACTCACTGCAGTCTCTAGCCGAAGAACAAAAATACGCAGCGAGTGGGGATATGAGCGAAAAAAGAAGGGGGCGGGGTAGGTGAAGAATAGCACACAGGGAAGCGGTTTCGAGATGAGCGTGCGTGTGTATGTACGTGTGTGTGTGTGTGTGTGTGTGAGAGAGAGAGAGAGAGAGAGAGAGAGAGAGAGAGAGAGAGAGAGAGAGAGAGAGAGAGGGGGGGGGGGGGGGGGGGGGGGGGAGGGAGAGAGAATGAGGGAATGGGAGGGGGGGGGAGAGAGAGAGAGGGGGGGGGGGGGGGAGAGAGAGAGAGAGGGAGGCGGGGGGAAGAGAGAGCGCGACTATGTGTGTGTGTGTGTGTGTGTGTGTGTGTATGTGTGTGTGACTGTGTGTGTGGGTGTGTGGGTGAGTGTGTGGGTGGGTGTGTGGTGTTTAAATGAGGGGGATATTTGTGAGACTACTCGAGTGCTTCCTGACCGGGAGATAGAATGAAAGATAGTGGGTGGGTGCGTCGACGGGGCGAGGGCGGGATAATGAAAGGGAGGGAGAGGTTAATAGAGAGATTACGGGGAGAGAAGATAGGGTGCGTACTTGGCACCGGCGCCCGTCCTGTCTGTTTGGTATTAGCGGCGACGGCAGCGGCGGTGGCGCGCGCTTTTGGGCTGTTCCACGCGGGTGCGCTGCCGGTGCTGCTCACCCGCCGCCCCTCCCTCGCCTTCCCTCCGTCTGGCCCGTCACTATTGACAGCCGCCGTCGTTCGTGCGTTGCTTGATAGCGCGCGCTTCGTCGTCGACGCGCGACGCCGCCTTTCGACTTCGGCAAACACTTTGTCCGCCTTGCACTCGTCGATGGTGTCCCCCGCCTTCTTGAAGGAGGCACCGCGGGGGAGGGCTGCGGAGGTGTGGGCACCGCGTCAGACGGGACGGCAAGAGGAGGGGGGCTGAGGCGCACATAATATATGCAAAATGTTTGTATGAACTTTAGTTAGATGGTCGATAAACAAATTGAGACATCAGATGTTTTGTAAACAATAATACAGCAAACATGTCTAGACATGTCGCGGGAAATATTCGTCTTGAGTTCGCGTTAATAATGCTTGCAGGGATGGGATGAGGTCGTGGATGACATCGACAACCGAACATAAACTTCAACAAATACGGGTACCCCCCTCCAAACCATAATTTGTGTAATATAATTGAAATAATGTATACAAGACAAAGCAGCGGAGACCGCCGAGCAAAATGAAGAAAACAGGAAAAAACATGAGCCCGAGGAACAGGGAGGCATGCCACAGCATCAGCACTGCCCTCCTGCAAAGCGTCACGGAGATAGGAACCCAAAGTACCACGGAGAGTAGAAGAAAAACGTTGCATGAATTCGCCGCACATCATCCCCCCAAAAATGCCGTTTTTTTTTTCGTTTTTTTTTTGTGTAATGCCGAAAATATTATTTGTGTAATATAAACATCGACACGTGCGCGAATTTAAGAGAATGCGCGCAATTAACGAATATTAAATGAGCTTTCGGTGTTACTTACAATTAAGCGATGGGCCAGAGCTGAACGAGCAAAATGGTGCGTGAAGCCAGATCACAAGCCATCATGTGCGTCTAAACACTACAAAAACTATCATCTTTCGGTGCGGATCAAAGCAGGTATGCAAGTTGACTTGTGGGGTTGGCTGAATTATTCGTTTGGGAATTGTGGTTGGGAGAGACAGTTGGGGGAGTGATGAGGGGCAACGGCGGCGCACCGTTTGAGCTGTTGTCGGAGTCGATGGAGCTGCAGTCTTGGCGAGCCGCGAGGCAGGCCTTCACCCAGTTGCGTACCCCCTGCGGAGGCGAGGGAGAGGGAGAAGCCAATGGCGGGCGTTGGAGCCAGTTATAGGGATGTAACTAGGTTTTGTATTTCATCCCCTAAACAAAATATACTGACCAGCATCACCCAGCATACTGGAGTTATGTTAAGGTTAAAGTTAGGGTTTGTAATTTGATTATCGGTTTTTGGGATGTAGAGAGTTTACATACAAATTGTCTCATATAAAATAATTGCTTTCAAAAATTTAAAACCCTAAAATCTAAAAAAGATAAATTGTTCGTTCAAAGACTTAAATTAGAGGATACAAAATATACTTTGGCGCGGAAAAAGGGTGGGCAATGGTCAGCCAAGGAGTGGTGCGGCAGGTGTGGGGAGGCGCGCAGCGCGGGGGTGCGCACCTCCAGACTGGCGTAAGGCGACTCAGGGAGGCGAGACCAAGGGTTGGCGTCGTAGAGGTCGAGAACGCCGATGAGCAGCGCGCGGCCTGTGCCGTGCAGCAACTCGGGGCTGTATTTGGGCGAGGCGCGCAGTCGGTTGGGTGGACTCACTCGCCTATACAGGCAACAACATGCACCACAGCAGGCGCAGTCAGCCACACTCCCAACCCTTGCACAGAAACCCAAAGAATCATTGAGAGGAAAAAAGAACTAAACATTTTGTGAGGTATTTAGAAAGGCAATTCACTGAAATTGAGCTATCATGTGCAATAATTGAAGTGGAATTCATATCAACAGTGTAATCAGAAACTAAAGATTGCTTTGTGCGGCGTCGCGTCAGCATCACAACTCATTTACGGGATTTGGTTCGCTTTACATTATTACCATATTAACAGATGAAAGGGGACTCAATACTAGCTCACAACCCACCCATAGAAACGACACAACTGTTGTGTGATCTACGCCGCGCACCTGTGAGCTGCTCCAAGCCGTTCCACCAGCTCAGTGCGAACAGACGAACGACCCAACAAAAGCATGTACTCCAAATTCTAGGGCTTGTAATAAATTTCGACAGCACAATTATCTTAACTAATATAGAAAAAGTTAATACTTGTCCTTTGTATTTTCCCTTCCTAATTCCCGTGGTAGTGGCGGGATATACGTAGCCCATACGCACCCCTCGTTCACGTTGCTGGCCGGCGAGGTTTGGTTCATGATGCGCGAGCAGCAGTAGTTGGCCTCGATGGTGTAGATGTGGACGAGGCCGGTCTGCTGAAACAGCGCCACGCGGCCGCTGCCCTCCTTCGAGTCGCCGTTTTTGTCCTTGACCGCCATGTTGCGCTCCGTAAAATTGCACGCCTCAAACTCAAAGTGAGGATTGTTCAGCGCCACGAGCTTACAAAACGTGAGCGTGTCGATGTGCTGCTCGCCCTCCAGCGCGTTGCCGTACGCAAACACGCCGCGCTTGTTCGCGTGCGCGTGCAGGTCCATGTAAAACTCCAATTTGCGCGCGCCGTGGTAGTGCTGGAGCAGCTGGCTCACGCAGTGGATGGTAGGGTGCTCCTCCTGCGGGCAAAGGGACACGGCAGAAGGCGCGGCAGCGGTGCAATTAGGGTTTAAGCATTCAAGGAAAACCCTAGATAGCCAACGTCTGTAAATAAAACAAATAATAAGAAAAACAGTTTGTGTAATAAATCTTAAAGTTTAATATCAACATAGTAAACTACACTAAAATTGCTGTGACAGGATCAGCCCAAATCCTAAAACACATACCCTATGTACCATGAGCACGTGCACGTATACATTCTTTTCCTATAAATGTGCAATAGCAAAATCCCGCAATAAACGCTCCATAAACGGCTCCCACAGCTAAATGATAGTAAAAGTGTGAAGCAACGTGTATTGCAATATACCTAAATCATATTTACTTCTTGTAACCAAGCGCTATGCAAACCCCGAGTAGCAGGCAGGTTCGGCAGGGGGGTGGGAGGTCGCTTGCCTGGTTGGTGTCGAGGTAGAATCGGTTGAGGTTCTTGCCGAGCGTGTCGCAGCGGTAGTGACCGTTGGCGACGCCGTCAGGGTTGAGCAGCGGAACCAGTTTGAACACAAACATGCGACGCAGCGCGACGGCGCGTTGGTCGGTGGGGCGCAGCAGGAAGGCGAGCAGGCCGTTGAAGAGGTGACTGCCAGGCGTCTCTCCCGGGTGGACGCGCGAACTCACAAACACTACCTGCGACAGCCACAGCCAAACCTTCTCAAGCCGGAAATCTAATCCCGCAGGGTCTCAACAAACCTATCGAGCCAGGCTGGAGTCCGACAACAAAGCTGTGCCATAGTATTTCTAGTAATTATCATCGACAGGGGATGTGTGTGCAACGACAATTTCCAAGATTCCCGATCCTGACTGCACCTCCCAGTATCAATAAAGCAGCACTCGGCAGCTTGCTTCACAACTAAACATGACCACAAATTTCGGAGTGTGTGTGTGTGTGTGTGTGTGTGTGTGTGTGTGTGTGTGTGTGTGTGTGTGTGTGTGTGCGCGTATTTGTGTGTGTGTGTGTGTGTGTGTGTGTGTGTGTTTGCAAGCTGTGGCATCGCCGATGGAGGGACGAATAAACGAACGAGCTACACACGCCTGACTGCACCCACCGCAGCGACAAGTGTTGTGGACAGTAGCAACGGCCCTGTCGTGTCGTCCCTACTTCAGCAAGCAGACAGACAACATAGTCGTCTGTGCAGGTAACGATACAAACGGCGCATGATGCTCTAAAAGCGGACGAAGGGGGTCGCCCGTTGTCGTCTCCGATAATGTAACATCACCCGCAGCAGACACTCGCATGATTTTAACAACTACGCCAAACTACTCCAACCACGACACCGACGAAGAAGACAGTTACAACGATTACATAAACATCGATGCTTATTCCAAATATGAATAGCAACACAGAGGGAGGGAGAGGTATGTCGTGAGCCAGTCTTTACCATTCCCAGTGTAACTCAGGTAAATTCATTCACTGGAAAGAAGACTGTTTCTTTACACGGTCATTATAAATACATTTACTCAATTGTATACATGTACTTATGTGATAAACGGGAATGAAGCAGGGGAGGGAGGCGCGTGGCACCTTCTTGCCAGGAAAGGCGTGACAGGAGTCCTCCAGAGCGGCGGGGAAGCAATCCGTCGGCATCCCCTGCTCCTCTTCGCCCCCATCCCCCACATTGCCGCGGTCCGTGATGGTAAGCAGGTCCACCCGCCGCCCCTCCAGCGACAGCCCCAGTAGCTGGCGACGGTAGTAGATGGCATTCTTAGCGCGACCAAACACTGCGCGCTCCTCCTCCCGCCGCGCCGCCCGCTCCTCGCGCCGCTGCTGCTCTGCTGCTGACCGACCAGAGGCAGAGGCAGAGGCAGAGGCAGAGGGGGCGCTCTCGGGTGGGCCGCTGAAGGAGGGCTCAGCGCTCGGCAGCCCAACGCCCTCACTAACCCCCAGCGCCGCCATCCTCTGCTCCAGGTCGCCCGAAAACAGGCTACCCACGCGCCACAGCATCGACTGCACCTCCTCATAGCTGTTGGGATAGGTGTAGGCGAAGAATGTTTCCTCCGCGCTCTCAAACTTGTGCCGAAACCGAATCTGAAAGTCACCGTCCACAGTCTGGTAGGAGCAGGGGAAGCTGGGAAAGAGGATAATAGGCGCCAGTGCGCTGTCAGTGCATGCACATCCCGCTACAGTCCGACCTTACTCACCCCAATCACACCCATTCATTCCAACGGTGCCACTTCGTTCACCCCTCAGATTGCGAGCCCTTCCCATATATCCTTATGATGATCAGTCACATCAAAGACTGCTGCTTCTTCGACTGTGACCTAAGGCCGGTACACAAAGTTAAAGGTATGAGGAGGAGGCGAGGGAGGAGGGTGTGCGCACCGGATACGCTCCCATGCGTTGTCTGCGCCAGCAAAAGTGCGAAAGACGGGGCGAAAGTCATTCTGAAACAGCTTCGCCTGTTTATTCATGTTCATAACGTTGAAGATGAAGTAGTCGCCCGCCTTGTGGCCGCGGACGCTAAAGTAAAACCAGGAACGGTGCCCCGTCACAAACTCGGTCCCATCGCAGTCGTGCAGCGTGTGCAACTGAAACTCCTATCGACAGCATCCCACAGCACAACAACTCTCATCAGCACATGACCCCCTTTCCTGCACCTACACCCTACCTTCTCCTTCGCCTTCCCCAACGCACGAAACACACATAAACACGTTAACAAGCTAGTGCATACACACAGACACAGACACAGACAGACACACACACACACACACACCCTCTCTCTCTCTCTCTCTCTCTCACACACACACATACACACACCCTATCTCTATTTCCCTAAAACACACGCACACATACACACACCCTCTATGCATTTCTCCCTCTCTCTCACACACACCCACTTTCTTCCTCTCACTCACCCCCCCCCCCCCCCATACACACACATACACCACTCCGCAGCAGCATTGAATCCTGTACGCTTGTTCTCGGTGCGAATACAGCCATGGTAGGAAGGTAAGGGGGCTGTGGCACACCTTTGACCCCTCTTTCAGGCTCACAATACTCTTCAGGTTGGCAGAGTCAAAGTCCGCCCGAAAGATGAGCCCCTCCAGCTGTATTGCATGTATCGCCTTGCCGCGATCAGCGTAATGGACTGTTGCCTTCGTTCTCCATAGCAGCACGAGTATTCAGGGTAAGGGGGGGGAAGCACAGCGTCCACTCACCTGATACACGTGAGCCTCCTTGCCCCGCATGGTGCAGGGGTAGGGCTGCGGTCCCAGGATGTCGCCGTCATTGAAGCGACCGCTGCTGCTGCTCATACCGCCTCAGCAGCTCTCACTCCCCCTCACCCCTTCAGAGCGCTGTAGCACCGCCTGCTGGGGAATTCACCGCCAGTCAGTGACAACCTCCCTATGCTCAGGATCCCGCTGATCCAGGTAGATCCATGCTGCTACGCAGCCCGCTACAGTCAGGCGAGCCCTCTGCCACCTTATCAGCGCCCAACTGAAAATGGCCAAAAGCGAAGAATGACAGCCACTATGCCACACCCACAGCCAATGGTGGCCTTTCTATTCACAGCCCCAGCCAGCGGGAGTGGCTACAGAGACTGCCTGGCGGAGAGGCTCGGAAGGTAGAGCCTCTCACTCCCCTTGTTGCCCGCCTTACTGACTGACTGACTGACTGACTGACTAAATTAATACTATCAAAGCCGGAAGTAAAACTTAAAATGGAAAATAATAACCGCAACGCCGAAAGTCACCCCGGCGGAATGTGCTGTTCATCCGTCGATTAGGTGGTCGAGGGGAACGTCAAGTTTCCTGAGGGTAGGCTCGCCGCATGGGTGTCCAGGGGGAGGTTTGCGGTGAGGCGGCTGGGAGGGTCAAAGTGTCGGGGTTATTACGGGTATTGCACGATGAACGGCCGCGGCCCGGTATAAATAGAGAGCGGGATGGGAGAACCTGTATACAAAGCGGTGGGTAGAGCGCGCACCTACTCGCGGTTGCTGCGGGAGGAGTTAGCTTTCACGTCTCGGGCCCGGCAGTCTTTTGCTAGAAGGGAAGAGGGGGCGCGCGGAATCCTTTTGCCAGAAGGGAAGGGGAGGCGCGGCATTGATGTAGGGACGGAAGGCGCGCATGCGGTGGTTGGGAATACTGGTACGACCGGTTAAGAAGAGTACTAGTAGTTAAGAAAACTACTGTCCGTGCTCATGTTTTTCGTCTTGTAATCAATTTAGCTACAGGTAAAAAAACCGCGACTATCTCTTACGTACCGTGATGAACACGGGTATCTCTTACGGGTACTGGTACTATTACGGGTACGGGTACCTCTTACGGTCGTGATGAACAGCAGAATTTTAATACTGTCTGCTGAAGGACAACCGGGGCGGGGAGCGACCTGTATGACTGCGCTGTGAATATATTGTAAGTAAATATTGAAAACCCATCTCGCTGCCTTGACATTGCAAAATTCTACAATATCCGCCCATTTCCACTTCCATCAAATCAAAATACGCGAAATATCATATTTATTCGTTATAACTTCGTTATAAGTGCTAATGTTGGAAATAATATCACTACTAAGTACGTAGCTATCATTGAACTTGCTGCTTCCTGGGCCGGAAGACCTGTGGCGGCGCGCCGCCGAACCAAAGGCCGCCGCCACTCCCGTGAGTGTCCCTCTCTGCGCATCCCCACCAGCAGCCCCCCCAGCTGTCGCGCCACCCAGCGCTTCCCAACCCTCCAGGTACGCTACGGCTACATCCTCGTGGGATGCGAAATCATCCGTCTTTATTGCACTGCTGAGCGGCGCGCAGCCCTGGCACACGGATCACCACCCTTCGCTCGGCAGCTCGTCGACGGCTCACCCGTCCTTCCGCCGCGCTTTGCGCGCCTGCCGTCGAGACCGCGGAGAGGAATCAGCTCCCGCTGGCATATGCACATACAGTGTAGTCTTTCCAGACGAGTTGAGAGAAATTTTTCGGGGCCGAGAGTAGGCAGCGGAGTGGTGGGGGTAATTGCGCTTTGCCTTCGTTTTGTTGCATTCTTTATTTATTTCTTTTTGTTTGTGTTTTGCATAGGTAAACATGGCTGACGCACCAGCTCCCCCCGCCGGCGAGCGCGGCCGTGGTGGCTTTGGTCGCGGCTTCGGTGGCCGTGGCCGTGGTGACAGGGGTAGGGGCCGCGGCCGTGGCCGCGGTCAGAAGGAGGAGGAGAAGTGGGTGCCCTGCACCAAGCTCGGCCGTCTCGTTCAGCAGGTACAGCTGCCCCTTCCTCCCATACGCATCCGCAATAGATAGCATCCGCAACAGATAGCACAACACGCATAATTCTTGTTGTTGTTGATCAAAGGGGAAATGTTTTTGCGCTGGGATACTGAGCTTTTTCCTGTTCAGTGATCTGAGACAGGGAAGGGTGACAATATTTTGCAGTGTAATGTTTCCTTTTCTGCAAAGTCACTGGACCTCTCAGATGTAAAAAGATGGTTATGTCAGTGTTATTGGGGTGGTTGGGCCTCTCACACATTTGCTGCCGCACGGAACGCTGATCAGGGTAAGATAAAGTCTCTGGAGCACGTGTTCCTGTTCTCCATGCCTATTAAGGAGTACCAGATCGTGGAGAACTTCCTGCCCTCCCCCACCCTGAAGGACGAGGTCATGAAGATCATGCCTGTTCAGAAGCAGACTCGTGCCGGACAGCGTACCCGCTTCAAGGCCTTTGTCGTCGTCGGTGACTACAACGGCCACGTCGGTCTCGGAGTAAAGTGCGCCAAGGAGGTATGCACCCCTTCCCCCACCTCATAAATATCACTGCGCATTGCATCTCATGGGCATCCGCAGGCGGGCGAGGTTGTGAACTAGCTGTGTTGGCTTTGCTGTGTAGGTGGCCACCGCCATTCGCGGTGCCATCATCCAGGCGAAGATGGGCCTGGTCCCCGTCCGCCGCGGATACTGGGGTAACAAGATTGGCAAGCCCCACACTGTGCCCGTCAAGATCAGCGCTAGCTGCGGCTCTGTCCACGTCCGCCTGATCCCCGCGCCCCGCGGTGCCGGTATCGTGGCTGCGCGCACGCCGAAGAAGGTGCTGCAGATGGCGGGTGTGGAGGACTGCTACACATGCTCCCGCGGCTCCACCAAGACCCTCGGTAACTTTGTCAAGGCCACCTTCGCGGCTCTGTCCAAGACCTACGGCTTCCTGACGCCCGATATGTGGCGCGAGACCCGCTTCACCTCCACCCCCGCCCAGGAGTTCACCGACTTCCTGGCCAAGCCCATCGTGATGGAGCCCAAGGTTCAGTACGAGTACTAGATTGCTCCCCCCGACCCACCGCGTGACGAGCACTGACAGGGCCCCTCCATGATATCAAATATAAGGAAGTGGTGAATATCTGTAAAGCGAACCACGAAATGTCAATGAGTACTGTTTGCGCACCCAATCACTATCTACGTCCTCACTGCACATGGTGGAATAGGGTCGAGGGGGGGGGGTGGGCAGGTATGCTGCTCGGTTGTCATGCACGACATGGATTTGAGGTTTACTTAAGTTTACGCATGCGGTTTGTTAAGTTTTATGGGAGATGAAGATTGCTTTGGTTGCAGGAAAAAATCTACTACGAGCGTGTCACTTACGGGTCGTTCAGCCATTTGAGTGTGTTGGCGCAAATAAATCCTCAATAGTACTGATATTCTGTGTTTCGACCTGAAAATTTAACCGTGTCACACGGCGTATCCATGACATCCTCCACAATGATAAGCTAAATTGGCTACAAGTGCGGGTGCGTGGAGAATTGCGGTGTCGCCATGCTCTATCAAGAACGGTTGGGCGTGTGAGGTCGATCGGCTGTATGCTTTGCCATGATGAGTCTTAACAATGACCTTAGTTAACTGAACTGTGAACATGAATTCATGTGAGGTGATACCAAAAAAGTGACAACTCGGCTCTTGAATAGGTAGGGCTCCCCTCTGACGCGTGCCCACCATCTTCAGGCCGTAAGCCTTCCTACTAAATTCCGATTCAAAACCGGTGTTCGCCCGTATTTTGTGCCACTTCTCCAGTGGCATGATACTTGAAGGTCTTCTGTCGTTCTTTTCCAATATCGTGTCTACTTCGAATCAATTCCATCGTGTCCGCATTTGTATTTTTTTAAATGCAGAACAACACATCAACGCCTACAGAAGTAAAGTAAAAAGGGTTAGAGTGACCAGGTTCTTGAATACAATCATATTTGGTGCTACTAACTATACGTGTTCTTAGAATCATCGTAGTTCTTTTTTGATTTTGTTGTCAATGGAAGTGGAATGATTCACTCCCGACACTGAGGAAGATGACAATCATACTCGTGTGAAGTGAGACGGCTTCAAGCCCAGGCGAATTGTTGATATGCGTGCTATTATATGTGCCATTCTTTGCCATTCGCAAGCTTTCCTTGTGCCTTGCATATTGTCCGTAGGGGGACTTTTTGGAGAGCCTCTCTGCGTCTCGTGCTGTCATGATCCTAACTCGGCATATCAAGTGCTTGAGCTCAATTGCTGCCCTAGTTCCAGTGTCCCTATGCTATGTCCACTTGATCCTCGTGTCGTTTCTATCGCCGTTGCTGGCATTCCCTTTCAAGTTGTGCCCTTATTATTCCATGCATAGTATGGAAATGTGCATGTCATGCCCCATATTCACCGAAAAGTGAATGGGTTTGTTGACTGTCCATTCAGACTCTGCATGACAACTACCCCTTCGTCATTGAGGACGGGGGTCGATTGGCTCCAATGGCGGTTGAATTAGTTGATAGCTTGGCGATTTTGGTGACTGTTCGACGTTTTCCAAGCTTGGGTGCGGCGGACTCTCGTTCTTTGAGGTCTGAAAGTTATACTCGCATGAAGGAGCTTGTACTGCGGTCTATCCATGTCCCCTTCCGTTGATTTCTCGGGGACGTGCGTCACGAGTTCGTGCCGCGTCTTAGTGTGGATCTTCATGGCACGCTTGGTTCCCATCTTCGTGATTCCTTGCAGGAGGGTGGTGCAGCTGCTGTTGCCTGCCTCCCTGCTCCGCGGGCTTAGGCGTATCTGCTCCCCCTTTATTCTCCTTTGATGCTGGTGAATTCCATAGCTGTCTTAGTAATATTTTTATTATCGCATTCATGGGGTTGCTGATGAAGGAAGATCTGCAAAATGGCATGCCTCGATTTTTGTCAAATATATATCCTGCTTGCTTCAAATATGAAGTCATTACGTGTCAACATTATATTCAGCCCGATGTTATTTAACACGCGCTATCTACTTTATCTTGTTTTATTCATGTTCATTATATTCATACATTTGTATCTACTATGGACGAAAGCAGTGTCAGGCCTATCGGTCATGTGTTGTCCCCCCCCCCCCCCCCCCCCCCCTTTTTGTTGGTGGTTTCCATTGCTTTCCTTGCAATCAAAGGAGTAACGAAAGAAGCAATTATCATTTCTAATACGGGGAAATGTATCCTGCTATGGTAAATTGCTAAAAACTGTGTGTGTGTGAGTGTGTGTGTGAGTGTGTGTGTGTGTGTGTGTGTGTGTGTGTGTGTGTGTGTGTGTGTGTGTGTGTGTGTGTGTGTGTGTGTGTGTGTGTGTGTTTTGTTTTTGTATCCCCTCAGCATCAGCTCGATGGGAGTCGGTACTATAAATGCGCTCTTTTGATGTGGAAAATGCCATGTATGGAGTAAAGCGCATTTATCGGGATAGTGACTGGATACGTCTTTAACTACTTCGCATCGCTACGATGGGGACAAGAGCATTATTTCAATTATTACAAAAACACGTAGTGAGAGATGAGACAGGGTGTGTGGATTATTACTAAAAACACAATGTGTGTGTGTGTGTGTGTGTGTGTGTGTGTGTGTGTGTGTGTGTGTGTGTGTGTGTGTGTGTGTGTGTTTGTGTGTGAGAGAGAGAGAGTGAGAGAGAGAGGGTGTGTGTGAGGGGGAGAGAGATTAAGAGAGTGTGTGTGTGTGTGCGAGCGTGAAATCAACAGAAAGGCATTATCACAAGGCTCTATGGGCTACTCGACCTGTATGGATGTACGCATTGATGAGATAAAAATAGGAACGCATAACCCCATATCTGTAGTCGGTTGCATGTTTTGCATTTACGCGATATTGCCGCGAAATATCCGTATTTCTTCCAGCAGTCGCCAAATTAAATTTCTTTTAAATATCGCTGCTGCCTGTTGTGCACCGACCAAAATTGGGAATTTAATGCGCGCGTGCGTTCCTGCTCTATTTTCCTGATTGGCTGTAGTTTCCAGTTTCCTCTGCTTTTCTTGTAATTAGCAATTACAAAATTTGACGCGCCATCCTGTCATCCAGCCTGGCGGATCAGACAACCGACATAAATAAAGTACTAAACACTCGGCGGCGGCTGACACACTGAAGACGCGGGCACGGCGGAAGCTGTTGATGCCCCTGCTGATGCGCCCGCCTCCCCTCGCGCTACTATCATCGACACTTCTCCAGTTTAGGTCGCCCCCCGCCACCTCCTCTGTTCGTATCACCGCCGGTCAATTCCAGAGGTACGTGCCGTGTAAAGGGTGGGCTACCGCGACCCACTGCAAAAGCCAGCAACAGACTCGTAAGAGTAGCCTGACTATTGTCGACGATAGCACTCAATGGCTGACTTCAACCCAGCGCCGTACCGGGGCGACCCTAAAATCCCCCACGTCACCGAGGACTTCTTCAAAATCTACTTCACGGGCGCTAACGTGAGTTGTCGCACCTGTATATTAACACCACATCGACCGTATGCCCATACTACTATTGTACCCCTCTCCCCGTGACGCATAATCAACCGCCCATCACTGCCCCGCCTTTCTTCCTTTCGTCGTCCCGCTCTTCTCTTGTGCGCAGACAGGCCCTCTATGCCTAGTCTACTGTGGCGCTTAAGACAATCGGATGAAACGGGTTCATTCTGCGTGAGTGTTGCGGATACAAGCTGTTTATCTGTTAAACTCCAACCATGAATATCTCGAGAGTGGTTCACTGCGTTGACGTGTTGGTGCAACACTGGCCTAACTTCCTCCACCCTTTTTTTTTCCCCACCGCAGCTAGCACTGGGTATGCTGACCCTACCAGGGCGTTTCTTTGGAACTGAGATTCGCCCTCGCAAGTTCAGGTAACCTTCTGAATCCCTGCATTCGTGCGTCCTCTTTTATCCTCCCTTGGGTTGTTGCTGACTGACTGCCCTGCTGCTTCCTTACCCCCCTCAGCTCGGACTTTGTGGTTGCATGTGTGGAGGAGAACGCCCAGAAGCGTGAGATGAGGGCGGGCAAACCCATTCGCCAATCCACGGTAGGACCTCCTGCGCTCGTTAATCCCATTTCCTGTAACACGTTGTGATTGTCAGAGCCATCAGCACTGTTTTCCACTGATCTTTTCCTGTATTTTCTCTGCAGATTGCTCCCACTTTCACGACGCACAGTTACAACAGGATGTGGCACAGGCAGCTCAACCGCAAGAGGTGCGTATCCCATATGCATTTGTGTGGTTACGGATTCTTTTCAGAAGCAGGTTCACAAGATGAGGTCAAATGCGTGTGTGTGGTTGGTTGCTTGGTGGGGATATGGAGAGTTTGGGGATGTTGAGATCTGCATAAAGAACTGCTGGCAAGGCTGGATGGGAGTGTGTGAGCATGTATGCAGCGTTGACGACATTGCTCGTATCCCTATGTATGACACCTTGCATGTTAATGACCACCTGCTCGATGTCAGATGGGTTCTGGAGCGCCAGGGGCCGATCTACGCGTCGACGTGAGCCCGGGCTACACCGTTGGATAGAGAGAACGGGTTGTGTTGCATAGCCGTGGAGCAGCTGCTTCACTTAGGGCTGCCTGCACTATCTGCATTGCAGATGCCCTATTTGGCAGTGGCGGTCATCCAGCTAGATCAGCAGACTGGCTGTCAGCACAAGTTGTAAGTGTGATGAATTTGCATTCACGTGCCCGGTCAGCCAATGTCAGCCTCTAACTCACAGGCTTCGCATTTTCTCGCGGAAGCTGATTCGCTGCAGTGAAGATATTGAGGCAGAGACTGCATAATAGGAGAGCTCTAGCAGGGATAATCTACCACGTGGTTTCGGTTGGTGATATTCTTGCTTGGTGTACAGATCTTCTATCATGTGTGAATATTATGCCACATGCTTTCCTTGACATTTTTTAGCATCTCATATGTACTTGCTTGAAAGGTATAATTTATCCAGCGACGCGGAATCGCGGAGGGGACCGTGCGTTAGCGCAATATGGTCATGGGGAATTCTCATCCGTCAAAATGTATAGCACCACAAATGCACGCCAGCTGGTCATCACGGTCGCCAGCCCGCTCCCCCACGCCACGATGTCCTCCACGCGGTACTCTGGGTGGGAGAGGTGCAGGCCAATGCCGATGGCGGGCGCGCTGAGTAAGAGAGCCATTGCGGCGGAGATGACCGCCTGCGACAGTCACCCGGCTTTCGTGATATGACAAGAGGAACGCTTCACTGGCTTTTGTTAGGGCTGAAAATTCAGCTAAAATTTGTTAGGGCACGAGAAGAGCTTTTGTCCCAAAAGGTTAATGAGCGCGTGATAGAATGCAATAGCAGCAGAAAGATATGAAGGACGATTTGCAGCACCTCATCAGAATCCGAATCTACGGCGAAGGTGCCAGTCACGAGGCCTGCGATACTCCAAAACCCCATCACAGTCACTGTGTCGGTGCTAGCAACAACATCATCGCACCATTCAGTACTTCCACCTTGCACATAATCAGAAGAAAAGCTCATCGATGAGCCAGGTTAGCGGGGGTGGACAGGCCTGGCCGCGCCCTTGGGTTGTAGACATGTTATTGTTGGTGCGACTTTTAGGTTTTCATACTCGGCGGTGTAGAATGAGGGAAAGGCCTCACAGAAAGTGGGAAAAATGGTCCGGCGGCAGGTTGAGAGGTGCATCCCAGCCAGGGAAATCGGGGCGCTGAGACACGCGAAAGGCTTCCGTAGCGAGGGAGTGAAGCCAGAGCAACAGTAGGTCGCCTGTTATGAGCTGACTATCAAGCTCGGGCTCGCCGTCGTCTTGCGCATATCGAACCGCCACCGACGTCGTCGGTTCCACAGTTTTAATCCCCGCCACGCCTCTCCGTACCCGAGCCCACTGCGACTTGGAAGACCCGTGGCGCTTAAAGCTACGATATTCTCGCACCAATTTCCGGCTTGACCCGGCGGAGCTCGGCTCTGCTCCTTTCATGTCGATTTTAAGAGGATGCGCCCCGCCAATAATGCGCGCCATCGTGCACAGGGTCGGAACCCCTCCCGAGTGGCCGGGTCAGCACACCGCTGCTTCAACGCCTCCTTGCTAGACGATAACAGTCATCGTTCCGTCGATAGGCATAGTATGACAGGCGTTTAGGTTCTTGAATTACTGACGTCCCTGCGAGTGCCTGTCGCGCAGAGGCGCTGAAAGAAATACAGAAAGGCGATTGGACTTCTTGTATACACTCTTCCACAAAAGTCTGGACAATATTTCACGCCTTCGCAAGTAGAAAATGTAATCATGCATCGAATGTATTGACAAATTTCCTGAAATCCCAGGCAATGCTTTTGCGCGCAAGATGGCATGCGCCGACACCTACGCGGGGCGAATTCGAACACTGCCGGGCTTGTCTACTTGGGGTTATTATCGCGCCCGCACCCGTGCGGCACGCTCTTTCAAACAGTCGCCGTGCTGGTTAGTCGAAAAGAGTACCGGGCGCGCAACGCCGCAATATGAACGCTTATGCGACGGTCGCGCAAATATAATGCATAGGCGACGGAGAGAGGAGGTGTTAGGCAGGCCACTGTGGGGGAAACGCACGAAATCGCGTATGTAGACTTACCACCGATATGCGCACAACCCAAGGGCAAGCCGCTTTCGGCCACAATGGTCAAGCGATCATACCTTACTCATATATGGTCAAAACTTTTCATAACAGGTACCGCTGGACGCATCTTTTCAATGCGCGTCAAACGCATTTAATTCAGAGTTCAAACACTCAGTAATCGATTTGTTATGAATTATTTTAATTTATGAATTATTCCGGCAAAGCTGAGCCGCAGTGCCAGGCAACACCCATCAAAGTCGGCTCACCTCGTGACACGATTTGTGCGGGGTTTGTAGATATATGTTGACCAATTCTTCATTCTTATTGACCTCCGAGCCTAATTCCCGACGCATGCCACGCGTGGGGCGGGTGTGGTTGGCACAAGCACATGCCCAAGCATTCAAAACACCACCGTCAAAGTGATGCGTCCCTAACGGCCAAGTTGGACCTCGCCCATCCCCTAAGCCAATCGCCCTCGCATGTTACCAGCGTGCATTGTTTATCCAAAGATGCGTCATGTGCGTTTTTACTCGCTTGCTTTCCAAAAAATCACCCGTGCCAGCGGCGTGAACTTCCGTGCTCTATTCACACACCCGCAAACCAAACCTCGCGCATTGAACACGGCACCACGCCTCCAAACCCCCTCCAACAAGTCCCAAAAATATAATTACGTGGAACACAGAGTAATATGCAGCTTGGTATGAGCGCTTGAGCAATGCCCAAGCGTGGCGCTCAGAATGACGTGTGTAGTTCAGACCATTTCTTGGGAATTTATGGGCTTAATTCGACAAGCTCCACCGACAACACCCGCTTGAAGCTGAGGTCTAACCACCCCCGGATGGCGGCTTACTGCTTGCTTCTCGGCTCTCCTACAATTGGGTGGTACTTGGGTATCGTCGTGCTTGACGTGGTGAGAGGGGAGCGTGTTCTTGACTAGCTTATGCTTAACATAATGCGTGTCCGGACTTTTGTGGAGGAGTATAGTATCGCTAGTTGGGGCTCGCAGACATCTGGATGATTGCGCATGTGACCGTCGTTTCGCCATTGAGGCTTTAATTTAGGCCAGGAATATCGTCCTCAAATGACGAGAAAATGTACGGGTACTCATGTTGGATTTTAATACTTTACACGCACAGGTACTGTCATCCGAAATCCGCGATTTAAAATTAATTAATTAATCTAAAAACATTGCCAGCGAAGATGAAAGGGAAAGTTATATTTATTGTTGAATAAAAAACCTGACGATGAAGATATTACAGAGGCAGTATGAATTGCCCGGTATGCCGTGAAAGTAGACAGTCAGATGCGACAAGCAACAACACACTACTCGTGCTTGCTTTGGGCAGCGTGACGTCATGGTCGAGCCGATACTGTACGCGCGCCTTGCTGGCAAGGGCGCTCTGATTGCGACGCTGCATCACCGCCCTAACGCCACCGACAAGCACGGAGCAGTTACATAGTAACGACGTAAAAACGCACGCGACATGAACCGAAACGTTGTGGTCCATTCAAGTTGGAGCTTGTCTCGACGCGGGCACGCTTTCATGTCGCATGTGACTATCACGAGTCCAAGCCCCTCACTTCATCGGCTCGCGGGATAATACCACATGTTCAGAATGATACAACAACCACCGAGAAATGAGGGAGCGAGATGGGCAGATGCTATCACAGCAGCAGTAAACAAAATTTGGAATACGTTGCAACACAACCAATCAATTCCATTGACACTACTAAGCCATCATTTATCTGGAAAACAAGCAAGTCGCATTTGACCTACATCATCCAGCTAGTCTCAGCATGATCTCGTCCTGCAAGAAGCATAGTATTTACACGCAACATGGAGTACCCAGGAACTGAAGCGCGGTGCTAGGAGCCACGATAAGGTGCTTCACATGCCAGGCAGGGCATTGCCACCCCTCTCCGCCGATCTCTTCATCTCCATGCTCAGCTTAAGCTGGCCTTGTCCAATAAAATCGTCGTCATCGGCGGATGGGTCCACCGGGTCCAGAGGAACGGGACGAACCTAGGGGTTCAATCAATAGTCTGGTTATGTTCGAACGTTTGCAGTTTGAAATCCCATCCAAGCACACCACAATGCGTATCGTCAAACGACTGTGCAAAGCGCGATTTTGTGCAACCAGAGCCAGCTGAATTTCCCTGGGCCCCACCTGAATGTTGTGGGTGGAGGCCGAGCGCCAGATGGGCTTACGACCACTCTGCACAATGGCGAGGAGCTGCCCAGGAGCAACCTCCCCTTGGGCCTTCAGCTCAGTCATCGCATTGTCGATTGTTTCCTCAGCACCCGTTGCGAAGGTGCATTTGTACGCACGCACACCTGGCAGCACCAGAATGTTATCAAGGCTGATATCCGGGGACAATAACTGCTGCCAGTAAGAAATACCTGCATGCGTGCCAAATATAGGATGACCTGCCTCATGCTCTAATACCCAATCGACAACCGACGCAGCCTACGGTCCTTACCATGATAGAGAGCCAGCAGCTGGATCACTTTGTCGTTGTCAGTGAATGCGTAGATCATGTTGTCGGGGCGGTAGTGACTGAGCAGAGCGGGCATATTCCCCTTTCGAGTGAAAACGACTAGCGATGTCCTGATGCGCGCCCACAGAGAGAGTCAGTGCGCATTCAAGAGGATAACGAAATACTCAAACAACCCACAGGTAATGTTTTAACCAGACTAGAAGCTTCAGCCCTCCTGAGTACTGAAAGGAGCCTTACTTCAGTGTGTTTGCCATAATGGTGGCATGGTAAGCAAACATCTCGCTGATGCCTGCCTGAGTCGTCCCGCGCCACTGAGGGGGCGTGATCCAGTCAATGCTCTCGCTCTCCTGGAAAAAAATCAGAGCACAGCTTGAGCGAGCCCTACGTACTCACTCCATCCATACACAGAACGAGCAAGTACTGGTATAGCCATCCGCAACATTGAACCGCTATCTATACCGGTGTGCCATATCGCCGAGAGCCAGCGTAAGAGAGCATTGCCCGCTCCGTCTGGAACGCGACAGTGCTCATGACATCCACCGCCTGTGTACCAAAGCAGCAGCCTTTGAAAAAGCAGCATCGCTAGGTAACCCAGCTGCGCAGTCCATCTGCGAAACCGTCACTCAATCTGGCGTGCGAACCTACCTTGAATGGAAACTTCCCATATGCACTCTCTCCGCTGAGCATAATGGCGTCCGTTCCCTCACGAACTGCAATTGAGATGTCGCTCACCTGTTTGGAGATATAGCAAGCACGCGTCTGACCTAAACATCTCGAGCATGCCCACACTCCCAGCACCTCCGCCCCCATTCCATGATGACAGTGGTGTCCGTGTGCACCCTCCGCAAAAGAATATAGGGACCGTGCACTGCACCTCAGCCCGGGTGGGAGTGGGGTTGTCAATCATGCTCTCCAGCATATTGGTGGCAACGATCACAGGCTTCCCGCGCTTCCTGCACCCCTGCACAATCTTGTTCTGCCAGAAGGGCACGTCTTCGACAGGGAGCTCGGCGCCCAAGTCACCACGGGCTACCATGGCCCCGTCAACGGCATCGAGAATCTCCTCTAAGTTGTGCACACTATCAGCACTTTCTATCTTAGCTAGCACGCCGATGCGGGCACCTTGCTCACTCACGAAGGCCTTGAGATCATAGATGACCTGCTCAGTGTTTGGTTGTGAAGGCACATGATACGTCGGATTAGGCTGCATAATACTTACGAAAGCAAATCGGGAAAGCGCAGATGTGAAGGGGCGTGATAGGCGGTTTCGTGAGACGATCCACAATTAAACTGACATATTGTACCTTGGCATCCCGCACAAAGGAGAGAGCAAAGTAGTCCACGTTCATGTCAACGCCAAACTTGAGGTCCTCCCAGTCGCGGTCCGTGATGGCGGGAAGGTTGGCAGACTTGCCGCGGATGTTGAGATGCCTGCGAGACCTGCAAAAAGCAAGCAAATAAACGTAAATACAGGGAAATACGCAGGCTGTGCGTCATACACGAGCGCAGGTGGGTCTGAGAGGAACTTGCTTGAACTCGCCGCCATCAATAACCTCGACAGTGACATCCGTCTTGGTCTTGGCCTTAACCTTGAAGGTCTGGATTCCGCCATCGACCTGCAGATGGAAGGCAATGGCAGGTCAATTGTGATTTTTCAAATGAAAACAAAAGACTACTGAACTGAGCGCAGCACCAGGCCGGCGGGAGGTTATATACCAGCAGAATATCTCCAATAGAAACGTCATCAACAAAGCCATCATAGTTGACACCAATTCGCTTATCCGAGCCATTGGCCCCCGACTTGGTTGTGAAAACGTATTCCTCCCCAGCCGTGAGCATGATGGGCGCCTTTAAGTCACCACTGCGGACTTCTGGCCCCTACAGTGTTGGGGAGATGTAAAACAAGGTCTGTTAATCCAAGGTAAGAAGACATTAATATCAATCAGTACTCTCCCCCGACTCCGAACAAGATAGTAAACGCTCCCATGCTTGCAAAGCTATATACGAGGGATAGTCGACACGAACCCAATGTGGGCCCAGAATAAAGGTAGGCTGTGACGTTCTTACCTTGGTGTCAAGCAGCAGCGCAACGTTTCCGCGCCCCAGCGCATTGTACTCCCTAATGAGCTCAATTACGGCTCCGTGCGACTTGTGGTCTCCGTGGGACATGTTAAGGCGCGCTACGTTCATGCCTTCGTCTGCCAGCCTGAAGAGCGTCTCGCGGTCCCAGGTCGCAGGTCCAATCGTGCACACCATCTTCGTTTTGCGCTTCGGAAGCATTGACGACATTGGCGCAGTGGAGCTGTAGTAGTCATCCTGCTTGGGCTGGCCGGACACAGCGCGCCTACAATCCCAGGCAAATGAAGAACCCATCAACACCTGCTACACCCTAAATCGTCCCAAAGGTGGTCATAGCAGTTGTACCACTGAATAGCAAAGGTCTGAAGATTCCTCACTTTTCGGGGATGAAGCTAAGCAGGCCCTCAGTGCTGCCGACTCCGACTGCTCCCTTTCCTGCGGACACAGAGGCGCTGCAAAGAGAATATATATACTTTACCATTTATAAGTATGCCAGATAAATAACTGGGCCGTGTACCCCGTCAGAACTTCAGGACGACAGCTAACTGCCCAGTCAAATCATGCTATTATCGAACCACGACAAAACGTTGGCAATAACTCGTGCGCGCGTGGTTCCGTCCGGGCGCCTCTGTCGATTCTGTCGCTGAAGAGGACTCAGGACATTGCAGCGGCGTTAAGGAACTCGGGGAAGTAACGTCGAAATGGTGGAAATATTGGTAACAACTGGGGGCGTTAATATTAAAATACCGCGTTAGTAGCTCGGCCTCCTTGCAGGTGCGCTTTTAGGGGGGGGGGGGGGGGGGGGGGGGGGAGTTACAGGCAAGTTAAATGGGAGGCGTAACTAGTACGGAAGGGGTGCGGCTACATCCGGCCATGTTCTGCTTGGTAGGGAAAAAATAACAAGCTCACCAAGGACACAACGCTCACCTCGGCCTGGACTCCTTCTTCCCATCTCCGCCAGTAGAAATAGAGGAGTATACACGTGTAGACCTACGGACGGGCCTCGCCACTATGGGTCTTGCCGTGAGAGATCGCAACGCTGCACGGCGGTCGGTTCGGCTTCCGACAGGCGTCGCCCCCCGCCCGGACAGCTGAGATACCACAAACGACATGCTGGAAACGTGACGGAACTGGATCGAAAATGGCACCGAACTCTGAAGTACTGAGTGAGTCCGGGGAGCCGACTCAGGCCTGGTATTGCTGGCGAGCTGCGGCAACGACGGTTGTATGAGAAGCGTTGATAGTGGACGGAGCGATGACCATCACAGCGTTTGCGTGCGAATTTGGCTAAGAAGCAACGCCCCGGGCCGGTGCACACATCTCCGCGTGATAGGATATACGAAGAAAATATTGCTTAAAGTACTGGCATTGCTCCATGGGCGCCAGCCTGGCGTGTAGACGTCATGGTACGTTGCGTCTCAAAATCCAGGTACGTAAGCATTTCCACCTACGAGAACGTATCAGCGTGACCCGGGATAAAGCATCGCATGCTGCTAACGCATACAGCAAAAAATCAAATTTCTTACAAGAAAAAGCAGTGGAGGCCACCAAGCAAGAAAAAGAAAGAAAGGAAGAAACGCATACAGCCGAATCTGATGTACTTACAATATTTATAATCCTTATCTCTACCCGCCTTACCTCGTCCAGTCGTTCCTTGCTGCGAGCCTGCGATGGCCCAGCTGCAAGGGGGTATTTCGTGTGCTTTTCGGGCGACCCACTTTACTGCTAGCGTTTGGTTGCTGGGGATTACAAGAAGAACAACACGAGCACGGACAGGAAAAAAGACGGGAAATTTGCTAGCTAGCTTTTGGTGCGCTATACTCATTAAGTTAAAAATATTGGAAACCACCACCAAGCATGAAATACTGAATAAAATCGCAGGTATAACCCCGCGGGGCAACAAGGCATGCAACCGCATTATTAGCGTTGCCCTCGTGCAAAGCATCCCATAGACAGGAACCCAATGTGCCATAAAGAATTATGTAAAGGCGTTGCATGAACTCCGACATAGAGTAGTCGTACACTAAGGCTAGGGATGAGGTGAATTTTGTCGATGTTGATGGTAATGATACTTTGCAACGTCGATGTTGATGGTATTGATATTTTGGATTGTCGATGTTGATGGCGTTGATAGTTTGAGATGTTGACATCGATGGCAATTTAAGCCGATATTATCGCCGATGTATCGATATTTGGGACGATATATCGATACATCGGGCTTAGATAATCAATATTCTACAATAGTTTTGATAGTTGATGGCATTGATGCGAGCACTACTGCCATCGTGTCGATGTCGATGTCGCAACCTATCACATCGATGGCACTATCACCTGGTGATGATGATACTATCGACAATGCATCGATGGCTGATCCCTAGCCTTATCGTACACCACCCAACAAACCGCCGGAGAAGGACATAAGTAGAGCTACGAACAAACTCCTTAACGCGAACATATTTCTCAAAACGCAATGAGCGAGATTTCACATCGCCCATGCCATGGAAAAGTAGAATAGCCAACAAAATAGCCAAGCGGTCAACCTGCTCGACCGCCTTAGGCGTCATCCGCACCTTCTTTTCTTGAGTTTTGTGGCACGTCCTGCCGGATTATAGATATGTTGTCTGTAATTGAAATTACAATACTTCATACTATGTTTTATGGTGTCTCACCCCCTTCCCCCCGCTCCCACTAGGTGCATAGCATATGTTAGTCTAGGGTCATGCCATTGCATGTTATTGCTGGTACCGAGCGAAGGGCTTTGGCGGTTTTCTTTGCTATTCATGGATCGGCCACCGAGCGAGATCCGGTGGATTGTTATGTACTTGCGGCGCATCGGGTTTAAAGCTTAGCCCCGGAGATAGCATGCCAAGTCCGCTCGTGTGTGCCAACGTTGTCATGAGGGGTAGGGGGTCGGGGTCGTTTAAACCGTGACAAGCACGGTTCGATAAGCCAGGAAGGTATGTGTGACGAGTACATTCATGCAACAATACATTAAAGAACATTGTACATGTACTCGTTACTAATTCCAATTCGTGCTTTTCCATCGGAAGGACGTACAACGTGGGTACGTCGCTACTGCAATTTAGCGAGGGCTCTTATGCGTAATGTACTGCCAATACCTCCCGGTACGCATAGATACGCACAGTTAATCTAACTAGCCAGACGACGCACCAAGCTAGGTTTCCAATGCAGAATTTGATTCCCGAGACTGGACGAGACGCGTCGCACGTCTATTGATGACGGTTGGAAAGCCCTAGCACCTAACACGTAAGCCAAGCAAGAGCATGTGCAAGCAAACGAGGCAAAGACTATATAAGCCTAGTGCAGTAGAGGGAGGTGACAGAACCATTTAACAATTCCCTTTGTTCAATTACAACATACTGCTAAAGTACCAGCAGTGAACATCTTCTCATCTCTCCCCATTTGTACTACCACCTAGCAATTGAGCAGTGGCAGAACAGAACAAAATTGTGTCTGGAGCTAGCTTTGAGAAGGCTAATCGCCACATGTGTAAGTGCGATTATCAGCTAACTACAATTACGCTAACGACCTACTATGAAGTGACTTGATAATTGAATAAGAGATGCATTGCTTTTTCAGGTTAATCATTATTGATTGCGGTGCAACTAATTCATTCATCTATTATTCCTCAACACGTAGCGATAATTAACTGCAACTTAAAAAGCGGGGGAAATCAAATATATTACTCAAACTTAGTATTGATGTGACGAGTACAGTCCTGCAACAGTGCATTGCAGGACGTTGTACAGGTACTCGTTACAAACGCTAATTCGTGCTTTTCCACAGGACGGACGTACAAACGTGGGTACGTCGCTACTGCAATATTAATAAAGGGCACTTATGCTATTGTACGACCAGTACCTCCCGGTACGTACAGATACGCACAATTAATCTAACTAGCTAGACGACGCGCCTAAGCGAGTTCTCCTATGCAGAATGGGCAGCGTCGTGATTCTCCTTGCTAGACGAGCCGCGTCTCAAGACAGATGACGACGGTTAGACAGCCCTAACGCCTGACACGTAAGCAAAGCTACGAGGAGTAAGCTTGCTGGACAGAAACCTATTTAAGTCCAGCGCAGTAGAGGGAGGTGACAGAACCTTTTAACAATTCCATTGTTCACTTACAACATCTACTGCCTAAGTACAGCAGTGAAACATCTTTCACCATTGCCTCTCGACAACATCATTTTGCCATCTTGCAACGACAGAACTAGACAGACTAGAACAGATTTGTGCTAGCGTTTAGCTTTCAGAGGCTGACCGCCACACTGGTTTCGGAGCTCTTGGTCGACGCACGCTTTCGTTGCTCATTGATTCGCTCGACGTTGCTTGATTGATTCGAGATGGCTTCTCTAGGACCCGGACATTACGTGGTGTTGGTAATTCACGTGGGAGGAACAAAACCGTCGGACTTGAAGGTGATATTACAACGTGAGCCTCGTTCAGGTAAAACTTGGTTCCCAGCTGGCTCTGTCTTACCTAATGAAGAGCATGTCGACGCTGCTGTCCGTGAGTTACACGAGGAGACCGGTCTTGTTTTGACACCGGATGATTTAACGCTGTTGAGTGGTGATCATGTCCTCGTTACGCTACCTCAAGGACGACAGCTTGTCTACGTGTACTCGGCTTCCATTCATGTCTTGTTTGCTACGAACAACTTACGCACACCTGCTCAGGTTGAGCAGGCTGTTTTAGCACAGTCGACAATAAATCCGGATGGCACTTACGTCGTCCCGGAAACAATCAATATTGACGGTCTGACCCTTACGCCCGCTCAGAAGGGGTTACTTCGTGTTGAGAAGCACAAGAGTGAGTTACTTCACTTTGGTTACGTGACTCAATGGGAACCCTTTTGCCGAGCGGTCTACCAACACGTTCCTGTTCTGCAAGACGACACGTCTATCCCGAGACAGTTCCACATGCACTCCCGGTTTACGACGGTCGACTCTGGTCATGTGTTGCTGCTGATTCGCGGACACATTAACCAACTGACATGTGAAGGGCCTACAGATTTACGAGTGGGAATGCCGATGCCTACCCACAACTTGGCTGGACTACATGTTACCCTCACGGAGACCCAACGTAAGGCTGCAATTAATTCACCACTACAGAATGGCCGTGTAGCTAATGAACTGGAGGATTGGCTTGAGGCTCAGCCTCAGCGTTTTCTCATGCTTGGGATTTCGCCTTATTCGTACGACTCAGTTATATGGGTTACTTCACAGTTCTCAGGACATCTGAATGGGTGGTGGCTGAACCGGAAAACTCAGGCTGCTATTCCATCTACGTACAACGAGCTTGTTACGGAGTTACGCAACTCAACGTTTCTTCCGAACATCAAGAACGACGCAATTAACGCTTTGCTCAGCTTTACGCAGAGCAACACGATGAGTTACGCGCTCTACACTAAGCAGTACAATGACTACTTACGTCGGTCTCGTTAGCACCTGACAGCTGATGTTCAGTGTGTGCGCTTTATTAACGGCTTAGCGAATACTACGTTGAAGAACCACGCGAAGTCACACCGAGCTCATAAGGGGTACCAGATTACTCTGGTGGAGCTGCAAAACTTCCTGAACGACGTCGTTACAGACTCGCCGGAACTCGGCAATACGAGGTCTACAGTTGGTCCATCAGCCCAGCCGACGCGTAAGCGCAACCTTGAAGACCCTCTCGAGGAAGCCTCTAACATCTGGAAACGTAATGAAGTTGGCCGTGGTCGTGGCCGCGGACGTGGACGTGGTGGAGGCAACAATGGTGGACGTGGTCAAACATCTGGCCGCGAAGATTTCAACACACTCGCAAAAGCGATGACAACTGAAGAGCGTAAGCGTCACACGGAGGAGGGACTCTGCTTCAAGTGCCACAAGAAGGGACTGTTGTAAGTAATACCGCATACGTATTAGTTGCAGATAGCTACTGTAAGCTACTCTAGATATGATTAGTACATGTCTAGATCGGACATACCGATAAACTATTTGACTTGGTACAGAGCTGTCGCTAGGCTACAGCTCTCACACTTATGTTGTCCCGACACCACGCATGTAGGCTGGTTGTCGCCGTAACTGTTCCGTTTGCGGGACTGTGACTGTAACTACGTTTGCGTAAGTTATCTTCCACACTAACTGTGTTTGCATGGTTCAATAGGTTATGGGCCCCCGCCTCACGTCACTCACGCGCGACAACCTGGTTCGGCGAGCTGCGATCGACAGCTCTCCCGCAGAAGGGTGCACACAGATCCAAGCTGGAGAACGGGGGGGCGCATCATCGGGTGAATACGCATCCACAGGTTGCACGCCAGCCGTAGCTTACCTTTCTATTTTTATATTATCCTAGCGACTCAACCACCAGCGCAGCGCTTCACCTGTCCTGGCCTTGGCCTCGACTTGTGCCCCACACTGGGTGGAGGATACAGAGAAGGTGCTCTGAGACACCCCGGGGCTACATGCCGAGGGGTCGGCGGGCATCATGCCGTCTCTTTGCAAACCGCTGTTAGGCACGAGTCCGGCTAGCGGTTTTTACCGCTGCCTGTTTTTTATTCCGCTCTTTCTTTTTCGCCCTCTGCCGAAATGGCGCCGAAAACTCCGCCTGTTTCACCTCTTGACTCCCCTGACTCATGCTCTCAACAGAGCAACCTCGATCACCCCCTCGGATCACCCCCCTCGCGCTGCTCGTTGCGCAAGTGGCGCGCATAACAGCTCGTCTCGACTCGCAGTCGGCCGAGGCTGCTGCTGTTGCTGCTGCGGGTGCTAATCCGCACCCCCCTGTCCCTCAGCGCCGCCACGATGCTCAGCTCGAACCCGTCCGGAACAGCCACGACGTGCACCCCCTCCCCCTGTTTGAACTTCCCCAGCCTGGATACGTCCCCCCGGACGCAGAAACAGTCTTTGCTGCTGCTACTCATGCAGCTCCTGTTGGCGACCCCACAGTCGCACAGCGCCGTCACGATGCGCCCCGCGAACCCTCGCGTGCCGATGCGCACCACGACCCCTCGCGTCACGCTCTCCAGGTTGATCACCTCCCACCACCTCCCCCCTTCCCCCCCGCTGGATATGCCCTTCACCACCCCGGCCCTCACATCCCGGAGGCGCCCTCTCACCTCGTCCCCCCCTACCGTGACCACCCGCACTCGTACGGCCCGCCGCGTCCCATGGCCGGCCGCTCTCCCTTTCCCGGTGGCCCACCTCCTCCCTTTCATGGCCGGCACTCTCCCCCAGTCCCACATGGCGACCCCGCCACCCGTGGCCGTCGTCGCCCCACTATTGACCCGGTGGTCATCGGCCGGGCGGCACACGAAGCCCCCGGCTTCGACAAGGACGCCCTCAACCGGTCCATGAAGATGTCGGTCCCGTCATGGGCCCGACCACGGACTTTAAGCAATGGAAGAGGACCTTCCTTAATTTCCTCTCCATCAAGGCCACATACCTCATTCCACAGCTGGCCATACGCGACTCCGGCGTTTGGCTCGACGAACTAGCACAACACTACGCCTACACGCTGCTTCTCCATGCAGCCAGCGCGAATAAGCGCGCTGACCAAGCGATGAAATGCGTTTCTCTAGCCCGCCATGACTGCGCCGTTGCCGCGTGGGACATCCGGTGTGAACGCCTCGACTACCGGTCTTTTGCTCGCTCCTTGTCCCTCATGGACAACCTGACGGTCCGACAGCGCCCTGGTCAGTCGCTCAGTGACTATGTCCACTACATGCGCCAGACCTTTGACGACTACAACGACACATGCCAATTGGTTGATGGCTCCGTTGCCATCCACCCCCACCACCTCGGTCTCCTCATGCTGCGCGGTATCTCCAGCAGCGGCCCACACGGTCAGGCGAAGCAATGCGTCATCAACGCCTTTGACACGGACTATATCATGTCGGCTGATGAAGTGATGGCCAGCATTCTCCACCTTGCGCACAACATGGACGACGACCCTGCCCCGGACACTCCCGCTCCGGCCATATCACCCCCTCCCATCTCCGCGTTCGTCGCTGCGGGCCGCGGCTCGCACAGTGGTCGAGGCCCACCACACCGTAACCCTCGCGGCCATCGACCCAACAAGTGTGGCGTTTGTGGTAGCCTCAACCATCTCATGTCCGCCTGCACTGCCACGCATGACGCTATCCTTAAGTGGAATCTCGCCAAGCGTAGGATGACAGTCCATAAGTACGGCGCCGCCGACGGCACCCCCTCGGCTCACGCTGCGCTGTTGAGCGACGTCCCTGCCGACGACGCCCCCGCCGATGACACCGACTGCCGACCCACCCTCGAGGACTCCGCTGATGACTACGATGACGACGAGGTGAGTGTCCCATTCAGCTCTGTGGCATTCTCCTCTTCCCTCGCCCCGGGTCGTAACCTGTCACAGTTTTGGGTCGTTGATTCCGCCAGCTCGATTAACCTCACCGCGTTCCGAGATGACTTCGTCAAATTCACGCCCCCCTCCACTCCCTCTCGCGTAGGCGGTGTCGGCGTTGACGTTAAGGGCAGTGGCTCAGTGCGGATTTCTGTCAGACTTGCCTCTGGCCAGCTCATTCACCGCACTGTGTATGCACTCTACACCCCTGACCTGTCATCTCGCTCCGCACAACGTATCGGCAGACTACTTAGTGTCAGCTGGATGCAAACTCAAAGCGGATGTGAATTCATCTTCCCCTCCAACTCTGACACTGGTTTGCTTTTGGTACCCACAGGCACGGGTGTGCTAGAACCGTCCGGAAACGGTCTCTACCTCCTTCCCCACCAGCCCGACCTCCCTTCCAGCCCATCCGCACCGGCGGAACTTGATGCCTCACCTCAAGTTGCCCTTACTGCCCAGTGTGATCCCGTCATGTGGCACCGTCGGTTTGGCCACCTCAACATGCACAGCCTTCAGGCCCAGCATAATCACGGTGTCCCGACTAGCCATGTGTTAGCTAGCGCTGTAACCAAAATTTCTTGCGACTCTTGCTTACTTCACAAAGCCACATCTGCACCACGCAACACAGCCGCTTGCGCGAAGCCATCCCACCCCCTCCTCAACATGTCCGCTGACCTATGGGGCCCGGTCAATGTCCCCTCCCCACATGGCCTCCGTTACTGCTTGCTCGTCATCGACCACCACACCAACTACATGTGGGTGCGGTTCCTTAAGTCTAAAGACGACGCATGTTCGGAATTGGAAACCATCCTCTTGGACATCAAACACTTGCATGCCCGCCATCACTCCCAGACGGGCGCGTTCGCACCGGTCCTCAAGTTTGACTCCGACTCTGTGCTTGAAGCTGTTGTCACTCGCCGTATGTGCGCACACCTCGGCGTCGGGGTGCAGTTCTCTACCCATACGCCCACCACATGCTCGGCAAGGCCGAACGTCCCTGGCGCACTATCCGGGACAATGCATCGGCGATGCTCCACAACATGGCCGTTCCCAACTCCATGTGGTCGTGCGATGTTAGCATTGTTGTGTACCTACGCACGTACTGTCGCTCGGTCGGAACTAATGGGGGCGTCCCCCTCACACTCCTTACGTCGTCGGTGCCCAACGCCTCCAAGTTCCGCGTCTTCGGCTGCGCCGTTTTCGCCAAGGTCCCCGACAAACAACGTCGGAAACTCAGTGAAAAAGCATTTCGCGGCGTCATGGTGGGCTATCCCCCTGACGCACCCGGGTATCGTGTCTATAATCCGGAAACGCGTCGCATCACCACTTCCGTACATGTTGTCTTTCAGGAAGACACCCCAGGCTTCGACACACAACCCTCCGTCGACTCAGCCATCACCGACTCTTCGGAAGACGTACCCGCAGACTCACCCCTTTCCCACCCCATTGACCTCACATTACCCACACCCCTACCCCCCCCGGCAGCCCCTCGCCATGCTCGGCTCCGCTCCCACCCCATTCGCTACGGCGATATGGTTGCCCACTCGTCCGACTACCCACCGACCCTCGTAACGGCGTGTTGTGATCCTGAACAAGGCAAAGCTCAAGAGGACATATTTGAGCACCCTCACGTCCCCGACCTTGTCACGGGTCCCCCACACACACCTGCCGGCACGTCCCCTATTGCCGTCGCCCTCCTCTCCGTATGAGAGTGTGTGGAACCAAAATCCTACCGGGCTGCGCTGGACAGCGCCCAAGCCCCCCAATGGCAAGCCGCTATGCAACAGGGGTGTTCCTCCCTAATCAGCAATGGCACGTGGGACCTTGTGGACCTCCCCCCAGGCCGCATGGTCGTTAAGAGCATGTGGATCTTCAAAGTCAAGTCGGATACAGCCGGCGACGTCTCCCGCTTCAAAGCGCGGTTCGTCGCCAAGGGGTGCAGTCAACGCGCTGGACTGGACTACACGGAGACCTTCTCCCCGGTCATCCGCATGGCCAGCCTGCGTCTCTTTCTAACCATCGCAGCCACCCGCGACCTTGAACTCTGCCAACTTGACATCGACACAGCGTTTCTCTACGCCCCCATCCGGGAGGATGTGTACATCCGCCAGCCCCTCGGCTTCACCGATGGAACGTCCAAAGTTTGTCACCTCAAGCGCTGCCTCTACGGCCGTAAGCAGTCCCCCCGCGAGTTCAACATGCTACTTCGTGCATGGCTCGTCGACCATGGCTGGCAACAATGCGTCTCCGACCCATGCATCTACATCTTTCGCACCGGCCACGTCTTCGCCATGATCGCCATGTACGTCGATGACATTCCCGCGGCCTGCAATGATGCCACTTGGCTCGCATCGTTCAAAGCCCAACTCGGAGCACGGTTCAAAATCAAGGACCTAGGCGACCTCTCCCAACTCCTCGGCATGCACATTACCCGCGATCGCTCCACGCGCACAATCTCGCTGGACCAGTTCAAGTACTTGCGCGACATTCTCGCCAAGTACGGCATGTCTGACTCTAAGCCGTCGTCACTTCCGATGGACCCGGGCTTTCTCGCCGGCCTTGCACACTTGAATTCGCCCTCTCTCACAGGGGTGGCCAAGGACGTCTACCCCAGCCTCCTGGGCAGCCTCCAGTACGCAGCTGTTTGTACACGCCCCGATGTCTCCACGGCGTTGAGCATCCTCGGCTCCGCCCAAGCCTCACCCACCGAGGCACACTTGCAAGCTCTGAAAAAGGTCCTCCGCTACCTCCATGGCACTATCGACATGCGCCTGACGTTGGGGGGGGGGCCTGGACCACAGTCTCCAACTCACAGCCTTTGCCGACGCTGATTAGGCCAACGACAGCAGCACCCGCAAGTCTCGCTCCGGCTATCTCTTCACCCTCGGACGCGGGCCAGTCAGTTACAAGTCCAAACAACAGACATGTGTGGCTCAATCTATGTGTGAAGCCGAGTACTACTCTGCGGCTCACGCCACCAAGGAGGGACTCCACCTCCGACAACTCCTGGGGGAAATCTTCAACTCCCCCATCACCGAAACCACCACCATCTGGGAGGACAACCAAAGCGCCATTGCACACTCCCAGAATGCCTTGGTCAGCGACAAGACTAAGCACATCGGTCTGAAGTGGCACTTCCTCAAAGACCACGTGGAGCAGGGAACCATCAAGTTAAGGTACCTCCCCACTGACCAGATGGTGGCTGACATGCTCACCAAACCCCTCCAAGGACCTGCACTAGCAAGACACCGAAGTGCGATCCTTGGAGGACAAGACCCAAGACCCAATGCAACGCTTCATCCCGTAGCTACCTTCAGGGGGAGTGTTGGAAGTAATACCGCATACGTATTAGTTGCAGATAGCTACTGTAAGCTACTCTCGATGTGATTAGTACATGTCTAGATCGGACATACCGATAAACTGTTTGACTCGGTACAGAGCTTTCGCTAGGCTACAGCTCTCACACTTATGTTGTCCCGACACCACGCATGTAGGTTGGTTGTCGCCGTAACTGTTCCGTTTGCGGGACTGTGACTGTAACTACGTTTGCGGAAGTTATCTTCCACACTAACTGTGTTTGCATGGTTCAATAGGGACACCGACTGTTCCAATGCCCGGAGTGGAAGGGCAAGGCACCGATGGAATCTAAGAAACAATGATGGTGGCAAGGCTGTTCTACCAGCGAATTGGAGCAGCCGGCTACATCTACTGTTCGTTCTGAGACACTGTTAGCGACAGAGGTCGTCGAAACACCTTCGGCATCTCCATCGACTACAGTCACGACACCTGCAACTCTAGTAGCAGGTCGTCGTCGTTAGACTAAGCAGAGACAGAGTCGTAAAACTGTAACCAGACGTTCAATTGATTGGAAACTTGTTGACTCAGTCTTTGACCCTCTGCATGCACGGTTCAACTTGACATTGGAGGGATGTGCTGATGATGAAAGTCTAAACTCGCACGGTGACTTACCTCATTGTTCGCCGAGTGACTCGATTCTTGAAAGGACTTGTCAGGAGAACGGGTGTTCATCAACCCACCCTGGGAGTTAGCTGAGCAGATTGCGCAGCATTTTGAGGATTGTCGTCGGATATCTCCGACATCTACGATGGCTGTTTTTGTACTACCGAAATGGGCAAAATTTACTCAAGTGACTAAGAACTGGAAACTCTATCAAGAATTCCCAGCGAGGACACAGCTTTTTACTCGTCAGTCACTGGAGAACCCAGCGCAACAGGAGGTGGTTGCTCCAGCTCCTTGGCCTGTACAGCTGTGGTTAGTCGACGCAGATTGTGCGTTTACCGACTTGACAACACATGCAGCATATGATCAACCCAACTCGGTACCTGTACCTTCAGACAATGCGGAACCGTCCATCGCTACGCTGCAACAATTTTCTTCGCCAGCTACAGCTCTACTGACTGACCTCACGGAAGCTCGCCCGTCAATTCGAACTGAGCTAACTATGAAAACTACTGATGGCGGACACAAAATTTCTGGATTAGTGGACTGCGCTGCGACACTTGATTTTGTGTCAGAGGACTTTGTACGACGCTTTGCTTTACAAACTCGGAAGTCTGAGACTAAGACACCAGTTCGACTCGCCAATGGACAACGCGTGACTTCTACGACAGTCTGTGATGTTACTTTTGAGCTGGCTCGACACGAATTTCACCGGACTTTTTACGTCTTACGTGATTTACGCACAGCTGATTGAATCCTGGGCTTACCATGGCTTGATGACGAACATGCCTCTTTACAGTTTGGTACAACCAGAATTTTTACACTGATGGATGGTACAGTGGTATAGACTACACTCGAGGAACGACGCCCTGAGTGTCTACTGCTGTCGTCTACGAAAATTCAGAAACTCATGCGCAAGACGCGCCGCAGCAGAGGACGTCACGCTGAATTTTACGTCATTGAACTTACGTCAGTCACTGAACAACCGACAGACTTTCACATTGGAGAGGAGCTAACAGCAGAACAACGTGACAACTTCCGGTAGTTACTCTTCGATGACTTCCCGGAGTTACTGCAACCTGTCGACTCTCCACATGTAAGCCGACAGTGGGATCATCCCATTGACACAACTGGCCCGATGCAACGCCAACGGCTGAACAGATTGTCACCTGCAAAGCGCGCTGAGATTAATCGACAGCTCAAAGACGCAGTGGAGGCTGGTCTGATCCGTCCCAGCTACAGTGAGTTCGGCTCGCCAATTCTTTTTGTGCGGAAAGCTGATGGCTCGCTACGCCTGTGCATTGACTACCGTGGCCTTAATGAGGTTACGCGTAAAGATGCTTACCCACTTCCGAGAGTGGATGATACACTGGACGAACTTAAGGACGCGAATTTTTACACACACCTCGACCTCGCCTCTGGGTTCTGGCAAGTTCGAGTGCGTGACCAGGACGTTCACAAGACGGCTTTTCAGACCCCTGATGACTTAATGGAATGGGTCGCCATGCCGTTTGGCCTGTGCAACGCACCGGCTACATTTCAGAGGATGATGAATGACATTCTTCGCGACTTGTATACAAGTTCTAATATACAAGTTGGATGACGCCTGTATCTACCGTCGAACACTGGAGGAGCACTTGGAGCACCTACGTCTAGTGCTACAGCGATTCAAGGAGGAAGGACTGAAATTACGCCTTAAGAAATGCTTCTTCGGACTACAAGAGATGGAGTACCTGGGCTACACTGTGTCAGCCGGTAAAATTTCGGTTTCCACAAAGAAAGTCGAGGCCGTTGCAGACTAGCGAGTGCCCAGGACGCAGAAGGAGGCTCGCAGTTTCGTACAATTCTGCAACTTCTATGCCAGATTCATACACCATTTTAGCGACCTTACGGCTCCATTGACGGACTTACTGCGGAAGTCCCAGCCACAGAAGGTTACGCTGACGCCTGCCTGTTTGGAAGCCTTTGAGACTCTCAAGTTACGGCTCATTTCCGCGCCATGCCTGATCCTTCCGGAGGTCGGCTCGGACGCGACGTTCACCGTAGCTACGGATGCTTCAACAGTGGGGATTGCAGCAGTCCTGTTGCAAGACCAAGGAGGAGGTCTTCAACCAGTCTCTTACTGGGCGCGTAAGCTGAATCCAGCTGAGCGTGGTAACACTTACTCTGCGTACGACTTAGAAGCTTTGGCCGTATGCGAAGCTGTCAAGCATTAGAGGTGCTATCTTGAAGGATGCTCTAAGTTCCTTGTCGTAACAGACCACGACACACTGCGGCATCTGCTCAGGCAACCCAACAACAGGGTGAACAAGCGGCAAGCAAGATACCTGCGGGATTTGCAACCGTTTGTGGGCTCGATGACACTTGCATATCGCAAGGGAGCTCTGAACGAAGCTGACCCGTTAAGCCGGCGTCCAGACTTCGTACCTCCGGCCACAGTGCCCTTATTTTGGGATGGCGAGGTTCCGTCAGATCGAGAATTACGACGGAAGTCCCAACTGCTGTTTGAAGACGCAGAGTTAAATTTACTGAATGTTGACGCGTTGCAGCTGAGCTCTGAGTTCGCTGATCTCATTCACGAGGGGTTCTCACAAGATTCGTTTTATGGGGACGATGGTGAGTGGACGAAAGACAACCGGATAGAAGCCAGAGATGGATACTTTTGGCGCCTCAATCGCCTCTGTATACCACAGATCTCTGAGCTCCGACTGAAAGTGATCATAGAGCTGCACGAAAGTTCGTCAGCTGGTCACAGAGGAGTTGCTAGCACTCTTGCTAAAGCACTCGACAGATTCTGGTGGAAACGAGTTCGCCAAGACGTGAAAGATTTCTGTGAACGCTGCGTCGTGTGTCGACGAGCAAAGATTCGACCGCAGATGGCTGCGACTCTTTACCCATTGCATGTTCCACCCAGACCGTGGCACACAGTTGGTCTTGACTACCTGACACACTTGCTTGAGAGCAATGGCTTTAACAGTGTGCTGATTGTAGTAGACCATCTAACACGAATGGCCCATTTTCTGCCATGCACAGAGTCGATTACTGCCGAAGAAACTGCAATTTTGTTTTTACAGGAAGTCTACCGTTTACATGGACTGCCCCGTGTGCTGATTAGCGACCGCGACCCGAAATTCGTCAGTGCCTTCTGGCAGACACTTTGGAGACGCCTCGGAACGCGTCTCAACATGTCTTCCAGCCGACATCCAGAAACGGACGGGTTGACAAAACGCGTGAACAACACGTTTCAGCAGCTTCTTCGTTGCTTATGTTGCTATGATGGCTCTGATTGGACGACACTACTACCGCAAGTGGAATTCGCGTACAACGCTTCGCGTGCACTCGGAATTGAGCACACACCGTTCGAGGCTAACTTTGGGTTCTCTCGTGAGGAGCCTCCTGACCTGCTGTTCAGCATGCGACCTTCGATTCCAATTTCGCAAGACGCAACAGAACGGTTGAAATTGTTACATGACGTGCACACCCTAGTACGCCCAGTGTTACATCTACACAAGGACGAGATGCAAGCACGCACATAACCGTCTACAGCGCCCCAATTCGCTAAGGGAGACAAGGTGTCAGTCGTCACGACAAACCTTTTTCTGAGAGGACAACCGAACCGGAAACTCAGAGACAGACATCTTGGACCTTTTTCAGTGGAGGAGCAGATTGGAAACACAGTTACAGGTTGAAATTTCCAGCGACAATACGCTTACATCCTGTGTTCCACGTTAACAACTTACGACCCTGCTCTACCGCTCCACTACGACCAGATGTCCCGGTGACTGTACATGAAGGAGACGACGAGGAGTTTGATGTCTCACACATCTCTGTTGTGTGCATCAAGTCGCTACCTGGGCGACGAGGCAAATATCTGCTCTTCATGACACACTTCAGTGATGACGACATTCCACCTGTCTGGCACCGGTTAAACGAGGTTCACCGGACGATTGCGTTACAAGAATTCTTGGAGACACCCCAATGGCGCAAGTTCGCCAAGACTCAGTCGTACATCGACTTCATGCACGCTCACCCAGCGCGCATTCCTAAGTCCCAGTAATTGCTTCAGTAAAGGAGCTAAGAGCCACGGAGGTCTGCCTCGCGGCGGCCTCAAGATCTGTCAACAGAGGGAGGGTACGAGTGTGACGAGTACAGTCATGCAACAGTACATTGCAGGACATTGTACATGTACTCGCTACAAACGCTAATTCGTGCTTTTCCACATGACGGACGTACAAACGTGGGTACGTCGCTACTACAATATTAATAAAGGGCACTAATGCTATTGTACGACCAGTACCTCCCGGTACGTACAGATACGCACAATTCATCTAACGACGCGCCTAAGCGAGTTCTCTTATGCAGAATGGGCAGCGTCGTGATTCTCCATGCTAGACGAGCCGCGTCTCAGGACAAATGACGACGGTTAGACAGCCCTAACGCCTGACACGTAAGCAAAGCTACGAGGCGTAAGCTAGCTGGACAGAAACCTATTTAAGTCCAGCGCAGTAGAGGGAGGTGACAGAACCTTTTAACAATTCCATTGTTCACTTACAACATCTACTGCCTAAGTACAGCAGTGAAACATCTTTCACCATTGCCTCTCGACAACATCATTTTGCCATCTTGCAACGACAGAACTAGAGAGACTAGAACATATTTGTGCTAGCGTTTAGCTTTCAGATTCTAACCGCCACATTGAAGCCATAAATTCATATGTAATAAATATCTTCCCCCGTAAAGTTGTTAATAGCCACTACCACCAGATGGGATGCGCGAGGGGCGAGCAGCGCAACCGGTGCAAGCGCGCTAGCGACAACGTGCACACGTTTGGCGGATACTGCGTGTGCAAACTCTCAATCTATGCTTTTTATCAATGCTTAACTATCTATCTGACGAGAGTTACTGCACCCCGGTGCATTAAAAGCGAGGTGTCGTTGACCCGCCATATTTGTACCCATATGGTTTCGACGTCCTTTGAGTATGTTGACTCTAAGACACCCCTCGCAGCATGACCGAGCTTGCATTAAGCTTGCATTTGGGTTTAAATTGTAGGTTTCAAAGACCCTTAGTTATGGCAATCGGCCAAGTTTTGGCGAAAAGGGGGTAGAAAAGAATTGCTATGAGAGGAAATTTCGACCAAAACCCGATGAACGGACGAATAACCCCTGGGTATTCTGTACTACATAGAGGCGCTTTGATTCATGTGAGAAGTGGCGGATTGAAACGTGATTACAAAGTTTGCCGTCGACGGCGCCGATATTTTGTCGACAAAACGCTTCCCAATGTCGCACCACGCCAATATTCGAACAACAACACCGCGAACTTTGAAAAAACTTTGCACGCATGACATAAATGGGTAACATAACACGGGACAATATGGTCGCATGTCTACGTGACGGTTGACAAGGTCATTATTAGGCCATGCGGACCCATAGTTCTCTACACCGTCGCGCTTCTTGTGATAAGCGACATGTTGAGCGACGCTTGATGAAAGCGCAAATAACCCGTGCGCTTAAAAATAAACACCAATGCACAATTGTACACACACGTGCACGCACGCACGCACGCAGACACGCACAATACATAGACACACATAAGGAACAACGAACATCTCCGTATAAGCACACACTTGCATGCACTCATTGTAATACGCTCACAGCAACACACACATACATTGGCATGACAACCATTGTTGTGACTTATTGGCTTCTAAAAGCTAACTGCGGACACAAACATGTTATGTTCTGCTTGCTACCGATGTCACTGCAGGTGGAAGTGGAGATGGAGGGACAGATGAAAATATGTTTGAATGTTTGCTGTTTAACAGTAGATTGTAATCGAACAAATTCGGTCACCTCCCTCTATTGCACTAGACTTTTGTCTAGCTAGCTTGCACATGTTCTCAAAAAAACGTATCCTACCGTCACTAAAGACAGTAAAAAGATCCAAAGTACTACTAAAGTACTACTGAACCACATACATGGGATGGGTCGGTAGCTTGAACAAGCAACGCCGATCGTCTGCGCTCTGGGCATGGCCTCCCAATGAGTGACAGACTAGTGGACAGGGCCGTTGAACAACGTGCACCATCCATCTCTCCCCACCCGAGCTTAGCTCACCAAGGTCAGCAGATCCGTAGCGACACCAGACGGTAGACACTCAAAGGCGCAGCTTTCAGGGATTTGAATTTCATCTCCCCGACAGCTCTCGCGCCACCCACTTCGAAATCCGAAAATGTACCCGCCATAGTACTACGCAAGATCAATCACACATGTCATATCCTAGCCATTTAGCTCAGTGCTAGTATCTGACATTATTTATTTCCTATAAATGGTACCTGTATCTTAGCGATATTCAGTGACTCTTTTATTGTCATCACGGCAGTACAACTGTATCGCCGTATTTTCCCTCGACAGTACAGAGTTACTAGCAGTATCTCTTCTGGATAGTTCTTTTCAAGATAGTTCTAAGAAATTGGAAATTGGAAATTGTTTACAGCATGTGCCGGCAAACTGGACCGACTGCCGTCTCTCGGGCCACTCTACTTCGCCATACAGGACTTATTAGCAAGTTGGGCCCGGGTCTCTTCGACCATGTACACCTATCGACACACCTAGCTTCACTGTGTGTCGACGTTCCTCGGGAGTTAAAAAACTGTAAGCAACCGCAGTAATTGCCACAGTCCCCCCGCCTAAGCAGTAACAGCGTTATAATTTTGTAATCAAGAAAAATAGATCTAAAAATAAATCCACTTGTCGAGAAATGCAAAACTAAACTGCTGCTCGACCTTCACGATGCTCGGCCCGCTCCCACCGAACCGGGGTGCCGACCGGCCGAGGCCGGTCGGCGTTCGGGAGGGACGACGGGCCAGCCTAATCTAGCTCCCGCGTGACTTCGGTCTTGCCGAAGATAGGAGGGGAAAGGCTGGCAAAAAACCCCTCCTCGCGCGGTCGCTCGTCGATCCCGCCGCCCCATCCCGTAAGCCCCGCCAAGGTCGCCGCCGCATCCGCCGACGCGACGGTCCTCCTTGTCGAGGTCCCCCGTCACCTCCAGGGCAGGTGGGGGGGACCGAGACACATAGACATAGAAAAAATGGGCGCTCCTGCCTCCGCACCTGAATTTTCCCCGCTCATTTCCCCGGTTTTTTTCTCTGTCTGGTACCCGGGTACCTGTCAAGTAGTCCGGCCTGCGTCCGTACCCTCCCCCCCTCTGATGCGCGTCCACCTAGCAGACTTTGTTGAAACAGGGGCCTCCGCGCTCACCCGGGCCCCCCCGCAAGGGTCTCGTCTATCCGGTAGTGGGTATCGAGGAGGGGGGGGGGGGGTCAGGTCGCCGTAGCCGGATCCGTCGGGCCGCGGGTGCACGGAAATTAGTCAAAACCCTCCGTGCCGGGTTTTCCGGCGGCGCCGACCCGGAGGGTCGTCGTCGCCAGATCTTGTCGCTCCGTCCTTCGTGACATGCCTCCTTGCCGCCCAAGCCTACTCCTCCCCCCTCGGGAGATGTATCCTGTCGGCGTGGCGGCTCGCTAGTGAGCGCCCTACCCTGGTGCTGCTCCCCAACTAGCTCGACGCCGGGTACGGACATTATTTTAACTTTCCAAAAAAGCCCTCCGTACAGGGCTTTCCGGCGGCGGCTGATCCTGAGGATCTCCGCCGCCTCACATAGCCGCTCCTCCGCCTGCGACCGGCCACCGGCATGTTCCAGGTCTTGCTTCTCCCCTTGAGAAGTGTCGACTGGCACATGGCTGGTCGGCGGCTAGCGAGCGCCCTTTCCTGGCGCTGCTTCCCGGCTGGCCACCACCAGCTCCAACACCCACCCCCCACCGCAGATCCGGCCGTACCCTCCTCGCAATCAAACGCTCCTGAAGTACCGGTCCCACCCCCTCGAGGTAGGACTGTCCTTAGTAGTATATGTACGCGAAAAAACATATCTGACGGGCCGAGCGGGAGATCTTGGCGCCGGTATCGCACAGAAATTATTTTATTCAAAAGCCCTCTGTACAGGGCTTTCCCGACAGCTGCTGATCCCGCGGATCGAGCTGTCGGCCCTCTTAGCCCCCTGCCGTGCCAGGCCTAGCACGGCTACGGGGTTTCCAGCGCCCACCACGGGGAGGTGAGGGGATGCCGACGGGCCTGCGAGCGCACCCCCCTCCGGGGCCGCCGCCGCTGCGCCGCCGGCGGGCGCCCTAGTTCTAAGAGCTTGTGCGATAAGGTTAGATAGACGGTACAGGTAACCTCAGTGAATCTGTATAACTAGTAATAGTTTGGTTTAGTTAGTAGACAGCACAAGCTACATGTTCTAAGGCTGTTTCTAGAACACCTGCGGTGTGGATATTTAAGACGGGGACTTACTGGTAGAGGAGAAGACCGGTACAGACCAGATTTACGCAACACCCAGATTGTAAGAAACCTTGTTCCTAAGACAATCTTACTAATTCTCTCTACGCCGTATAATTAGATCCAGAGATTAGGTTCTACTATTAGTCTAAGGTTGCCAACTTAGCCTAACCAAAGTAGCACCTCACACGTGGTTTCGGAGCCTCAGAACAGCTAGACGAGACGAAGATGTCTAACCGAGCAGGAGAGAGACTACCAGAGGAAGTTGATGGTCGACCAGAGGGGGCGCCTTCTGGGCCGACACAACCGACGTCGACAGATGGTGGAAGACAGACAATGCGAGAAGGATCGAGTCCCACGATTGAGCCTATGTCGGCACACGTCACCGAGATGCTATAACGACTAAGTAACCGAGTTGACACTTTTTCGACTGAGCTATCTCAACTGCGTGACCACGTCGACAACGGTTTCAAACATTTTGAAGGACGAGTGAACAGAAGCCGAGAAACGGAGAATTTTCTTCGAGGAGAACAATTGAGATCGGAGAGGACGCGAGAGATGCCAAGCATGATGCCGAACGATGTCAAACCAGCCAAGATCAAGAGCATCGCTACGACTAACATCGACGAGCTGAGAAACTGGTTCCGACATGCACGAGGGTATCTACGGAATCACAGCGTGAATCATGAAGAGCAAAGAGGAGTGTACTGGGTATCTGGCTTTTTGGAAGGACCACTATCGAAGTGGTGGTACTCCCAAGTTGCGCAAACTGGAGATGAAGTCGGTGGAGGATTTTCCGGAGTTTCTGAGATGGAGAAATCCTTAATTCAGGAATTCTGCGGAAGAACACCGGCGGAACAAGCGAGATTGAATTTGGATAAAGCACAACAGAAAACCACGGTCCTGAAGTATGCAAACTATTTTCGAGAACAATCATTGGAGCTTCCTCACCGTCATGAAGAAGATAACGTACATGATTTCCAGCGCGGTTTGAGACCCTCGATTCATAAGGAGGTTGCGGAGACCAAGATTGAGACGACCCAACGTTCGACAGGCCGATTGAACGCCATCGAAGAAGACAGCGACTTTTCAGAGGCAGCGGAGGAGATCGACAGTGAGTCGGAGGAAGATTCGCATGGCGCGACCGAAGAAAAGCCGCGGGAGCTGTACGAGATTAGACGCCTCACTCAACAGGAGGTCGACAGATTTAAGAAGGAGGGCAAGTGCTTCATTTGCCACAGGAAGGGACACATCGCTATCGACTGCCCAGACAGGAAGAACAAGAAGAACGACAGAACGAAGAAATCCCGGCCGGGAAAGTGAGACCTGAGTCGGCAGCTCGCGGCAAGCTGCAGGATGAGGTTTCGTCTCCCACAGCGACTCAGGAAGAGACCAGAACAGAAGAAGTGCGAGACCCGTTACCTCAAACGACATTGAGGCCAGTCTTTAGGAGCAAGGACTTTAGCGACTGGATGATGAATAGGGAGTGTTTCCTGAAGTACTCTCAGACCTACGGATTTTTAGATGGAGCTAGCGATAATGACGGCCTTAATTCTCAAGTGGCAGAGGATTTTTGCTGTCCGGCGCGCCCATTTCAGGAGAGAGATTTACATAAGTACCGGAGAATTTGGCTAAATGCGCCATTTAATGAATTAGAAGAATTTTTTGGCCATTATCTGCGGAGTAAACTGCTTCATCCCCATCTGAGAGCGGTTATAGTGGTTCCAAAATGGAGGGCAAAACCATGGTTCAAGCTCCTGCGGAATTTCCGACTTGTCGACGAGCTGGCGGCGAAAGAACATGTGTTTACCTGCCCTACGAACGATGGAATAGAAGGAAGAAGGCAAGATGTTGGACCGACAAGATGGACGACGCAAGTGTACGTCGACGACACCGATCGAGTTCGATTTCTGCCTCAGAACCTACAGAATCCCCCGAAGACCTACTGGACTCACTCGACGACTCTTGTTACCGATGGCCGACGAGTGTTACAAGCGAAAGAGGACACTGGCATGGTTTGGTTTCCTGGTGGCAAACAAGAGATTGAAAACGCGACCCCGGAATACACAACAGTGCGAGCTCTTACGGAGACAACTGGATTTAAGGTGAGCGAAACAAATTTACGCCTTTTAGGGACGGAGTCTTCCGGACAGAATAAACGCTACGTGTATATCGCTCGCGCTCGACCCGGATCGATACCGGACGCTACGTCAACTTCTCGGGCAATATGGGCTACCTGGAAGGAATTAATTTCGGCACGGCGTACGGGTTATCTAGTTCGTGGAGACCAGTTGTTCCCTCTTCGTTACAAGACTTTTGTGAAACCGATCGACGGGTGGATGAACAAGAACGTCCGACTAGAAGACATGGTTCATGCGACGCTACATGTATCCACAACCCAGTCTTGAACAAGTCTGTTAGTGTTGGGAGGCACCTTACGCGGACATCGATGCCGTATTTTGGTTGACTCTGGCGCTTCGGAAAATTTTTGCAAGGCTGAGTGGGTACGGGAGCATCACATTCCGACGGTTACTGGAGAGAAATACCGGATAAAATTGGCGGATGGTAGTACAACTACGACTCGCCAGCGACTACGGAATGAAGTGCTCACAGTAGGAACCCTTGATATACGTCTGGACGCAATTATGACAGAACTGGATAAATTCGACATCATCCTCGGTCAGCCTTGGTTACAAGCCGTAAACCCGGATATAGATTGGTCTACTAAAACGATTCGCTACCGTAAAACTGGCGAAGCTATGGTGTATGGCGACGAGTACACCGTATATGTGGCAGTACATCACTTGGAGGCGGATGCGATGGCAAAGTTGCTTAGGCAACAACCAGCAAACCTCTTCGTGATTGGACTACGAGAAGTACAAGACGCGGTCGACGACATCAATACTGATCAACAACCAGAGTGGACGACTTCGTTACGAGATTCCCTGAATGAGCTAACGGACATCATCAAGGAGCCGGACGGTCTACCGCCAACTCGCGAGTGCGACTTTGAAATTAATTTGGAGTGCGATGAACCACCTAAGGAGCGAACGTACCGTATGTCACCAGCAGAACTCCGGGAGGTTCAGGTACAGTTGCAAGACTTACTCGCAAAAGGCTGGATTCGTCCGTCTAAATCTCCGTACGGTGCCCCGATTTTATTTGTACGCAAGAAGGATGGTACCATGCGCATGTGCGTAGACTATCGGAAACTCAATGACCTTACGAGGAAAGACCGAACACCGTTACCCCGGATTGATGAATTACTCGACTCGCTATATGGGGCTCATTATTTCAGCACGCTGGATCTGTATAAAGGCTATCATCAAGTTCGAGTCAAGGAGCGCGACATACATAAGACAGCATTCCGAACTCATTACGGATTGTTCGAGTACTGCGTTCTACCCTTTGGACTTTGTAACGCCCCAGCTAGATTCCAAGCGATGATGAATAGAGTTTTGGCCCCGTATCTTGGCAAGTTCTGCGTGGTATATTTGGACGACGTGTTGATCTACAGTAAGACGGCCGACGAACACCTCGAGCATATTCGGCTCGTGTTACGAGAGTTGCAGCGACACCAGTTGCATATCAAACTCTCGAAGTGTTACTTCGGACGATCGAACGTCAATTTCCTTGGGCATGTGGTGGAAGCTGGACAGATCCGAATGGACCCCGACAAGGTGGAGGCAGTACAGAATTGGCCCCGACCGAAATCTGTGACTGAAGTACGTGGATTTCTGGGACTTGCTGGATACTACCGGAGGTTTATCAACCAATTCGCAACCCTAGCAACCCCATTAACGGACCTGACCAAGAAGACACCGGAATTTCGCTGGACTCCTCAAGCCGAGTCATCATTCGAGCAAATTAAAGGCGCGATGGTATGTGCACCAGTCATGGTAATACCTGACACTTCTCCTAAAGCAAGGTACACACTGTACACAGATGCTTCTGGATTTGCAGTAGGAGCTGTGATGTTACAAGACCAAGGTATTGGATTACAACATGTTGCGTACCATGCTCGAAAGATGAACAAGCATGAGGTACACAACCTTGTCCACGAACAAGAGCTACTGGCAGTTCGCGACGCTCTACTGAAGTTCCGTTGCTACTTAGATGGCGCGGCGGGATTTACAGTAATTACGGACCACGACACGTTGCGACACTTCTTTCGGCAGCGCGATTTGTCCACTCGACAGGTGCGATGGCTTCAAGTTTTAGCACCTTACCAGCGACAGATGGACATCGTATACAAGAAGGGAGCTGTCAACCATGCAGACGCTCTGCCTCGCCGACCTGACATGAAGGACTCATTACAAAAGCTGCAACTGTTACGCGATTGGACCAACGACGAAGCAGAATGCGAGTTACACGCGCAGATTTTTTCCCTGGAATCCCGGTTACATCATGACTCTAGACTTCATGCGGAAATCAAAAGCGCTTATGACTCGGACAAATATATGCTTACCCGGAAATCTCTGCCTACCTGGCTGGTACGTCAATCTAATGGACTCTTTAACGCCTACGGGACAAGACTGCATGTTCCGAACGTCTCTACATTGCGATCAAGAGTATAGTACGAACTACACAACGCACCAACCGCGGGACACCCTGGTATTATTCGACTATTGGCAGCAGTGACCCGGACGTTTTGGTGGCCTAACATGAAGCGGACAGTACAACACTATGTACGCAGCTGTGTTACATGTCAACGCAACAAGGAAGCGCGACACAAGCCTTATGGACTCCTTCAATCGCACGAGGTACCGACCAGGCCCTTTGAGCATGTATCGCTTGACCTGATTACGGACCTTCCTGAGTGCGATGGGTATGATGCTGTGGTGGTATTCGTCTTTATGCTTACGAAACGGACGATTGTCGAGCCAATTACGAAAACGATTCAAGCGGAACAATTTGCAAAAGTTATGCACCGCGCTGTTTTTCGGCATTTTGGCTTACCACGGAAATTAATATCCGATCGAGATCCCCGGTTTATGAGCGACTTATGGCAAACCCTATTTAGTTAGGGCTGTTGGCACCAAGCTTAATATCTCTACGAGCTATCATCCCTAGACAGATGGCCAAACCGAACGAGTAAACCAGACATGGGAGCAAGTCATACGATGCTATGTGCACCCCTTGCACGACGACTGGGTTCAACACCTTACCAACGTGGAGTTCGCGATCAACGCAGCGGTTTCTACGTCAACGACTATGTCTCCATTTAAGGCGACGCTAGGATTCGAGCCGACATCTCCAACGACGGCTACATTTAAAGATAACGAGCCTAGCCGTATTTTACCGGAGCAAGTGAAGATTCTGGTCGAGATGCACAGATTTGCCCACGACTGCGTCAAAGCAACCCAAGCACACATGCAAGACGCTGCAAATCGGCACCGGTTACCAGTACCTTTTACAGTTGGCGACAAGGGTAAGCTCAAGGCGACAAATCTACGGTTTGTAAAACAACCATATTCTAAACTACGCGACCGCTACATTGGACCGTTTCTCATTACGGAGGAAGTTTCCCCGGTTGCATTTCGGCTTAAGCTACCCCCTGGAGTACGGATTCACGATGTTGTACACGCGAGTCTACTGGAAAGATGGAATTAAGAACCAGAACATGCCAACAGTGCGCAGCCAATTCCGATTGTGCACGATGCGAAGCGATTTGAAGTCGACAAAATAATCGACGTGGATTTTAACTCCAATTGCACGGGACTTTTGTTTAAGGTCCGCTGGGCAACACCGTTCAACGTACCTAGCGAGGACACTTGGGAACCCATGCGAGGAGTCAACCACTTAAACATCTTTTCCGAATTCCTTCGAACATATGTTTATCGAGAATTTTCTGGCACCCCTGACTTTGTCAGATTTCGCAATCGCTGGCCTACAAGAACTCTCAAGAAGCCAAAACCCTGCGTACTGCACAGCGAGGACGCTGGTGCTTAAGGAGGGGAGAGTGTCATATCCTAGCCATTTAGCTCAGTGCTAGTATCTGACATTATTTATTTCCTCTAAATGGTACCTGTATCTTAGCGATATTCAGTGACTCTTTTATTGTCATCACGGCAGTACAACTGCATCGCCGTATTTTCCCTCGACAATACAGAGTTACTAGCAGTATCTCTTCTAGATAGTTCTTTTCAAGATAGTTCTAAGAGCTTGTGCGATAAGGTTAGATAGACGGTACACGAAACCTCAGTTAATATGTATCACTAGTAATAGTTTGATTTAGTTAGCAGAAAGCACAAGCTACAAGCTCTAAGGCTGTGTCTAGAACATCTGAGGTGTGGATATTTAAGACGGGGACTTACTGGTAGAGGAGAAGACCGGTACATGCCAGATTTACGCAACACCCATATTGTAAGAAACCCTGTTCCTAAGACAATCTTACTAATTCTCTCTACGCTGTATAATTAGATCCAGAGATTAGGTTCTACTATTAGTCTAAGGTTGCCAACTTAGCCTAACCAAAGTAGCACTTCACAACACACATCGCTTACAAAAAGTCACCCCGGACAGCGGCGCGCCACACCGCACCCCTCCGAGCGTCCGGACGTCCTTGTCCGCCGCCGACTCCCAACAAATCCAGGTCCCATCGGGCCTGGTCGTGTGCCGCCAACACACGCAACCCACTCGGAAACCCACTCGAAAATCCTCAACGAACCTCCCGGTTTCCCCTCCCCAATCGGAATCAAGCTCGAACGATATGTCCTCGACCCCTACCCCCCCCCCCACCTACAGGCAGGCGCTTTTGCGGGACCCCCAGGACCGCGAGCGCTACGCGGACCTCTGCGATCCCCGAAACCAACTCGTGGGCCACCCGCTGACCCCGCTCCTCACCGTCCCTCAACTGTCCCATGTCCGACAGAACCTGGGAACAGCCCTGGACCCCTCCCCTATTCGTCGTGGCCTCCAGACCCCCCTGGTCCTGGCTGCCCCACGGTCAACCAAGGAGCTTGGCAGGGCCGACGACTTCTCCACCCGCATGATCGACTCCACCCTCCTCACAGGCCAGTACTCGACCACCCCCTCCCACCTTGCTCGCTTTTGGATTCACGGCGTCTTCCTGCCGGACCCATCACACCCCGATCCGATCGCGTCGGCCTGCACAGTGGCCCGCCAAAGGCTCCTCGAAAGCATCCGCAGCCTCGCCGACCTCCCCCATCGTATTAAAAATATAATTGGTCGGGAACTCGCCCATCACACACGATGGACTGCGAACTCCACCCGCACCCTCCACCCGACAGTCCCTAAATGCGACGACACCACACCATTGCCTTCCGAGCTTCGTTCGGGATTTCAGGAAATACACCTTGCTCTTCCCACCTCATGTGTTGCGGTCGGCCTCATGTACCAGCTGGCTTCACGCCAGCGTGAACTCCACTCGGACGGTCCAGCACCCCCTTTCACAGCCTCATCCCCTACTCTCCTGACAAAACTACGACAGCAGAAAATTCAATTCCCTCGGCGCGACCGCCACTCACCCCGCCTCGGCCACAAGCATCAAAATTCTGGTAACCGCCACCCCCCCCCCCCCCCTCACACACCATCAACAGCGCGGAACTAGCGGGCATCGACATTGGCCTCGGACTCGGCCATACCCACCTTATTTCAGACAGTGAGTGCTCCCTCCGTCTAATCCGAACATACATAAACTCCTTATCCGCATACAACCACAACGTTCACCGAGACATATTCAGCTCCATCACACACGCCCTCAAAGCCCGCTGCGCCTCAGGCATCCGCACCCACCTTGGCAAAATCTAAGTACACAAACACTCTTAAGGCAACGACCTTGCACACACCCTTGCTAATCAGGCAGCGGACGGACACCCACCCGACACCACATACACCACAGGTTTAAACGTGTCAGTAGGCCACCGGACCTTGCCATACACCCTCATACCACAAACCTAGGGGAACCCATACCCTACAGAAACACCAACCTCATAACACACGCACACACAAACAGCACTTTTAAACCGTGCACGCACGATCACTATGTAGGGTAACTAACGCGCACGTAGTTACAATCACAGTCACGCAAAAGGGACAGTCACAAAGACAACCAACCCGAGGCGTGGTGTCGGGACAACAGAAGTGGGAGAGTTGTAGCCTAGCGACATCTTTATACCGAGTCGAACATGTTATCGGTATGTCCGACCTAGACATGTACTAATCATATCCAGAATAGCTTACAGTAGCTATTTGCAACTAATAACGAGAAGGTATTAATTACAACACTCCCCGTGAAGGTAGCTACGGGATGAAGCGTTGCATTGGGTCTTCTCCTCCAAGGATTGCACTTCGGTGTCTTGTAAGTGCAGGTCATGGTAGAGGCTTGGTGAACATGTCGGCCACCATCTGGTCAGTGGGGACGTACCTCAACTTGATGGTTCCCTGCTCCACGTGGTCCTTGAGGAAGTGCCACTTTATGTCGATGTGTTTGATCTTCTCACTTACCAAGACATTATGGGAGTACGCAATGGCGCTTTGGTTGTCTTCCCAGATGGTGGTGGTTTCGGTGATGGGGGCGTTGAAGATCTCCCCCACAAGTTGGCGGAGGTAGAGTCCCTCCTCGGTGGCGTCAACCGCAGAGTAGTACTCGGCTTCACAAGTGGATTGGGCCACATGAGTCTGTTGTTTGGAAATTGAAATTGTTATTTGCAACATGTACCGTATGCGTCGGTTTTACACCAAAAGCCGTAAGCGCCGGCAGCTGTCTATGTGCCCTCCCAACTATGCCATACATGGAACTTACAAGTCAAGGCTAGACCGTTAACCACCTAAATCCAACCTCTCCAGGGATGTTCGGGGGTTTTACTCCCCCCCCGGGGAGTTGTGCAAGACGAGGCGAGGGCGACGTGCAGTTAGGGGCGTGCGAATGGGCAATGCGCGGAGGCGCGGCGGGAGGTCGTGCGGGATTTGATGAGGTATATGAGTAGGAGATGATGTAGCCATTGGACAGTATGCGTGTGGAGTTGTGCAAGGATGCGAGACGTGTCGAGGCGTGCTTTGGAGATGAGTTTGTCAGGAGGGTCTGTGCGGGCGGTGAGTAGGGAGGTGAGACTCGTGATGGTGGAGGAGTGAGGTGTTCTTGTGCGGCTCATGACGATGGGAAGGATGTCTACCACTGTGCCTGGCCAGTGGCTGCGGATGGCGTTTACAAGGGGAGTGTATTTGGCACGTATGAGGTGAGCCGTTTGGGAGAGGTTATATTGTCCGTGCAATACTTCCATTCCCCTATCTGAATCCTTTTGATGGATTCGTACCGGCGGCGACCGTTTGTGTGACCGACGAAGCGAGGTTCGAGGAGGCGGATAAAGTCGGGTTTGTGTGCGGGGGCCGTAGCGCGGGGGGGAGAATCTCAGCGGGTAGGACGGCGGGACACGAGGTTAGGGAGTCGGGCGAGAGACCTTCGTTAGCAGCAACAAGGCGGGTGGGCATGTAGGTGGGGTGAGGCGGGTGACAGTCAAGCGGAGTGTGGGTATGAGTGGGGGAAGTAAATAATTTTATGGGTTTGTTACCGAAGTCTGCTGTGATGGTTTCCCAATGTCCTCCGTTGTGGCGTTCCAGGAGGGAGAGTAGGAGTTGCAACGCACTGTTGTGTCGGTCATGTCTTAGGCAAGACATGGTGGGGCAGTTACCGGCCATGTGGCCGTTGCTAGTGCATTGGCCACATAGGGGGCAGCGCAGGGTGGGGTTGTGAGTAAGAAGGCGGGTGTTGTGGACGCCCCACATGAATTCTTGTTTGAGGGTGAGCTGAATATTTGTTAGGGTTGAGTGTTTTTTGTGGAAAGAGAAGTCGGCTCCGTCCTCCGCGGCGCGCGCGAGGAGGGCTCCGTGTTTGGTTGTTTGCGAGAGGGGTGTGTGTGTGTGTTTGGTGCTGAAGGTGTGTACGTCTGCTTTGAGGTTGGTGTAATTGTAGGGTATGGGTTCCCCTAGGGTTTGTGGAATGAGGGTGTATGGCTAGGTCCAGTGGCCTATCGTGACCTCTGAACCTGTGGTGTATGTGGTGTCGGGTGGGTGTCCATCCGCGACTTGATTAGCGAGTGCGTCTGCGAGGTCGTTACCTAGGGAGTGGTTGTGTGCTTTGATTTTGCCGAGGTGTGTGCGGATGCCTGCGTCGCAGCGGGTTTTGAGGGTGTGTGTGATGGAGTGGAGCGTGTCACGGTGAATGTTGTGTATGTAAGCGGATGGGCAGTTTAAGTATCCTTGTATGAGGCGGAGGGAGCACGCACTGTCTGTAAGGAGGTGGGTGCGGCCGAGTTGGAGCCCTATATCTATGCCAGCAACGTCAGCTCTATTTATTGTGTGCGAGGGAGTGGTAGAGGTTACCAGGATTTTTATCCGGGTGTCCGAGGCGGGGTGTGTGGCTGCTGCCCCGAGAGGGGATGAGCCTTCTTTTTTCAAGCCGTATGTGTATACAAAGTCCTGCCAGTTCCTAGCAAGAGTGCCTCTGGTGGGGGGGTATGTTAGTTGAATGCGTTCCGGGTGGGGATATGTGATGGGGTGAGTTGGGTTTGGGGGGAGGTGGTATATGCCTGCCGAGTGTGGTGAGTAGGTGTCGAAGAGGTGAGGGGGAGGGGTGATGATGGCGTGGTTGGGGAGGTGAGTGCCGTAGATAGATTCGAGAGTGTTGTGAAGTGCGGTCATAGCGGTGTGTGATGGGAGGGTGGAGAGTGCGAGGGGGTTTGCCACAAGGTAGATTTCGACCATCCAGCGTGTGCCGAATGGGGTGGAAGTGGGGTTGCCAGTGTGTTGGTCGGGGGGTAGGAAGGTGTTGCGTCGTTGGGAAGGGTGTAGAGGTGGTGGGTGTATGGGAAGTTGATGTATTTGGAGTGGCGGTAGGGTGTGTGTTCCCATCGGGGGAGGATGAGGATGGTTGCGCTTGGTGTTTGTGGGGCTGTGAGGTGTGTTCTATGGCGCGGCGCATGCATTCGTGGTCGTATTCGGGGTTGGCGATGTTGGTGCCTTGCCAAGTGTGTGGGGCATTGCTGCCGCTAGATGAGAAGACTATGTCCTCGGGGTAGAGGGAATGGTAGGTGTGGGAGTGGAGGGATTTATTGAGGGGGTCGGAGTAGAGTTCTGTGTGGATGCGGAATGTGTGGCGGAGAGCTGTGAGTAGGTCTTCTCTGGTGGCCCATCTACTACGGGTGGTGGTGGCGGGTGTGGGTGAGTGGATTTCTGAGCGAGAACCTAGGCGAGTGAGGAGATGGTAGACCTCCTCTTCGAACGTGAGCCGTGTGAGTTCTGGGCGGAAGAGTTGAAAGAGGTGGCGGACGCGGGGTCCGTTAAGGGTGGTGACCGCGCGGCCGTCGGGGGTGCGTAGTATGGTGGTGTCGTGGAGTGATGGGTGTGCGTGGATGGCGAATTTACCGGTAGTGAGCATGTCGAGGTCGGGGTGGATGGGGTCGTGGTTGAATGTGATTAAGGGGTGTGTCCATGGAGGGGCTCCTGGTTCTGGCAGAATTGGTGTCGTGGAGGGGACATAGCCGGAGTTAAATGCGGTGAGGGCGGTGGGGCCGGAGGAGGTCTTACTGATGGTGTCGTGTAGTTGTAGACATGGGGCCCACTGGACTTCGTGGAGGCGGGTGAGGTCGTGCTGTTGGCCGCGAGCACACCAGTCGCACTGCCATGTGGCATGTCCCTGAGCTGGGCGGCATTGGGAATGTACGGCAAAGTGCGGGCATGTGCAGCAGGTGGAGATGGGTTCTGTGTGCAGTGGGTCATGACAGATGGAGCAGGCGGCGGGGGAGGGGGTGGGGAGGCATACCGATGTGGGGGTGGAGGAGATGAGCCGGAAGCCGTCGTCGAGTTGTAATTGGATGTCCCGTTCCGTGAGGTGTTCCGGGGCCCATTCTACCATGTACTGCGTTTGGCCGTATTCTGTGCCTTTATGTTTGGAGATGGTGCGAATAACGTCATAGGGGGGGTAGTGGTGGTCTGAGGGGGTGAGGTATTCTGTGTCTAAGTGTGTGGTGAGTGCGGTGGGGGTGGGGTGATTGGTGCGTGAGGTGTAGATGCCGGATGAGAGGGTGGGGGGTGAGCGAGGGAGGTGTGGGGAGAGGAGGGGAATCTATGAGGGGTGGGTAGTGGTGGAAGGGGATGCTTGCATGGGAGTGAGTTGTGTGCTGGGGAAGCGGTTGTGGATAGCGTGGAGGGTTCGGTGAGGACTGCGGCGAGAAGGCGGATGGGGACTGAGAGTGGGATGGTGGACCCCGTGAGTGTGGAGAAGAATTTGCATGATTTGAGGATGAAGGAGGATGGGGTGGCTCTGAGGAGGACTTGTGGCCATGTGGTGATGTTATTTTTTCAAAGGGGGGTGAGGCGGGGGAGGAGGGAGGCGTGTGTTTTGCGGGGAGAGAAGTCGCAGTAGGCTTCCTTATATGTGTGAGGGTCAGTGATGTGTGTGGCTTTGTCCCGGAGTGAGGCGAGGAGGGCGTTGTCTTGGGTGGTGAAGTGGGCGCGGAGTGTGGAGGCGATAGGGTTGGTGAGGGAGAGTGGAGGGATGCTGTGGAATAGGGTGTCCGCATCGCGCTGAGCTCTGACTAAGCATTTGAGTGTGGGTGGGGTGAAACAGGCTGACATGATGGATTCCGAGGAACAGTGGGAGTACGTGGTGGATAAGGTGCGGATGTGTGCGCGGGCCATGTGGCCTCGATATCCTGAGTTGTTCATGATTTTATGCAGGTGGCAGAATGTGAGTTGTGCGGCGTGGGCTTTGAGGGAGGGGAGGCCGTATCCGAGGTCGGAGGGAGGGCGGTGGAGGGCGGTGCGGGGAAGGTTACGTACCGAGGAGACGGCGGAGCAGAGTGCGCGGCAGATTTGGCCTTCGAGAGTGTCGAGTTGGGAGTCGGTGAAGAGGCCGAGCTGGAGGGTCAAGTATTTGCCGATGATGAGTCCACGGATGACCCTGATTCTGCGGGATTGTGTTAGTGGGGAGGTGGAGAGGGCGGTGATGAGGGATGCAGTGGTACGTTTTAGGTCCTGCCAGTGTTTGGTGAAGGTGAGGGAGGTGTTAAGCTCAACCCCGAGGACGCGGTATGTGTCGGAGGGGCCAATGGAGGGAATGGGGGCCGGGGTGGAGTTGATGGTGATGAACTGAGTTTGCAGGCGGGATGCGAGGAGAACAGTGTTGGCGAGGGTGAGGGCGTTGCCTGTGCGCCAGAGGGCGCCGGTGATGCAGCATTTGCGGATGTTGACGGTCATGCCCGTGTAGGCGCTGAAGAGGGAGAGTTTCCGGAGTTGGATGGTCATGTTGGGGGTCGAGCCCGTGGCGAGGCTGAGGTCGTCAGCGAAGCCATGTCCTGGGTATGTGGCTGTGGGTTCTGTGGGGTCGACGTTAGTGGCGGGGGGGCCTGGGCGGTAGCCCCGGCTGCCCACCGTGAGCCAGCGAAGGAAGGGTTCAAGGAAGAGGGTAAAGAGGAAGGGGGAGAGGGTGTCCCCCTGTAGGGTTCCGCGATTAATGTCGATGGAAGGGGTGGGGCCATGTGGTGTAATATAGTATGTGGTTGAGACCCCGTAGAGGTGTTCGCAGGTGTCGACAAAGGTGGGGGGGATACCGAGTTGGCGCATGTGTTTGAACATGATGCGGTGGTCCGCGGCGTTGAAGGCGCCTTTGTGTTTGTGTCCCAACATTGTTTGTGTCCCATACCCAACATGTGTTTGTGTCGCTTGGAGCCGGCTTGAACCCCCGAACGCCGACTCGTGTGACGTGAAGATCGGCTTGCTTTCCTTTGTTATAGCTCGGCGCTTTCTGGAATTTCATTCGCTTCCGGAGCTTGTCACCCGCCAGTTTCTTTTCTCGTAAAAGCCTTTAGTGGTCCGGCTGAATTTTTGGAAAGGCGTCTTACCACAAGTGTACTAGCACTCCTATACGACGTCACTTGACCGACCTTCTGAGACTCGTTTCTGATTGCCTTGGCTGTATAGACTCCGGGAGTACAACTGCGTCGTCGGTCAGCCCTCTGTCGTCTCCTTTTCTGAGCCGTGTTGCCCGCCTATTGACCGGTACTTGGTGCTTTTCTTGTTGGCATTTTTCCTGCTTTTCTTGTGCTCTTGCGAGCGCATCCGACGTACCTGCTATGGACTCCGTGAAACTACCCAAGTTCAGTGGGGAGAGACGAGATTTTGACGTGTGGAAGAAACGTTTCCGTGCATTTGGCTTGATGCAAAAGTGGGCTCCGGTCGTCGGATGGTGCCGCTTCCTCTCAACAACAAGTCGACATGTAATCCACATTGATTCTTGCGCTGCCGGAAGACGACCTTTCCATTATCGAGAATGTTAGCGAGGATGACAAGACCTGCGGCCACACTACATGGACTGCGTTAGTCAATCATTATGAGGACGATGGTATTTACCGGTGTACGGAACTATTGCAGGACTTGGAGACGCCGCAAGCGGACGGCGAGAGCGGCATTCAATACTTCAACCGGTTAGTTCGACTGCAACGACAGCTTGCCCGAGTTAGGGACGTCGTCCACGACCGGCGTATCATCATGTACTTGGTGAAGGGCCTGCGCAGCGAATACCACTCCATCACCGACACGTGGGACGTACACGACCTCAGCATGGATACCGTCAAGCGTGATCTTTGTTAAAAGGGCATGCGCATTGAGAGTCGTGCGCAATCACATACAACGGAGCCCCCAACGCCTACGGCTTTTGCAGCGTCTCATGATGACTCAACGACTGAACTTATGAAGCGGCAAGTCTCCGAGCTCCAAGACCAACTGAAAACTCTTCAAGGAGCTGCGACTACTCGTCGTACCTCATATGGCAGAGGCGGAGCGAGAAATGTTCGTGGTGTTTGCTATGGCTGTGGTAAGAAGGGACAACATGTTTGAGTCCCAACGTTGGGTAGGGGCACAAGTGAGTAGTAGGGTCGGGAGCTTTTGAGGTGGTATTGGGAGAGGGCGATACGCCAGCGGGATTTATGGGTGGCATGGTTGGTTTCGGTGAGGATGAGGACGTCCGGGCGGTGTGAGGTGGAGAGGTGTTCAACATCCATAATGGAGGTGTGGAGGCCGCGGGTGTTGAGGGTGATAAGGTGGAGTGGTTGGGATGTGTGGTGTGGTAGGATGGGGGAGGGGAAGGAGGGGGTGGTGTCGGGCGTGTCGTCGGGGGGGCGGTCGACAGGGGGGGGTTGAAAGGGAGGGGGGAAGGGAGGAGGGGAGGGGGGGGGGGGAGGGGTAGGTGTTGGAGGGGGGGGGCGGGGGTGGGAGCTAGGGGGGGGTAGGTGGTATGGAGGAGTGGAGGGCGGCGAGAAGTTGGGGGCGGCCCTTTGGGAGGGGTGCGGAGCGGAAGGTGTGTTTCCTGAGGAGGGTGTGGAGGGAATATACCGAGGTTCGGGGGGGGTTGTATTCGTGGTCTGGGGGGGGGCTGTGGTGATAAAGTAGGTGTGTAGGAGGGCGTGAGTTCCGCACGACCAAGGACGTTCTGAGTCATTTTGCCGAGGGGGGTTAAGTGAGCGAAGGTCTCCGACGGGTGGGCGAGGGGAGGAGTTCCAGTCTGAGAGGAGATTGAGAGAGCGGGCGAGGAGGTCGGGCGGAGGGGGGTGGTGGAGGGAGTCAATCCAGGTGGCGGAGGAGTGGGCTAAGTGGAGGAGGCCGAAGTGAGAGTTTTGCCATGTGAGGACAAGGAGGGAGTGGTTAGGAGTACCCGGGCGGAGTGAGGCGCCGCGATTAGAGAGGTTAGTCCATTGGCAGGTGTATTGGGGGTTGTGGTGGTGATTGTCTACCTCGTTCGTAGTGATGACTGTGTATGAAGTGGTGGGGGTGGAGTGAAGTTTAGTTAATGTTGTGGCAAGGCAATAGAGGTTGGAGAGGCCTGGTATTGCCCCCATTGAAAGGAGAGGACCGCAGAGGAGTCGAGGTAGCCGATGGGGGTAGGAAGGCCGTATTCGAGGTTGAGGTCAAAGAGGTAGTTATGTAGGGTTGTGCAACAGGTGCGGCGGGGGGTGAAATGAGCCGGGAGAGTTGAGTGTAACGCGGTGTTTACGGTGTGAAGCCGGATATCGGGCTGAGGGGGGAGGGGTTGGGTGTGGGGTCTAACCTCGGGGGTGTCTTGTGGGGGACTAATGATGATATTCAGCCGAGGTGGCCGGGGGTGACCTATGTGGGTTGTTGGGGCCCTGGGAGGCGGGGGTGGCATCCGGGAGGGTTCGGGTCTCCTCTAGGTCTTCCTCTTGTAGGTCTTCGTAATCGTCGAGGTCGTAGTCGTCGCCTTCCGGGGGGGAGGCGGGAAGGGGCAGGAGGGTGGGGTCGTGGGAGCAGTGGGGGGCGGGAGGTGAAGTCGGTGTGGGTTTCGGCGCTGGGGAGTGAGGGGGGGCAGTGTGTGTTGGTAAGGGTTGGAGGGAGAGGTGTGGGGGGGCGCGTGGGGGAGGGGATGGGGAGGTTTTCTTGCGTGAGGGGCGGGAGGGTTTGGCGATGCCGGTCTGGGGTGCGGGTTTGAGCGAGGGGTCGGTGGGGGGACGAGTGTAGGGGGGGATTCCGCATGATCAGGGAGGGGGGAGGTGGGGGAGGTGGGGGGGTGTGGAGAGGGAGGTAGATTTGGAAGAGGGGGGGTAGAGCGGGTGTGGGGGTGGGGGCAGTGGTGGAGTGGGGGAGGGGGTGTGTGCGGTTGAGGGGAGGGGTAGGGGAGGAGGAGGAGTCCATGGGTTCTGAGGAGTCCTAAGTTATGGTGGGAAGGAGGGTAGGGGCTGTGGCGGGGGGGGGGGGGGGTTGGGGGTAGCTGTATGGGAGGGGGAGGGGTGGGCGTGGAAGGAGGATGTGGAGGCGGTGGTGGTGGAGGAAAGTTGGATGTCGGGAAGGGAGGAGAGGTCGAGCGCGAGCTCATCATCGGCAAGCATGTGGAAGTCCGATGGCTCGAGGAGCCACTGGTCGGAGACGTGGTTGATTTGGAGGTGGCGGGTCCATTGAAGAAGTAGGGAGGGGGGTTGCGGTAGAGTGTGAATTGTTTTGTGTGTGTGAGAGGGGGTGGGGAGGGGGTTGTGGTGAAGACGGGGTCTAGTAGACGGGCCCTACCAAATGTTGAGTAGTGGTGGGGGTTGATGGTGAGGGTGCAAGTTGATTGTGTGAGTGCTCCTCTCTGTGTGAAGGTGTGGTTGAGGGGGATAGTGACGGTGCCGTTGGTGGAGATGAGGATGCAGTACATTTCCGTGCTGAGAGATATTTGTATGCTGGTGGTGATGGTGGGGGAGGTGGAGGGGTGGGAGCGGAAGTAGGAGCCATCAGGAAAAAAAATCATTGTTGTGTAGGAAGAGAGGTCGAGGGGGTGGTGGGTTGGGGGGGTGGATGTGGGGGTGTGGTGGGTAGTGTATTCGTTGGCTGTTTGGTATAATAGGGTGTATAGCCAGTGGGTGGGTGGAATGGAGCCATCCGGGTTGATGCAAGGGAGAGAGAGAAAGTGGCGGGACCGGATGAGGACAGTGGTGAGGCAGTGTTGTAAGTAATACCGCATACGTATTAGTTGCAGATAGCTACTGTAAGCTACTCTAGATATGATTAGTACATGTCTAGATCGGACATACCGATAAACTGTTTGACTCGGTACATAGCTGTCGCTAGGCTGCATCTCTAACACTTCTGCTGTCCCGACACCACGCATGTAGGTTGGTTGTCGCCGTAACTGTTCCGTTTGCGGGACTGTGACTGTAACTACGTTTGCGTAAGTTATCTTCCACACGAACTGTGTTTGCATGGTTCAATAGGTTATGGGCCCTCCGCGTTTACGTGGGGTTTACTAGGGCACCGGCCGGAGTTTGTCCATTAAAGGGGAGTGTTTACATATCCCTCCGTAGGACTACTAATGGACACATGTGTACGCTAGACTCCGGGGGAGTCTTGGCCCTCCACCTATAGGTGTTCGCTATAGGTGTTCGCCGCTCAGTTGCGATGCGATGCGATGGGTTCATATACACAATATGTTCCTATCGGGTACCGACTTTTGGCGGTACTTGGATAAGGCATACACCTCCGTTCCGGGAAGCGGCGGTTCTATCCCCCTTCATGATACAGAAAAGGTGCTTTGAGACACCCCGGGGCTACAAGCCGATGGGTCGGCGGGCATCAGGCCGTCTCTCTGAAACCGCTGTTAGGCACGAGTCAGGCTAGCGGTTTTTACCGCTGCCTGTTTTTGATTCAGCTCTTTCTTTTTCGCCCTTTGTCGAAATAGCGCCGAAAACTCGCTCTGCCGACTCTCCGCATGTTTCGCCTCCTGATTCCCCTGACCCAGGCTCTCAGCAGAGCAATCTCGATCCCACAGAGGGTATTATCGCGTTGCTTCTTGAGCAAATGACGCTCCGTGAAGCTTACCTCGACTCGCGGGCGGCCGCCATTGCTGCTCTTCCTGCTGCGGTTGCTAATCCGCACCCCCTTGTCGCTCAGCGCCGCCACGATGCTCAGCTCGAACCCTTTCGGGACGACGTGCACACCCTCCCCCTGCTTGTGCATCCCCAGCTTGGCTACGCCCCACCGGACGCACAGTCGGTCTTCGGTGCTGCTACCGCTGCAGCTCTTGTTGGCGACCCCGCCGTCGCACAGCGCCGTCCCGATATGCACCGCGAGCCCTTGCGTCCCGAGCTCATGGTTGAACACCTTCCACCACCCCCCCAATACCCCCCCGCTAATTCTGCCCTACACCGCGACCCCTCGCGTCACGACCTCGCGGTTGAATAACTCCCGCCACCCCCCCCTACCCCCCCGTTGGATATGCCCTTTACCACCCCATACCTCTCATCCCGGAGGCGCCCTCTCACCGCGTCCCCCCCTCCCGTGACCACCCGCATCCGTACGGTCCGCCGCCTTCCAAGGCCGGCCGCTCTCCCTTTCCCGGTGGCCCACCTCCTCCCTTCCATGGACGGCATTCTTCCCCAGCCCAGCGTGGCGACCACACCCCCCGTGGCCGTCGTCGCCCCACCATTGACCCCATAGTCATCGGCCGAGCGGCACACGCAACCCCCGACTTCGACCCAGACGTCTACCCCAGTCTCTTGGGCAGCCCCCACTACGCAACCGTCTGCACGCGCCCCGCTGTCTCCACGGTCTTGCGCATCCTTGGCCCCGCCCAAGCCTCACCCACGGAGGCACATTGGCAAGCTCTGCAAAAGGTCCTCCGCTACCTTCATGGCACCATCGACATGCGCCTGACGTTGGGGGGGGGCCGGACCACAGCCTCCAACTAACAGGCTTTGCCGACGCTGATTGGGCCAACGACAGATGCACCCGCAAGTCTTGCTCCGGCTATCTCTTCACCCTCGGACGCGGGCCAATCAGTTACAAGATCAAACAACAGACTTGTGTGGCTCCATCCACGTGTGAAGCCGAGTACTACTCTGTGGCTGATATGCTCACCAAAATCCTCCCAGGACCTGCAGTGGCAAGACACCGAAGTGCGATCCTTGGAGGACAAGACCCAATGCAACGCTTCATCCCGTAGTCACCTTCAAGGGGAGTGTTGTAAGTAATACCGCATACGTATTAGTTGCAGATAGCTACTGTAAGCTACTCTAGGTATGATTGGTACATGTCTAGATCGGACATACCGATAAACTGTTTGACTCGGTACATAGCTGTCGCTAGGCTGCATCTCTAACACTTCTGTTGTCCCGACACCACGCCTGTAGGCTGGTTGTCGCCGTAACTGTTCCGTTTGCGGGACTGTGACTGTAACTACGTTTGCGGAAGTTATCTTCCACACTAACTGTGTTTGCATGGTTCAATAGGCAGGTGTCAGCCCATGAGGTGCCTAGAACGTGGCCTGTGACTTGAGGGGGTGTGATGGTGGTGGTGTTAAGATGATGGTTGGGGGGTACATGTTCGTGAAGGGAATATGAAAGGATGTGTAGGGATACAGGTCCAGATTGTGAATGAATGGGGTTATTGGGCAGGTGGAGGATATTCACCCAGAGGGAAGAGGGGTCGTCCTCGATCGGGGTGGGAACGTCCACTAGCTGGAGGGCGTCCGCGAATTGGACGATGAATTGTGCCGGCTCACGGAGGTCCTCGAGCCTGCATTGGGGGTGGGTCGAGGGGGTTGATCCGGCAAAGGTGAGTGCGTGTGCGAGGTTGGAGGTGAGGAGGTCTTGCAGGAGGGCGACTGGTTCTTGGCCGGTGATACCAGTGAACATGGGGGAGCGGATCTTCACTCTCCGGCCTAAAGCTGCAGGGGCAGAGGCGTCTCGTAGGAATTGAATTTTCTGCTGTCGTAGTTTTGTCAGGAGAGAGGGGGAGGAGGCTGCGGAGGGGGGTGCTGGACCGGCCGAGTGGAGTTCACGCTGGCGTGAAGCTAGCTGGTACATGAGGCCGACCGCAACGCAGGAGGTGGGGAGAACAAGGCGAATTTCCTGAAATCCCGAACGAAGTTCGATAGGCAAGGGTGTGGTGCCGTCGCATTTTGGAGCTGTCGGGTGGAGGGTGCAGGTGGAGTTCGCAGTCCATCGTGTGTGATGGGCGAGGTCCCTACCGATTATATTTTTGATGCGATTGGGGAGGTCGGCGAGGCTGTTGAGGCTCTCGAGGAGCCAGTGGGGGGCCACCGAGCAGGCCGACGTGATCGGGTCGGGGTGTGATGGATCCGGCAGGAAGACTCCGTGAATCCAAAAGCGAGCAAGGTGGGAGGGAGTGGTCGATTACTGGCATGTGAGCAGGGAGGAGTCGATCATGCGGGTGGAGAAGTCGTCGGCCTTGCCAAGGTCCGTGGTTGACCGGGGGGCAGCCAAGACCATGGGGGTTTGGAGTCCACGACGAATAGGGGAGGGGTCTAGTGCTGCTCCCAGGTTCTGTCGGACATGGGATAGTTGGGGGACGGTGAGGAACGGGGTCATTGGGTGGCCCACGAGTTGGTTCCGGGGATCGCACAGGTCCGTGTATCGCCCACGGTCCTGGGGGTCCAGCAGAAGCGCCTGCCTGTAGGTGGTGGGGGGGGGGGGGTAGGGGTCGAGGACATTTCGATCGAGCTTGATTCCGAGTAGGGGAGAGAACCAAGGGGGTTAGTTGAGGATTTTCGAGTAGGTTTTCGAGTGGATTGCGTGTGTTGGCGGCACACGACCATGCCCGATGAGACTTGCCTTTGTTGGTAGTAGGCGGCGGACAAGAACGTCCGGACGCTCGGAGGGGCGCGGTGTGGCGCGCCGCTGCCCGGGGGGGTAGCGTTTTGTAAACGATGAGTGTGATTGTTCTTTCGCAGTACTATGGCGGGTACATGTTCGGATTTCGAAGTGGGTGGCGCGATAGCCGTCGGGGAGGTGAAATTCAAATCCCTGAAAGTTGCGCCTTTGAGTGTGTACCGTCTGGTGTCGCTACGGATCCACTGACCTTGGTGAGCTAGGCTCGGGTGGGGAGAAGTGGATAGTGACAGTAATTCTACGGCCCAGTCCACCAGTTTTTCGCTCGATGGGAGGCCAGGCCCATAGCGAAGACGATCGGCGTTGCTTGTTCGAGCTACCGACCCATCCCCGTTATGTGGTTCAGTAGTACTTTGGATCTTTTTACTGTCTTTAGTGACGGTAGGATACGTTTTTTGTTGTTTGGACTTGTAGCTGATGGGCCCGCGTCCGTAGGTGAAGAGGTAGCCCGAACGCGACTTGCGGGTGCTGCTGTCGTTTGCCCAATCAGCGTCGGCAAAGCTTGTAAGTTGGAGACTATGGTCCGTGCCCCCCCCCCCCCCCCCCAACGTCATGCGCATGTCGATGGTACCATGGAGGTATCGGAGTACCATTTTCAGTGCATGCATGTGGGCGTCCGTGGGGGATGCTTGGGCGGAGCCGAGGATGCTCAACGCCGTGGAAACATCGGGACGCGTGCAAACGGCCGCGTAGTGGAGGCTGCCCAGGAGACTGAGGTAGACGTCCTTGGTCACGCCTGTAAGGGGGGGAGAAGTCATGTGCGCGAGGCCGGCGAGGAAGCCGGGGTCCATAGGGAGGGACGAGGGCTTAGAGTCGGTCATGCTGTACTTTGCGAGGATGTCGCGCAGGTATTTGGACTGGTCGAGCGAGATGGTGCGAGCCGAGCGATCGCGGGTGGTGTGCATGCCAAGGCCCCGCCAAAAAAGAAACCCGTCCACCGCAGGCTTCCCTAGACCCTACTTGGCTTACTAAAAAAAACGCAAACACACTCTAAAACTCCGCAGATGTAGTTCAATCAACGGCCCCCTTCCCCTCGCCCAAGCCCTATTAAATACGACCGGATATCTTACCCCTGATGCCATCAAACAGCAGTGCCAAGCACGCATACGCCAACTGCTACGCGCCACCACCACGGATAAATTAAGAAAAGTAAAAACGCGAGCCAACACGGCCTACGACGCATGTCCGAAATCCTCCCATCGCCGCTTGAAAATCAAAAGCGGACTCCCCCCCCCCCCAAGCGTGACCTCAACCCTCCACTGAGTTACCAAACCCGATGAAACTACAGCGACCTCTCCCACCGACGTCCTAGCGGCGGTACACTCACACTTCGACGCCGAACTTAGTCGCGCCACCCCGCCCGTCCTACCCGTCCCCCCATGGGAACTCCCGGATAACCCCGACAACTTCACCATCGAGCCCCGCGGGGACCCCTCCCTCACCCTTGCCGACATGATAACCCGCGATACCTTCGATAAAACCATTCACTTGCTCGGCACGGGCAAAGCCCATGGCCCCGACGGTATCCCTAACGAAATCATAAAATTCCTACCCCCGGCGACCCGCTCCGCCCTCTTCTCTCTCCTCTCACTAATCGCCCACAAGTCCTACACCCCTCCCGAATGGTGCCACAGCTCAACATGCCTGCTACATAAGAAAGGTGACCCCACCCTCCTCAACAACTACCGCCCCATCGCACTCATGAATAACCTCCTTAAGCTTTGGACCGCACTAATAAAAGAAGCAGGCTCGAATTACGCCGAAACCCACGGCATTCATAGCGACCAACAAGATGGATTCCGACAACACCGCAGCATCCACGACGCCCTCTCCTCCATCATCATGACGATGGAGGACGCAAAAATTCACAACAAGGACATCTACGTAATGTACGTGGACTTCAAAGGCGCATTTAATACAGCAAACCACCGCATCATGTTCACACACATGCGACAACTCGGTATGCCCTCCACCTTTGTCGACACCTGCGAACACCTCTACGGGGTCTCATCCACCGACTACGTTACCCCATATGGCCCCAGCCCCCCCATCAACGTGAACCGGGGCACCCTACAGAGGGACACTCTCTCCCCATTCCTATTTACCCTCTTCCTGGAACCCTTCCTCCGCTGGCTCACGGTGGGCAGCCGGGGTTACCGTCCAGCCCCCCCCCACCACTAACGTCGACCCCACAGAACCCACAGCCACGTATCCCGGACACGGCTTTGCAGACGACCTCAGCCTCGTCACGGGCTCGACCCCCAACATGACCATCCAACTCCGGAAACTCTCCCTCTTCAGCGCCTACACAAGTATGACCGTCAACATCCGAAAATGCTGCATCACCGGCGCCATGTAGCGCTCAGGCAACGCCCTCTCCCTTGCCAACGTCACCATGCTCGCTTCCCGACTTCAATCACAGTTCATCACCGTCAACTCAGCCCCTGCCCCCATACCTTCTATAGGCCCCTCGGGCACCTACCGCGTCTTGGGGGTTGAACTCAACACCTCCCTCACCTTCACTAAACATTGGCACGAACTAAGACGTACTACCGCATCCCTCATCTCCGCTCTCTCCACGTCCCCACTAACTAAATCCCGCAGACTTCGCGTCATCCGAGGCCTCCTAATCGGCAAGCACTTCAGCGACTCCCACCTCGACATCCTCGAAGGCCAAATCTGCCGAGCACTCCGTTCCGCCGTCTCCTCGGTGCGTAACCTCCCCCGCACAGCCCTCCACCGTCCTACCTCAGACCTCGGATACGGCCTCCCCTCCCTCAAAGCCCAGGCCGCACAACTCACAGTTTGCCACCTCCATAAAATCATGAACAACCTTGGATATAGAGGCCATATGGCCCGAGCACACATTCTGTTGTAAGATCCCCATGGTGGGCACGATAATGGACACATCCGTACGTTGTACTCCGGGGGAGTCTTGGCCCTGTTATCTCGCCAATAGTGGATGTACTGCGGGAGCCCGTTGCTCGGGCAGTACGGGGGTATATATATGAGATATATCCCCAATGGGTACCGACTTTTCGGCGCGGTACTTGGTAACGGCGTACGACTCCGGACTCGGAGATGCCGAGTTCTATTCCCGGTGATTTCCATGTAATCCTTCCACAGGTTATGGGCCCTCCGCGTTTGACGCGGATTTGTAGGGTTTGACCGGAGTTGATCGGATGGTGTCCATTAGGGGGAGTGTTCTAAGATCCCTATGGTGGGCACGATAATGGACACATCCGTAAGTTGTACTCCGGGGGAGTCTCGGCCCTACTATCTCGCCAATAGTGGATGTACTGCGGGAGCCCGTTGCTCGGGCAGTACGGGGGTACATATATGAGATATGTCCCCAATGGGTACCGACTTTTAGGCGCGGTACTTGGTTACGGCGTACGACTCCGGACACGGAGGTGCCGGGTTCGATTCCCGGTGATGGCATTTCCGTCTAATCCTTCCACACATTCGCACCATATCCACCACATACTCCCACTGGCCCACTTAATCCATCATGTCAAGCAGCTCCTCCCCACCCACACTCCGATGCCTCGTACGGGCCCAACGCGACGCGGGCACCTTGTTCCACGACATTCCTCCACTCTCCCTCACCAACCCTTTTGCCTCCACACTCCGCGCCCACTTCACATGACAAGACAACACCCTCCTCGCCTCACTCAGAGACAGAGCCACACACATCACCGACCCTCACTCATACAAGCAAGCATACTGCGAATTCTCTCCCCGCAAAACACACGCCTCCCTCCTCCCCCGCCTCACCCCCCTATGGAAAAATAACATAACCACAAGTCCTCCTCCGAGCCACCTCATCCTCCTTCATCCTCAAATCCTGCAAATCCTTCTCTACACTCACGGGGTCCGCCACCCACTCTCAGTCCCCATCCGCCTTCTCGCCGCAATTTACCTTCTCGCTCCCCCCCACCCTCTCATCCGGCATCCACACCCCCCACACCAAAACCTCCCCCCCCACGGCACCCACCACACACATAGACACAGACTACCTCACCCCCTCGGACCACCACTACCCCTCCTGCGACGTTACGCGCATCATCTCCAAACACAAAGACACATAATACGGTCAAACACAGTACATGGTAGAATGGGCCCCGGAACACCTCACGGAATGGGACATACAACTCCATCTCGACGACGGCTTCCGCCTCACCTCCTCCACCCCCACATCGGTATGCCTCCCTACCCCTCCCCCACCGACTGCTCCATATGCCACGACCCACTACACACAGACCCCACCTCCACATGTTGCACATGCCCGCACTTTGCCGTCCATTCCCAATGCCGTCCCGCTCAGGGACCCGCCACATGGCAATGCGACTGGTGTGCTCGCGGCCAACACCACGACCTCACCCGCCTCCACGAGGTCCAGTGGGCCCCTTGCCTTTAACTCCACGACACCATCAGTGAGACCCCCTCCGGCCCTACCGCCCTCACCCCATTGAACTCCGGCTTTGTCCCCTCCACGACACCCATCCTACCCGAACCCGGACCCCCTCCATGGACACACCCCCTCATCACATTTAATCGCGACCCTATCCACCCCGACCAGGACATGCTCCCTATACCAGTAAATTCACCATTCACACACACCCATCACTACACGATACCTCCACCCCGACCTGGACATGCTCCCTCCCCATCGTCATGAGCCGCACGGGCACACCTCACTCATCCACCATCGCAAGTCTCACCTCTCTCCTCACCCTCCGCACCGACCTTCGTGACACACTCATCTCCAAAGCACGACTCGACACGTCTCGCATACTAGCACAACTCCACACGCACACTGTCCAATGGCTACATCATCTCCTTCTTGTATACCGCATCAAATCCCGCACGACCTCCCGCCGCGCCCCTGCACACTACACCTTCGCACGCCCCTAATTGCACACCGTCTTCACCCAGTATCGCACTCTCCCCGGGGGGGAGTAAAACCCCCAAACACCCTTGGAGAGGTTGGATTTAGGTGGTTAACGGTCTAGCCCTGACTTGTAAGTCTCTTGTATGGCTATTTGGGAGGGCCGAGAGACAGCAACCGGCGCATACGGTATTTAGTGTAAACCGGCGCATACGGTACATGTTGTAAACAATTTCAATTTCAATTGCATGCCAAGGAGTTGGGAGAGGTTGCCCAGGTCCTTAGTTTTGAACTTTGCACCAAGTTGAGCCTTGAACGATGTAAGTCATGTGGCGTCGTTGCAGGCTGCGGGAATGTCGTCCACGTAAAGTGCGATAATGGCGAGCACATTATCGTCGCGGAAGATGTAGATGCACGGGTCGGAAACGCATTGTTACCACCCATGGTCGACAAGCCATGCACGGAGCAGCATGTTGAACTCGCGAGGGGATTGTTTGAGTCCGTAGAGGCAACGCTTGAGGTGACACACTTTAGACGTGCCATCAGCGAAGCCGAGGGGCTGGCGAATGTACACGTCCTCCTTGATTGGGGCGTAGAGGAACGCAGTGTCGATGTCATGCTGACACAATTGAAGGTCGCTGACGGCCGCGATGGCGAGGAAGAGGCGAAGACATGCCATGCAGATGACGGGGGAGAACGCTTCCGTGTAGTCGAGGCATGCGCGTTGATTGCACCCTTTGGCGACGAACCGCGCTTTGAAGCGTGAGACATCGCCAACGGTGTCGAACTTGACCTTGTAAATCCACATGTTGTTAACGACCACGCGATCATGGGAAGGTCGACGAGTGCCCACGTGCCGTTGTCTATGAGGGAGGAGTACTTATGATGCATAGCGGCTTGCCCCTGGGAACATAGGCACTGTCCAAAGCAGCCCGGTACGATTTAGGTTCCACATACTCTCGGGCGGACATGAGAGCGACGGTAGTAGGTGATGTACCGGCAGGGGTGTGGGGAGGGCCAAAAATTGAAATTGGAATATTTTACTCCAATACCAGTAAAACCGGCTTGAGTCTCTGGCCCCCCCCCCTTTTGCTATGCTCAACTTGTTGTTGGACTTCTAAGCGTGAGGTAGACCGTGAACCACTAATCCCAACCTCTCCAATGGCAATAACGATACCGTCTAAAACATACCCGTATCCAGGTATTTATTATTTTCTGATCTATACGTAATTTTTTTGGATATAGTATGAAATAAAAAGATGTCGCTAGTCTCCACGATACGCGGCCTGCTCCAGCCGCTGCGGGGTCGCTGATCATCAAGGCTGCTCAGCTTGTGCTGGTCGAGGCGAACCTGCCTGACCTCGGCTCCTGTGCGACTCCGGTCGTGCCGGAGCTTGGGGGGAAAGGCAGGTGAAAAACCCCCTCACCTAGGTCGTCGTCGGTCCCGCCTTGATCCGTGCTCAACCCCGCCCGAGGTATTAGCCGCTCCTCTCGACGCAGCTCTCCACCTAGCCGAGTCTTCTCTCCTCCTTCGGGGGCTGAGAAGAAAAAAAAAAGAACTAGGCTGCAGACGGTGTCCGGCTGGCTCTCCTGCCCCCGAGCTAGATTTTCTCCTGTCCTTTTCCCGTCTGTTTCCAACACCTATCTGATCGCGCTGTGGCCGTCCGTGCCCTCCCCCGGTGGTTTACGTTGTTAAGGGGCCGCCTTTACGAGTAGTGTGCCGTTACGATAACCCTAGGCACACTGCCTGAGGCAGCCTATCGATAACCGGGTACCGACTAGGGAAGGGGTTGGAAGAGCACATGGATCGAGTCGCCGGTCCTCAAAAGATGGTGGGTACGGGAATCTTTCCAAAAACCCCCCGTACCGGGCTTTTCCGGCGGCGGGCGATCCTATGGACCGCCGCCGCCAGACGGTGCCGCTCCTCCGACTGCGACCAACCTCCGTCCTGCGCAGCAACAGGCCTCGCCCCCAGGGGAGACCTAAGGCTATCGCAGGGCTGGCGGCTGCTAGCGAGCGCCGTCCCTAGCGCTGCTTCCCAGCTTTCCGCCGCCAGCTCCAACACCCTCGTCCCTCCGCTGATCCGTCCGTACCCCTCTTCGCCAAAAGATATTTCGCAAACGCCGCACCCGCCCCATCGTCGGGAGATTATCTGCGAGTATTTAGTCGCGGAAAAGACATATCGGACTGGCCGAGTGGGAGATCCCTGTGCCGGAGTACGGATATTATGCTTTTCCAAAACCCTCCGTACATGGCTTCCCGACCGCTGCTGATCCCGCGGATCGCAGCTGTCGGTACCTCGTTCAGCCCCCTACCGTGCCAGGCCTGGCACGGCTATGGGGTTACCAGCGCCCACCACAGGTAGAGGTTGGTGCCGACGGGCCTGCGAGCGCACCCCCCTCCGGGGCCGCCGCCGTTGCGCCGCCGGCGGGCGCCGGGGAGGGCCAATGATCATGTCGGGCACGTGGGGTTGCTCGAAGACGTCCTCTTTGGCTTTGCCCTTGTCATGGTCACAACACGTTGTGACAAGTGTCGGTGGGTAGGCGGACATGTGGGCCACAAGGTTCCCGTAGCGGAGGGGGTGTGGCCGGAGTCGAGCTTGACGGGGGGCTTTAAGAGGGGGTTGAGGGTCGGAGAGGGGGGTGTCGATAGGGTGGGATGGAGGGGAGGTGTCCAGAGAAGCCAGATCATCCGAGGGGTATGTGATGACCGAGTCAACGGGGAGGCGCGTGCCGAAGCCCGGGGTGTTTTCTTGGAAGACGACATTGACGGAAGTGGTGATGTAGACGAGGTACCCAGGGGCGCCAGTCGGATTGCCGACTATGTCGCCACGAAACCCTTTTTTGCCGAGTTTCCGACGCAACTTGTCGCGCACTTTGGCGAAGACGGCGCACCCGAAGACGCAGAGCTTGGACGCGTAAGGCGCCGATGACGTGAGGAGGGTGAAGGGAATGCCACCGGTGAGACCGACTGAGCGGATGTAAGTGCGGGTGCGAAGGTACACAACAATACTGACAACGCACGACGATGCTAACAAAGCTTCCATGGCGTCTTTGAGTTGTCGCTCTGCATATGACAATCTGTTAAGACGATGACGTTTCGTCGGGCAAGTAGTCTCGATGGGATGATCCCGCTGTCGGCTTACATGCGGCGAATTCATTGGCTGCAGTAACTTCGGGAAGTCATCGTAGAGTAACGACCGAGGAGTTGCACGTTGATATGCACTAAGCTCCTCTTAAGTGTGAAGCTATGTTGGTTGGTCCGCTGCCGGCGTAACTTCAATTACGTAAAATTCAGCATTACGTCCTATGCTGTGGCGCGTTCTGCGCATGAGTTTCTGAACTTTAGTAGACGACATCAGTAGGCACTGCAGGACGGCGCTCCTCAATCCGAGTCTCCACTGGTGTCCCATCCATCATGATGAAAACACGCGTAGCGCCAAATTCTAGCGAGGCTTGCTCCGCATCAAGCCATGGTAAACCCAGTCTTAGATCAGTAACACATAAATCACGTAACACGTAAAAAGTGCGTTGAAATTCGTGACGAGCCAGCTCGAAGGTAACATCACAGACTGTCAAAGCTGTCACACGTTGTCCGTTAGCAAGTCCGACAAGAGTCTTGGTTGGAGACTTACGAGTTTGCAAAGCAAAGCGTCTTACAAAGTCTTCAGACACGAAGTGAAGAGTCGCAGCGCAGTCGACCAGACCAATAACAAGCTGTCCACCATCATGAGTTTTCACATTCATCTGAGTGCGAGCCAACGGTCGAGCTTCCGTGAGGTCCATTAAAAGGGATGTAGCTGTCGAGGAAAATTGTGGCAGCGTAGCGATGGACTCTTCGATGTCGACATGTTGTACACGTACCGAGGTTGGTTGGTCAGGAACTGTAGTCGGTACCTGTTCGTTAAAAGTACAATTAGCGTCAAATAACCAAAGTTGAACAAGCCAAAAAGCTCGAGCAACCACCTCATGCCGGGTAGGATTGTCCAACGGCTGGCGAGTTCACAGTTGGGTCATGGTTGGGAATTCTTGGTAAAGCTTCCAGTGTCGAGTGAGCTCGTTGAACTTTGCCCACTTAGGAAGAGCAAAGACTGCCATTGTAGATGTTGGAAATGTGCGACGACAACTCTCAAAATGGCGTGCAATATGTTGAGCCAACTCCTTGGGTGGATTGATAAACACCCGTTCACATGACAAGTCTCTCTCTAGGATCGAATCACTCGGCGAATAGTGAGGTAAGTCACCGTGCGAGTTTACACCCTCGTCATGAGCACATCCCTCCAAGGTGAAGTCAAAGCGTGCGTGCAGAGGTAAAATATAGAGTCAACCAGTTTCCAATCAATCGAACGTCGGGTAACCGGTTTACGGCCGTCTCTATGCTTGCAATGACGACGACGACATGCTACTAGTGTTGCATGAGTCGCGATTGTAGTCGATGGAGATGTCGAAAGAGTTTCGACGACCTTTGTCGCTAGCAATATTTTAGGACGATCAATAGATTCAGCCGGTTGCTCTAGTTCTTTAGTATAACATCCATGCCACCATCATTGCTTGTTCGAAGGAGCACCCATCGTCACCTTGCCTTTTAGCTCCTGGCACTAAAAAAAACGGTGTCCCTTCTTGTGGCACTTGAAGCAACGTCCCTCGTCAATATGGCATTTACGCTCCTCATGGCTCAATGCTTTGGCGATGGCATTGAAGTCAATTCGGCCAGTGTTTTGAGAAGTTCGGCCACGACCTCCTTGTCCTCCTCCACGGCCTCGACCTCGACCAACACCACCACCGTTGTTGCGCTTCCTGACTTTCGGGGCTCCAACTTAGGGGTCCTTGTTAGCACTAGCATCCCGTTGCCTAGTACTTATGAACAAGGTAGCTACTTGTCATCCAAGTACTTATTGTTATGCTATTAGCGGTACTCTATTCCCTGTTAGTGGCGGTCGGCCGGCCTTGCCGGTGCCTTCGCCGGCCGCTATCTCTCTCTTCTCACTTCTCTAGTCAGCACAACCGGCCCCCTTGACTGTGGGGCCGGCACGACCTGCGTGTACCCACCCGTTCCCGATTCCGACAGGTTATGGCCCCTCCACCAAGTTACACTACATAAGACCGTGTGTAAAGCGCTCGGCGCCACGCTAGCCATGTCTACTCCCACATAAAAAAGAGTAGAGCGTGTGTAAAGCGCTCGGCGCCACGCTAGCAATTCATCGTCCAACCGACACCACGCTTCGCCTTTGAGCTAGTTGTCCGCGATTGTCCTACCATCACCATCGCAAAAAGGAGAAGAGCGTGTGTAAAGCGCCCGGCGCCACGCTCGCCCCACCAAGCTTTCTCACCTAGCCATCAGCCTACCGATGCTCTCGACCGGATATGGTCGTCTAAAACCGACCCGCGAAAATTCGGCCCGTGCGTACTTTAATAGGTAGTTGTCCCTGATAGTGCGCCAAGGGCGTTCGGCTTTGCCGAGCATGTGATGTGGATAGGGGGTAAAGAATTGTACGCCGACGCCCATGCGCGCACACATATGGCCGGTGAGCCGGTCGCAGTAGCCTCAAAGACAGAGTCCGAGTCAAATTACAGGATTGAAACTGAAAGTCATGGCGTGCATGCAAGTGCATGACTTCTAGCAAGATGGTATCCAGCTCAAAGCATATGTCGTCTTTTGACTTAAGGAACATCACCCACATACAGAGTGTGGTGGTCGATGACGAGCAGACAGTAGCGAAGACCATGTCGGGAGGGGACATTCAATGGACCTCAAAGGTCAGAGGACAAGTTGAGAAGGGGACGGGAAATACTTCTTACATAGATGGGCTGTGCTGGGCTAGTGTGGACACCGTGGGTGTGTTGAGCATGCATGCTTTGCATATTAAGGTGTCCAAACCGGCGGTGCCACAATATTGGGTCACACTATGCAATGAGAGCAACACGGGGACCGGGGTCATGCGACGACTCCGCTGAGGGGCTTGGGGGCAGCTCTGGTTGGCATGGTAGGAGGTAGAGGCAGATGCCGGACGGCTCTAGCTCACCCATTCCGATGGGCACCATGAGCAGGCCAGTGTCAGAGTGAGTAGGAAAGAGAAATTCACATCCGCTGTGCGACTGCATCCATCTGACACTGAGGAGGCGGCGAATGTGCTGAGCAAAGCGAGAGGAAAGGTCGGGAGTGTACAATGCATGGATCGTGCGGTGAATGTTTTGACCATATGTTAATCGAATGGAGATCCGTACTGAGCCACTGCCCGTAACGTCAACACCAACCCCACCCAAGCGAGAGGGAGCGGAGGGCGGGACGAACGTAACGAAGTCACTTCGAAACGCGGTTAAATTGATCGAGCATGCGGAGTCCACTACCTAAAACTGCGAGAGGTCACGACCAAGGGCGAGGGAAGATGATAACGCAAAAGAGTTGAAGGGGACACTCACCTCAGTGTCATCGTATTCACCTGTGCAATCCTCGAGAGTGGGCATGACGCTAGCGTCGTCGGTGGGAACGTCGCTCCGCAGGGCTGCGTGTGGCGAAGCGGAGCCGTCAAGGGTGCCATACTTTTGGACGATCATCTTCTGTTTGGCGAGGGTCCACTTCAAAAGGGGCTCATCCGAGGATGTGTAGGAGGACATTGTGTGGTTCAAGCTGCCACATGTGATGCACTTGTTGGGGAGGCCGCGACCACCGCGAGTGCCACGTGGGTTTTTCCCGCGTCCGGTGTTGGAACCGCGACTAGCAGTGACAAACGCGGAGATGGGAGGGGTAGAGCCGTCATGGGCTGGCTGTCCGGGGCAATGACGTCTTCGTCCATGTTTTGTGCCACGTGGAGGATGCTGGCTAGGACCTCGTCCGCGGAAAGGAGGTTGTTTGTGTCAAACGCGTTGATGACGCAATGCTTGGCCTGACCGAATCATGATGGATGACTCTATGATACCGGTTGTGAGAGTGGATGGCAGTAGAGTCATCCATCATCTCGCATGTTTTGTTGTAGTCGTCAAAGGCCAAACGCATGAAGTGAACATACTCCGTGAGCGACTGGCCCGGGCGCTGGCGAAGCATAAGGATGTCCAGCAACGAAGGGAGCGTGAGAACGAGCGACCCTAAAACCCGCCGTTCCCAAGCGGCGGTGGCGCAGTCAGGGCGAGCAACAAAGACGCACTTGACAGCATGGTAAGCGCGCTTATTGTCGCTCGTAGCGTGCAACAACATGGCGTACGCGTAGGTATGCGCAGCTTCATCGAGCCAGACGCGTGACTCCCTTACGACGAGTTATGGAATGAGGTATGCAGCCTTCAGGGTCATGAAGGTGAGGAAGTTACGCTCCAAATATTGAAATTGAAATTGAAATTGTTTACAACATGTACCGTATGCGCCGGTTTTACACCAAAAGCCGTATGCGCCGGCTGCTGTCTCTGGGCCCTCCCAACTATGCCATACATGGAACTTACAAGTCAAGGCTAGACCGTGAACCAACTAAATCCAACCTCTCCAAGGGTGTTCGGGGGTCTTACTCCCCCCCGGGGAGGGTCTGATGCGGGTTGAGGATGGTGTGCAAGTAGGGGCAAGAGGAGGTGCATTATGTAGAGGCGCGGCGAGAGGTCGTGCGGGATTTGATGCGGTATACAAGGAGGAGATGATGTAGCCATTGGACCGTGTGCATATGGAGTGTGGAAAGGATGCGGGAAGTGTCGAGTCGTGCTTTGGATATGAGTTTGTCGAGAGGGTCGGTGCGGAGGGTGAGGAGAGAGGTGAGACTTGCGATGGTGGAAGAGTGCGGTGTGCCCGTGCGGCTCATGACGATGGGGAGGATGTCGACTACGGTTCTTGGCCATTGGTTGCGGATGGCATTTGCGAGGGGTGTGTATTTGTCTCTAATCAAGTGGGCTGTGTGGGAGAGGTTGTGGTCAGAGCAGTACTTCCATTCCCCTATTTGAATTTTCCTTATGGAGGAGTATCGGCGGCGGCCGTTTGTGTGACCGACGAAGCGAGGTTCGAGAAGGCGGATAAAATCGGGTTTGTGCGCTGGGGGTCGTAGCGCGGGGGGGAGGATCTCGGGGGGGAGGATGGCGGGGCACAAGGTTAGAGAGTCTGGTGAAAGACCTCCGTCGGTCGCAACTAGGCGGGTAGGCATGTGGGTGGGGTTGGGGGGTGACAATCAAGGTGGGTGTGGGAGGGAGTGGGGTGGGTGAAAGATTTGATGGGTTTGTTACCGAAGTCTGCCGTGATGGTTTCCCAGCGGCCACCGTTGTGGCGTTCCAAGAGGGAGAGTAGGAGTTGTAGTGCGCTGTTGTGGCGGTCATGTCTTAGGCCGGACATGGTGGGGCAGTTACCGGCCATGTGGCCGTTGCTGGTGAATTGTCCACACATGGGGCAGCGTAGGGTGGGGTTGTGTGTGAGGAGGCGGGTGTTGTGAACTCCCGACATGAATTCTTGCTTGTGTGTGAACTGGATATTTGTGAGGGTTGAGTGTTTTTTGTGGAAGGAGAAGTCGGCACCCGCTTTCGCGGCTCGGGCGAGCAGGGCACCGTGTTTGGATGTTTGTGAGAGGGGTGTATGTGTGTGTTTGATACTGTGGGTATGTGCGTCTGTTTTAAGGTTGGTGTATCTGTAGGGTATGAGTTTGTGGAATGAGGGTGTATGGCCAGGTTCAGTGGCCGACTGACACGGCTGAGCCTGTGGTGTAAGTTGTATCTGGCGGTTGTCCATCTGCAACTTGGTTAGCAAGTGCATCTGCGAGGTTGTTACCTAGTGAGTGATTGCGTGCCATAATTTTGCCGAGGTGCGTGCGAATGCCTGCGTTGCAGCGGGTTTTGAGGGTGTGTGTGATGGAGAGGAGTGTGTCGCGGTGGATATTGTGTCTATAAGCGGATGGGCAGTTTAAGCATCCTTGCATGAGGCGGAGGGAGCATGCACTATCTGTAAGGAGGTGGGTATGGACTAGTTGGAGGCCTATGTCAATGCCGGCTAGTTCAGCGCGGTTGATAGTGTGGGAGGGAGGGGTAGAAGTCACCAGGATTTTGACGCGGGTTTCCGAGGCGGGGTGGGTGGCGGCTGCTCCGAGGGGAGAGCTGCCAACTTTCTTGGAGCCGTCTGTGTATACGAAGTCCTGCCATTTCCAAGCAAGGTCTCCGCTGGTTGGGGAGTATGTTAGTTGCATGCGTTCATGGAGGGGGTAGGTAAGGGGGTGAGTAGGATTGGGGGGGAGGTGGTATATGCCTACTGAGTGTGGTGAGTAGGAGTCGGTGAGGTGTGGAGGTGGGATGGTGATTGTGGGGCTGGGAAGGTGTGTGTCGTAGATGGATTCGAGAGTGTTGTGGAGTGCGGTCATGTCTGTGTGTGAGGGTAGGGTGAGGAGGGCGAGGGGGTTTGCGACGAGGTAGATGTCGACCATCCAGCGCGTGCCGAATGGGGTAGGAGTGGGATGGCGTGTGTGTTGATCGGGGGGAAGGAAGGTGTTCGCGTCGTTGGGAAGGGTGTAGAGGTGATGTGTGTAAGGGGAGTCGATGTATTTGGAGTGGCGGTATGGTGTGTGTTCCCATCGGGGGAGTATGAGGATGGTTGCGCTCGGTGTGTGGGAGGCTGTGAGGTGCGCGCTGGTGATTGCATGTTCCATGGCTCGGCGCATGCATTCGTGGTCGTATTCGGGGTTGGCGATGTTGGTGCCTTGCCATGTGTGTGGGGCATTACTGCCGCTGGATGAGAAGACTATGTCTTCGGGGTAAAGTGAGTGGTATGTGTGGGAGTGGAGTGATTTGTTGAGGGGGTCTGAGTAAAGTTATGTCTGGATGTGGAATGTGTGTCGGAGAGCCGAGAGGAGGTCCTCTCTAGTGGCCCATCTGGTATGGGTGGTGGTGGCGGGTGTGGGGGAGTAGATTTCTGAACGGGAACCTAGGCGGGTGAAGAGGTGGTAGACCTCCTCCTCGAACGTGTGTTGTGTGAGTTCTGGGCGGAAGAGTTGAAAGAGGTGGCGGACGCGGGGGCCGTTGAGGGTGGTGACCGCGCGGCCGTCGGGGGTGCATAGTATGGTTGTGTCGTGGAGTGATGGGTGTGCGTGGATGGCGAATATACCGGTAGGGAGCATGTCGAGGTCGGGGTTGATGGGGTCGTGGTTGAATGTGATTAAGGGGTGTGACCACGGAGGGGCTCCTGGTTCTGGCAGAATGGGTGTCGTGGAGGGGACATAGCCGGAGTTAAATGCGGTGAGGGCGGTGGGGCCGGAGGGGGTCTGTTAGCACTAGCATCCCGTTGCATAGTACTTATGTACAAGGTAGCTATTTGTCATTCTAGTACTTAGTGTTATGCTATTAGCGGTACTCTATTCCCTATTAGTGGCGGTCGGCCGGCCTTGCCGGTGCCTTCGCCGGCCGCCATCTCTCTCCTCTCACTTCTCTAGTCACCACAGCCGGCCCCCCTATGGGGCCGGCACGACCTCCGTGTCACTATCCGTTCCCAACTCTAACAGGTTATGGGCCCTCCACCAAGTTACACTAGAGAAGAGCGTGTGTAAAGCGCTCGGCGCCACGCTAGTAATTCATCGTCCCACCGACACCACGCTTCGCCTTCGAGCTGGTTGTCCGCGACTGTCCTACCATCTCCCACGTAAAAAGGAGAAGAGCGTGTGTAAAGCGCCCGGCGCCACGTTTGCCCCACCCAGCTTTCTGTCTCACCTAGCCTTCAGCCTACCGATGCTCTCGACCGGATCTGGTTTTTCGGACCGACCCGCGAAAAATTCGGCCCGTGCGTACTTTAATTAGTACTGTTATTGTTTTTTCCCGAGGCAATGCCGCAACGCTCACCTTACTTAGCGAGGAGCTTAACTTTCCCACGGCGAAAAGGGGGAGTCAACACGAGCGCCCGTCTATGTTTTTTGCGTGCCTACATGCTCCTAACGGCCTTGTTGGCTGTGCTTCTTCCTCGCCGGTCGCTCTCATGCGTCCGCTAATTCGCCCGGGGACAGTTTTTCCCGCTACATATGAGAATAGTACATTACGCAGTACATTTGGAACTGCTTCATATCGGCAACTCGCCGGTAGCGGCACGTTCTTGTGAGCGCATGTCGCTACACCTACCCGGCCGGAGACACACGCTACAAGCACTACACCTTCTACCAAGATGACACCTTCCTCAACGCAAGCTAGGACGACGTCAAGACCTCGGCTACCTTGAGGGGGGGTGTTAGCACTAGCATCCCGTTGCATAGTACTTATGTACAAGGTAGCTATTTGTCATTCTAGTACTTAGTGGTATGCTATTAGCGGTACTCTATTCCCTATTAGTGGCGGTCGGCCGGCCTTGCCGGTGCCTTCGCCGGCCGCCATCTCTCTCCTCTCACTTCTCTAGTCACCACAGCCGGCCCCCCTATGGGGCCGGCACGACCTCCGTGTCACTATCCGTTCCCAACTCTAACAGGGTCTCACTGATGGTGTCGTGTAGTTGAAGGCATGGGGCCCACTTGACCTCGTGGAGATGGGTGTATTAAACCATGCAAACACAGTTAGTGTGGAAGATAACGTACGCAAACGTAGTTACAGTCACAGTCCCGCAAACAGAACAGTTAAGGCGACAACCAGACTACAGGCGTGGTGTCGGGACAACAGAAGTGAGAGAGCTGTAGCCTAGCGACAGCTCTGTACCGAGTCAAACAGTTTATCGGTATGTCCGATCTAGACATGTACCAATCATACCTAGAGTAGCTTACAGTAGCTATCTGCAACTAATACGTATGCGGTATTACTTACAACACTCCCCCTGCAGGTAGCTACGGGATGAAGCGTTGCATTGGGTCTTGTCCTCCAATGATCGCACTTCGGTGTCTTGCAAGTGCATGTCTGGGGAGGAGTTTGGTGAGCATGGCAGCGTCGGCAAAGCCTGTGAGTTGGAGGCTGTGGTCCAGGCCCCCCCTCAACGTCAGGCGCATGTGAATGGTGCCATGAAGGGAGCGGAGGACCTTTTGCATAGCTCGCCAATGTGCCTCTGTGGGTGAGGCTTGGGCGGAGCCAAGGATGCGCAAGACCGGGGAGACAGCGGGGCGCGTGCAGACGGGGGCGTAGTGGGGGCTGCCCAAGAGACTGGGGTGGACGTCTGGGTCAAAGTCGGGGGTTGCGTGTGTCGGTCGCCCGATGACTATGGGGTCAACGGTGGGGCGACGACGGCCACGGGGGGTGTGGTCGCCACGCTGGGCTGGGGAAGAATGATGTCCATGGACGAGTAGAGGTGGGCCACCGGGAAATGGAGAGTGGCCAGCCATTGGGGACGGCGGGGCGTACGAATTCGGGTGGTCACGGGATGGGGGGACGCCGTGAAAGGGCGCCTCCGGGATGAGAGGTATGGGGTGGTGAGGGACATATCCAACGGGGGGGTAGGGAGGGTGTGGCGGGAGTTGTTTGACTGCGATGTCGTGTAGGGCAGAATCAGCGGGGGGGTATGGGGGGGGTTGCAAGTGTTCACCTACGAGTTTGGGGCGCGAGGGCTCGCGGTGCGCATCGAGGCGGCGCTGTGCGACGGCGGGGTGCGGAAGAGTACTCGCAGCAACAACAGCATCCTCGGCCGACAGCGAGTCGAAACGAGCTGTCAAGTGTGCCACTTGCGCAACGAGCAGCACGAGGGGATCCGGGGGGTGTTCGAGGGGGAGGGCGTGAACGTGGTGGCCGTCCGGAAAGTGTGCGAGGTGAGCATCGTGGCGGCGCTGAGCGACAGGGGGGTGCGGATTAGCACTCACAGCAGCAACAGCACCCGCGGCCGACTGCGAGTCGAAACGAGCTGTCAAGTGCGCCACTTGCGCAAAGATCAGCGCGAGAGTATCCGGGGGGTGTTCGAGGGGGAGGGTGTGCACGTGGTGGCCGTCCGGAAAGTGTGCGAGGTGAGCATCGTGGCGGCGCTGAGCTACAGGGGGGTGCGACATAGCACCCGCAGCATGAAGAGCAGCAATGGCGGCCGACCGCGAGTCGAGATACGCGTCAAGGCGCGTCAGTTGCACACGTAGCAGCTCGAGAACACCCTGGGTAGTATGGGCAGTGCTCTGCTGAGAGCCTGACTCAGGGGAACCAACAGGTGAAACAGGCAGGTTTTTTTGCGCCATTTCGACAGAGGGCAAAAAAGAAAGAGCTGGAGGAAAAAACAGGCAGCGGTAAAAACCGCTAGCCGGACTCGTGCCTAACAGCGGTATGCAAAGAGACGGCCTGATGCCCGCCGACCCCTCGGCCTGTAGCCCCGGGGTGTCTCAGAGCACCTTTTCTGTATCCTCCACCCAGTGTGGGGCACAAGTCGAGGCCAAGGCCAGGACAGGTGGAGCGCTGCGCTGGTGGGTGATTCGCTAGGCGAGGATAAAAAATAAAGATAAAAGGTAAGCTACGGCTGGCGTGCGACCTGTGGATGCGTATTCACCCGACAATGCACCCCCCCGTTCTCCAGCTTGGACCTGTGTGCACCCTGTCCACACACGACGAGTGCGTCGGTGTGGGTGGCTGGCTATCTCCGTCGGGTGGCTGACTTAAGATGGGTGGTGGCGGGTTTTAAAATCGCAGTTTATACTGGCGATACCGCCGACTACAGGTTGAAAGTACTAGGAGTCTAAGGAAACTTGCCTTCTGCGGGAGAGCTGTCGATCGCAGCTCGCCGAACCAGGTTGTCGCGCGTGAGTGACGTGAGGCGGGGGCCCATAACCTATTAAACCATGCAAACACAGTTAGTGTGGAAGATAACGTACGCAAACGTAGTTACAGTCACAGTCCCGCAAACGGAACAGTTAAGGCGACAACCAGCCTACAGGCGTGGTGTCGGGACAACAGAAGTGAGAGAGCTGTAGCCTAGCGACAGCTCTGTACCGAGTCAAACAGTTTATCGGTATGTCCGATCTAGACATGTACTAATCATATCTAGAATAGCTTACAGTAGCTATATGCAACTAATACGTATGCGGTATTACTTACAACAGGGTGAGGTCGTGTTGTTGGCCGCGAGCACACCACTCGCACTGCCATGTGGCGGGTCCTTGAGCTGGGCGGCATTGGGAATGTATGGCAAAGTGCGGGCATGTGCAGCAGGTGGAGGTGGGTTCTGTGTGCAGTGGGTCATGACAAATGGAGCAGGCGGTGGGGGAGGGGGTGGGGAGGCATACCGATGTGGGGGTGGAGGAGATGAGCCGGAAGCCGTCGTCGAGTTGTAACTGGATGTCCCATTCCGTGAGGTGTTCCGGGGCCAATTCAACCATGTACTGCGTTTGGCCGTATTCTGTGTCCTTGTGTTTGGAAATGATGCGCGTTACGTCGCAGGGGGGGTAGTGGTGGTCTGAGGGGGTGAAGTATTCTGTGTCTAAGTGTGTGGTGGGTGCGGTGGGGGTGGGCTGAGTGGTGCGGGAGGTGTAGATGCCGGATGAGAGGGTGGGGGGTGAGCGAGGGAGGTGTGGGGAGAGGAGGGGAATCCATGAGGGGTGTATAGTGGTGGGGGGGGATGCTTGTTTGGAAGTGAGGCTTGTGAGTGGGAGGCGGTTGTGGATAGTATCGAGGGGTTCGGTGAGGATTGCGGCGAGGAGGCGGATGGGAACTAAGAGTGGGGTGGTGGACCCCGTGAGTGTGGTGATGGATTTGCATGATTTGAGGATGAAGGAGGATGAGGTGGCTCTGAGGAGGACTTGTGGCCACGTGGTGATGTTATTTTTCCAGAGGGGGGTCAGGCGGGGGAGAAGGGAGGCGTGTGTTTTGCGGGGAGAGAAATCACAGTATGCTTCCTTATATGTGTGAGGGTCGGTGATGTGTGTGGCTTTGTCCCGGAGTGAGGCGAGGAGGGCGTTGTCTTGAGTGGTGAAGTGGGCGCGGATTGTGGAGGCGATAGGGTTGGTGAGGGAGAGTGGAGGGATGTTGTGGAATAGGGTGCCCGCATCGGGCTGAGCTCTGACTAAGCATTTGAGTGTAGGTGGGGTGTAACAAGCTGACATGATGGATTCCGAGGGCCAGTGGGAGTACGTGGTGGATAAGGTGCGGATGTGTGCGCGGGCCATGTGGCCTCGATAGCCTGAGTCGTTCATGATTTTATGTAGGTGGCAGAATGTGAGTTGTGCGGCGTGGGCTTTGAGGGAGGGGAGGCCGTATCCTAGGTCGGAGGTAGGGCGGTGGAGGGCGGTGCGGGGAAGGTTACGTACCGAGGAGACGGCGGAGCGGAGTGCGCGGCAGATTTGGCCTTCTAGAGTGTCGAGTTGGGAGTCGGTGAAGAGGCCGAGCTGGAGGGTGAAATGTTTTCCGATGAGGAGTCCACGGATGACCCTGATTCTGCGGGATTGTGTTAGTGGGGAGGTGGAAAGGGTGGTGATGAGGGATGCAGTGGTACGTTTTAGGTCCTGCCAGTGTTTGGTGAAGGTGAGGGAGGTGTTCAGTTCTACCCCTAGGACGCGGTATGCGTCGGAGGGGCCAATGGAGGGAATGGGGGCCGGTGTGGAGTTGAGGGTGATGAACTGAGATTGCAGGCGGGATGCGAGGAGGGTAGTGTTGGCGAGGGTGAGGGCGTTGCCTGTGCGCCAGAGGACGCCGGTGATGCAGCATTTGCGGCTGTTGACGGTCATGCCCGTGTAGGCGCTGAAGAGGGAGAGTTTCCTGAGCTGGATGGTCATGTTGCGGGTCGAGCCCGTGGCGAGGCTGAGGTCGTCAGCGAGGCCGTGTCCTAAGTATGTGGCTGTGGGTTCTGTGGGGTCGACGTTAGTGGCGGGGGGGCCTGGGCGGTAGCCCCGGCTGCCCACCGTGAGCCAGCGAAGGAAGGGTTCAAGGAAGAGGGTGAATAGAAAGGGGGAGAGGGTGTCGCCCTGGAGGGTTCCGCGATTAATGTTGATAAAAGGGGTGGAGCCATGTGGTGTAATATAATCTGTGGTTGAGACCCCGTAGAGGTGTTCGCATGTGTCGACAAAGGTGGGGGGCATACCGAGTTGACGCATGTGTTTGAACATGATGCGGTGGTCCGCGGCGTTGAAGGCGCCTTTGAAATCCGCGTACATGACGTAGATGTCTTTGCTGTGGAGTTTCGCGTCCTCCATCGTCATAATGAGGGAGGAGAGGGCGTCGTGGATGCTGCGGTGTTGTCGGAATCCGTCATGTTGGTCGCTGAGAATGCCGTGGGTTTCGGCGTATTTCGAGCCTGCATCTTTGATTAGTGATGTCCATAGTTTAAGGAGGTTATTCATGAGGGCGATAGGGCGGTAGTTATCGAGGAGGGAGGGGTCGCCTTTTTTATGTAGCAGGCATGTTGTGCTGTGGCACCAATCAAGAGGGGTGTAGGATTTGTGGGCGAGGAGGGAGAGGAGAGAGAAGAGGGCGGAGCGGGTCGCCGGTGGTAGGAATTTGATTATTTCGTTGGGGATACCGTCGGGGCCGGGGGCTTTGCCGGTGCCTAGGGAGTTGAGGGTTTTATCGAAAGTGTCGCGGGTAATCATGTCGGCAAGGGTGAGAGATGGGTCACCACGGGGTTCGATGGTAAAGTTGTCGGGGTTGTCGGGGAGTTCCCACGGGGGGTGGGCAATTCGGGTGGGGTGGCGCGGCCTAGTTCGGTGGCGAAGTGAGAGTGTACCGCGTAAATGACGGCGGAGGGAGAGGATGCGGTGGTTTTATCGGGTCTAGTAATGCGGTGGAGGGTGGAGGCGGCGCCGGCGGGGGGTAGGAGGCCGCTTTTAATTTTCAATCGGCGGTGAGAGAGTTTGGGGCAAGTGTCGTAGGCCGCATTGGCTCGAGTTTTTATTTTCTTTATCTGTGGTGGTGGCGTGAAGGAGTTGGCGTATGCGTGTTTGGCATTGTTGTTTGATGGCGTCAGGGGAGAGATATTCAGTTGTGTTTAAGAGGGCTTGGGCGAAGGGGAGGGGGCCGTTGTTCTTGCTGCATTTGCGGAGTTTGAGTATGTGAGTGCGTGTTTTATTTGTAAGCCAAGTAGGGTCAAGGGACGCTTGGGGTGGTCGGGGTTTTTTGGCGGGGAGGAGGGGCCAAACTGTGGCTGCGTGGTCCATGTGTTGGGAGAGGAGTGTAGTGAATTGTGAGGCAAGGGTGTCGAGGGTGTCGGGGGAGGCTGAGGTGTGTGAGGTGTTGAGAATTTCTGCGTGGAGGGCGGCCGTATGGCTGATGAGGTCGGGGGTGTTTGATTGGTACGCTTTTATGTGGTCGGGTGTGAGGGGAAGTCGAAAGTTGAGTTTGCGCGTCGTGTGATGTGTGTGGGGGTGGGTATGGGGAGGGGGGGGATGTGCCATGAGGGAGAAAGGGGCGGGAATGACGAGGTGGATTGCAGAGTGGTCAGTGGGAGGGGGAGGGGAATATCGAGCAAGAGGACGGTGGGAGGGAGAGAGGTGAAGGGGGCGTGGAGAGCCAGTGGTCAAGGCAGCCTCCGCTGCGGGGGAAGGTAGGAATGGGGTTGTCGAGGGGTAGGAGGTGGGAGTTTAGGAGGGAGGTGAGGGCAGGGTGACCTGTACATGTGGTGGTGGTTGTTTGGAAGTCCCCTCCCCATAGGGTGCGGTGTTGCGGGTGGTTGTCAGCTAGGCGGAGGCCCCATGCTGCGACTTCTGCATATAGGCGGGTCAGTTGGGGGGTGTAGAGCTGGGGCATGTAAGTACCTATAAGGAGGTAAGGGGTGCCTGAGTGGGGAACGATTTTTAGTCCGGCGATATGGGGGATGAGGTGGGGGGGCGGGGTTAGGACAGTGGCAGATTGGAATGAGGCTCTGCGGACCGCGAAGAGAACGCTTGCATTGGGTAGGGGCACATGTGAGTAGCATGGTCGGGAGCTTTTGAGGTGGTATTGGGGGAGGGCGATACGCCAGCGGGATTTGTGGGTGTCGTGGTTGGTTTCGGTGAGGATAAGGACGTCCGGACGGTGTGAGGTGGAGAGGTGTTCAACATCCATAATGGAGGTGTGAAGGCCGCGGGTGTTGAGGGTGATGAGATGGAGTGGTTGGGATGTGTGGTGGGGGAGGATGGGGGAGGGGAGGGAGGGGGTGGTGCTGGGGGGGTCGTCGGGGGGGCGTTCGACGGGTGGTGGTTGGAAGGGAGGGGGGAGGAGAGGAGGGGAGGGGGGGACGGGGTGGGGAGAGGGTGGGAGTTGAGGGGGGGGGGTGGTGTGGGGGGGTGGAGGGCGGCGAGTAGGTGGGGGCGGCCCCGTGGGAGGGGGGCGGAGCGGAATGTGTGGTTCCATAGGAGAGTGTGGAGGGAGTATACCGAGGACCGGGGGTCGAAGGTGGGGGGATTGTATGGTTGGTCCGGGGGGGCTGTGGTGATGAAGTAGGTGTGCAGGAGGGCGTGGGTCCCGCACGACCATGCTCCGTCGGAGTCGTTTTGGCGGGGCGGGTTGAGTGAGCGTAGGACTCCGACGGGAGGGGGGGGAGGAGTTCCAGTCGGAGAGGAGAGTGAGAGAGCGGGTGAGGAGGTCGGGCGGAGGGGGGTGGTGTAGGGAGTCAATCCACGTAGCGGAGGTGTGAGTTAGGTGGAGGAGGCCGAAATGAGAGTGTTGCCATGTGAGGACGAAGAGAGAGTGGTTAGGCGTACCCGGACGGGGGGGGGGAGCCTCGGTTAGCGAGGTTAGTCCATTGGCAGGGGTATTGGGAGTTGTGAAGGTGATTGTCGACTTCGTTGTTAGTGATAACTGTATATGAGGCGGTGGGAGTGGAGTGGAGTTTGGATAACGCTGTAGCAAGGCAGTAGAGGTTGGAGAGGTCATGGTAACGTCCCCATTAGAAGGAGAGGACCGCAGAGGAATCGAGGGAGCAGATGGGTGTAGGGAGGCCGTATTCTAGGTTTAGGTCGAATATGTAGTTATGTAAGACGGTGCCGCAGGTGCGGGGAGTAAAGTGGGCCGGGAGAGATGGCGGAAGCACTGTGGTTACAGTGTGACGTCGGATATCTGGCTGGGGGGTGGGGGGTTGGTTGTGGGGTCGAACCTCAGGGCCTTGAGGCCCGTCTTGTGGGGGACTAATGATGATAAGCGGCCTTGCCGGCCGAGGCTTGTGGACGGCGAGGGTGGGAGGCTCCGGAGGGTCCGTTCGTCGAGGTTTTGCGCATGTCGGCGAGTAGAAGCTCCTTGGAAGGGGTGGTCGTTCGGAGCTTAAGAGGGGGTGGTAAGTGTAGGGATGGCGGAGAGAGTATGAGAGGGTAGGGGAGGGGGGATAGAAAAATTGTAAGCAAGGTGTGGTAGGTATTAGGAGGGGGGCGATAGTGGGGAGCTGCGGTGACAGAGGGGGCTGTCGATATCGTATCAACTATATATATACTTCGGGGCTTCCGAGAGAAGCCTCGGAGCAGGCCTAAAGGAAGTGGGGACTGTAGGGGCGGGGGAGTACGTGTATCGCTGAGAACGTTACGGGTGTATGACTGTAAGACTGTGTCTGAAAAGGGGGGGCGATATTTCCGGGGCAGGTAGATTCGCGGGTGGGCGGGTGATCGGTTAAGCTTTCGGGTAGAGCAAGTCGGGCGGGCTAGTCGCAGCAAGGGGTGAGCTGTAATTATTGCAGAGACGGGCGAGTTGGGCGCAGTATGGAGTGTGGAAAAAGGTTGGGGGAGAACGAGTGCGTTATGGTCTACATTGAGGTAATCGCAGGTAAGCGCGAGTGTCTGATGGGTGAACCATGTTAGGCGGGCTGTAGTGTAAAGAAAAAGGGAACAGAGAATGAGACATCGGAGGGACACAGCGACTGGAGCGAGCGCTCGATAGAGCGAGGGAGCAGCGGGAGGACATCTGGTAGCATGAGGATGAGGTAGGGGGGGAGAGGTGAGCGGGGCGGTTGTGTCTGCTGCTGGCAGCGGGGGAGGAGAGTGGGAGTCGTCGGCGGACGGGTCGTGTCGGCCGGCAGGCGGGGAGTTTGTGCGAGAGGGAGCGGACAGGGCACGGGCCAGCGCTTCAGGCCAGGCGGCATGCGTAGTTGTGAATATGTTAGTGTATTGGTGGGGTAGGACAGTAGCACATGGGGAGGGGGTGTTGATGAGAGCTTATCAGGGCGGTGGTGAGTGCAGAGGCGAGAATCAAGCCTGTAAATAATTTATTTTGTTCGGATTAAAGAAAGCGACTTTTGAGTTTCATGATGTTGCATTACTGGACTAATTTTACAGCATTGTGGCTCGGAAGCACTAAGGTGAGGAAAAGGTATCGAGTTTGGTGCGCTGCTGACGATGGTATCAGCATAGGCTAGCAGGAGGGGACGGGGGGTGCTAAGCTGTTCCTTACTGTGGGATATAGCGGGACGATCGTACCGGTACTGTTCGTTTGTGTGGGTCGAAAAGTCAGCGCCCCGTCCTAGGGCAGTGGTTGACATGGGGTCGGCAAGGACCACAAGCGTTCGCAATCGTCTGATAAGAGAGGGTGCCAAAGCCATGCTCAGGTCCTGGGGGGCTTGGGGTGGTGGGGGCACAGTGTTGAGTAGAGCGAGCGGATGTCCCGCGTGGTAGCTCTTGTGGTTGTAGGGGTCCGCGGTAGGCGCATTCGCGGGCCGATCCCGCAATTCCACATGTCTGTACGTGGGAGGGGGGTTAGAGTTTGTGGACATATTGATCAAGTTGGGCTTTAAAGCTTGGTATGCAGTGGGGGGTTCCGAAGCCTAGCCCAAGTCTTGGGCGGCAGGGGGTGGTTGGATTGCGGAGTTGAGAGGAGCGAGCGGACGTCCCGCGTGGCGGCTCCGATCCCTGAGGAGGACCTGCTTGTAGGAGTCCGGGAGGTTGGAAGGAAGAGACATGGTGCGCGATGGGCAGTTTGCGATGTATGTGGTGCTCAGGTTATGGATGTGAGTGGATTGTGGAGTTGAGGTGGTCAGTGTGTGTTGGCGGCACACGACCAGGCCTGATGGGACCTGGGTTTGTTTTCTGCGGGCGTCGGGTGTGGACGTCCGGACGCTCGGAGGGGCGCGCGGTGGTGCGCCGGCTCCGTGGGGAGGTTTGTTTTGTAATCTATCGGACTAGTAGGGGTGTCGTAGTATGGAGCGTAGTACGCGAGGTGTTTGTGAGGCGGGCGGCGCAGATTCCGGCATGTGAACCGAATTCAAATTTGTGAAAGCTGCGCCTTGGAGTGCGTACCGTCTGATTTGCCTACGGATCCACTGACCTGGGTGAGCTAGGCTCGGGTGGGGAGAGGTGATCGGTGCCCGTCGTCCGACGGGCCCTGTGGTCACCAGTCTATCGCTCATAGGGAGGCCAAGCCCGGAGCGAAGACGGTCGGCGTTGCTCATCCGAGCTACCGACCCATCCCCTATATTTTGACGTCAGTAGTACTTTAGTAGTACTTTGGATCTTTTTACTGTCTTTAGTGACGGTATGATACGTTTTTGCTCCAAGTACTTGAAGTCCGTGTTGGTTCCCATGGTGGGAACCGTTATTTTCATGGAGCGATTGAGAGACTCCATGTCGAAGCCAGTGGCTTCGTGAACATCGCGGCCGATGACCACCCGATCGATGGTGGGACGGCGGCCTCTACGTCCACAAGGGCCCCCACGAAGGGCGTTGGAGGATGGTGGACCAACATGGAAGGGCGGCTGACCACCTGGGGGTTGGGGGTGGCCAATGTGGGACCGTGGGCCGCCGTACATAGGCGGTGGGGCGCTAGGGGAGCGCTGCTGGTAGGGCTTGCTAGGAGGGAAGTGTGGAGTTTCTAGGGGCTCTTGAGGGTTGAAAAACTGGTGTGGCGGTGGTGGTGGGAGTTGAGATGGATGCCGTGTCCGGACACAGGGTGCGTCACGCATAGCGTCGCGGTGACGCGTCGCAGCTGTCTCTGTCGCTTGCGTGTCCAAAATGGGCGTTAATTAGGGCCACTTGCGCGAGGACGAGCGAGAGTGCATCCGGGGGGGTGTGGAGTCCCGAGTGCTCAAGCGGGAGGAGTGATCCTCACCGTCGTCAGGTGGGGCAGCAGGGTGATCCGCTGCGCGTGGTTTTGGTGCCATCGTGAACGGCGGCGCCAAGAGGTAGCGACGTTCGGTGTTAATAAGCACTAGCCGCACTCGTGCCTAACGGCGGTTTCAAAGAGATGGTCTGTTGCCCTGCGGCACGTCGGCATGATGCCCCGGGGAGTCTCAAAGTATATTTTCTGTGTCCTCCATCCAGTGTGGGGCGCGAGTTGCAGCCACGACCAGAGCAGGTGTAGTGTCGCGCTGATGGCTGACTCGCTGATAATAATGAGTATAATATATTAGTTAAGCTATGGCTGTCGCGCACCCTGTGTATGCGTATTCACCCTCCAGTGCGCCCCCCCCTTTCTCCAGCTTGGATATGTATGCACCATGCCCACACACGACGAGTGCGTCGGTGTGGGTGGCTGTCGGGCGTCCTCGGGCAGTTGACTTAGGTGGAATGGTGTAGTGGGGGTTTTAAACGCAATTTATAATGGCGATACCGCCGACTACAAGGTGAAAGTACTATGTTGCTATGTAAACTTGGCTTCTATGGGAGAGGTGGCGATCGCAGCTCGCCGAACCAAGTTGTCGCGCGTGAGTGACGTGATGTGGAGGCCTATAACCTTTTGAACCGTGCAAACACGCTCAGTATGGAAGGTAACTAACGCATACGTAGTTACAATCAAGTACAATCACGTGGTGTCGGGACAATAGAAGTGAGAGAGATGTAGCCTAGCGACAACTCTGTACCGAATCAAACAGGTTATCGATGTGTCCGATCTAGACAATTATTACTCATATCCAGAATAGCTTACAATAGCTATCTGTAATAAATAACTAGAAGTTATTACTTACAACATGAGTACCCCTCGCGAATGAGATCATCGGCGAACTCAAGGCTCAACCGCAACTCGTTAACAATCTTTAAGTTTAAGTGTGCATCTTCTAACAGCAAGTGGGACTTCCGTCGTAGATCTTCATGTGAGGTAACCTCGCCATCCCAAAACAATGGAAATGTGGCTTGAGGAACGATGTATGGTCGCCGACTTAACGGTTAAGCTTCGTTCAGGGCTCCCTTGCGGTACGCAAGCGTCATCGAACCTACAAACGGTTGCAAGTCCCGCATGTATCGTGCTTGCCGCTTGTTAAGCGTGTTGTTCGGTTGCCTGAGCATATGTCGCAGTGTGTCGTGGTATGATACGACAAGGAACTTAGAGCACCTTTCAAGGTAACACATAGTGCTTGACTGCTTCACATACGGCCAAAACTTCTAAATCGTACGCAGAGTAGGTATTGCCACGTTCATTTGGATTCAGCTTTCGCGCCGAGTAAGACATTGGTTGAAATCCTCCTCCTTGGTCTTGCGACAAGTCTCATGCAGTTCCCACCGTCCAAGCATGTGTAGCTACGGTGAACGTCGCGTCCGAGCTGACCTCCGGAAGGATAAGGCATGGCGCGGAAATGAGCCAAAATTTTAGAGTCTCAAAGGCTTCCAAACCGGCAGGCATCGGCGTAACATTCTGTGGCAAGCGCTTCCGCAATAAGCCAGTCAATATTTCCGCAAGGTCGCTAAAGTGATGAATGAATGTGGCGTAGAACTTGCAGAATTGCACGAAACTGCGAACCTCCTTTTGCGTCGTAGGCACTGGCAAGTCCGCAATGGCCTCGACTTCCTGCTTTGAAACGGAGATTTTCCCAGAGTACACTATGTAGCCTTTGCACTCCATTTGTTGAAGGCAGAATATGCACTTCTTAAGACGTAACTTTAAGCCCTCCTCTTTAAAACGTTGAAGAACAAGACGCATGTGATCAAGCTGTTCTTCCAACGTCCGACTGAAGACACAGACGTCGTCAGGGTAGACTGTAACGAACTTGTGTAAAAATTCTCGTAAGGTGTCATTCATCATTCGTTAGAACGTAGCTCGTGCATTACACAGTCCGAACGGCATGGCGACCCATTCCATTAGGCTATCTGGTGCCTGGAAGGTAGTCTTATGAATGTCATGATCACGAGACTACCAGAAGCTTGCTCAAACTTGCCAGAAGCCAGACGCGAGATCGAGATGAGTGTAGAAATTCGCGTCCTTAAGTTCATCGAGTGTGTCATCGACATGCGGAAGTGGGTAAGCGTCCTTACGCGTAACCCCGTTAAGATCACCGTAGACAATGCACAGACGAAGCGAGCCATCATTCTTACGCACAAGCAAAATTGGCGAGCCGAATTCACGGTGAATGGGTCGAATCAAACTAGCCTCCAATGCATCTTTAAGATGTCGGTTAAGCTTTGCGCACTCCGCACGTTGACGCTTCATCGGGCTAGTAGTATCGATGGGATGATCCCATTGTCGGCTTACATGCGGCGAATCTACTGGCTCCATTAACCCCGGGAAGCCATCGTAGAGTAACGACATGAAGTTTTCACGGTATTTTGAAATAAGCTTCTCTCCATCGTGAAATTCCGCTGGCTGCTCCGCTGCTGGCGAGATGTCAAACACGTAAAATTCAGCGTTACGTCCTTCGCTGCGGCGCGTCTTACGCATGAGTTTCTGAATCTTGCCATATGACATTAGGAGGCACTCATGCCGTCGTTCCTTGACATACGTCTCCATTGTTGTTCCATCCATGAGGGTAAATACACGCGTCGTGCCGAATTGTAAATAGGCATGCTCGTCGTCAAGCCATGGTATACCAAGTACTTGATTAGCAGCGCGTAGATCGCGTAAAACGAAAAAAGTCCGTTGAAGCTTGTGGCGAGCTAGGTCGAAGGTGATGTCATAGACAGTAAAAGACGTCACACGTTGACCATTGGCAAGTCGAACTGGAGTCTTGGTCTGAGACTTACGAGTTTGTTAAGCAAAGCGTCTTACGAAACCTGCCGAAACGAAGTCAAGAGTCGTAGAGCAGTCGACTGATCCAGAAATTAGTTGCTCGCCATTAGATTTTTTTACTTTCAGCTCATTTCGAATCAAATGCCGAGTTTTACTGAAGTCCGTTAAACATGGTGGTAGCTTCCGGGGAAATTTGTCATAGCGTAGCGATGGACTCTTCCGGGACGTCAGGTGGTACTGGTACCGTGGTGGGTTCATGAAAACTGTAGTCGGAGCTAGATCATGAAAAGCACAATCAACGTCGACTTACCACAATTAGACATACTAAGGAGCTAGAGCAACCATCTCCTGTTGGGTCAGATCGTCCAACGACTAACGAGTAAAGAATTGGGAATTTTGGGAAAACTGGGAATTCTTGGTAGAGTTTCTAGTGTCGAGTGAGCTCGTTGAACTTAGCCCTTAAAGGAAGAACAAACACATCCACCGTAGATGTCGGAGTTGTACGCCTACAACTCTCGAAATGACGACCGACATGCCATGCTAACTCCCATGGTAGATTAATGAACACTCGCTCACCAGTTTAGTCTCTCACCATGATCGAATCACTCGGCGAACAATGATGTAAGTGACCGTGCGAGTTAAGTCCTTCATCATCAGCACAACCCCCCAAAGTGAAGTCAAAGCGTGCGTGCAGAGGCTCAAAAACATAGTAAACAAGTTTCCAATCAATTAAACGTATTGATACTGGTTTACCACCCTCTATGTGCTTGTTCTGACGACGACGACATGTTGCTAATTTTGCAGGTGTCGCGAATGTAGTCGATGGAGGTGTCGAGCGTGTTTCGACAACCTATGTCGCTAACATTGACTCATGTCGACTAGTAGATGTAGCCACGTGCTCCATTTCGTCAGCGGATCAACCTTGCCACCATCATTTGTGCCTCGCTGGAGCTTTAACCGCCTCTTGTGGAAAAGACGGAGACCGAGATGGCGTTAAAATCAATTCGGGCCGTGCTTGGAGAAACTCGACCACGGCCTCCGCCACGGCCTCCACGACTACTGCCACGACCACTTCCTCGACCAAGCCCCGATCCTTCACCACGTTGCCAACGTTTCTACGCCTCAATCAAAGGATCATCGTTAGATCGCTTGCGAGTAAGTTGTCCACCGCCAAGGCTTGTCGATTGCGTAGCTGCTGGCCTAGCACGATCCATATGTGGCGAATTGGTTACGAGATCGTTCAGAAAATTGTGTAGCTCCAGCAAGGGCAAAGTGCATCACTTCTGTTGCGAACGGTGGGACTTGGCTTGGGTCCGAAGTTGGAGATTGGCCAATCCATTGATGAATCGAACGCATAAAAGATCATTTGTAAGGTGTTGACGGGACCTTCGTAAAATGTCGTTTAACAACTGAGTGTAGTCGGCTAACTAGGATTTCCTTGCGTAAATCCAAGCGTGGCGTCAATTGCGTCGTCTCGGATGTTAGGTAACACGGACGTCTTACGAATTTCCTCCACTTGAGTGTCAAAAGAGTTTGGAATAATGGCTTGCTGCTTACGGTTCAGCCACCAAAGGTTCAAAGGTCCAAACAACTGAGACGTACCCCACACAACAACGTTGTGCGAGTCGTCGTTACTCCCGAGCTTGGCGAAGCGTTGAGGCTGCGCCTTGAGCCAGTCTTCAAGCTCACGTGCGTCACGACCTGACCGGTAGCGGGAATTAATTGCAACTTTACGTTGCGTCATCTTAGTAAGAGTTGCGGTAAAGCCAACAAAGTTGGTTGTGGGGGGCGGAAGCCCGGAACTCCCATGCGTAAATCAGTCGGTGTCTCACAATACAGCCGATTAATGTGGCCTCTAATTAACATCCACACATGACCATTGTCGACAATTGAGAACCGAGCGGAGAAAAGATGCTGCATCGGTAACGACGTGTCCTCGTGGCAAAGCAGCTGATTGGTAGTTATACTGCTCGACAAAAAGCCTCGCATTGAGCCACGTAACCAAAGTGGAGTAACTCGAATTTGCGTATTATTTCAGAAGTTGGCGAGTTTTAGTCGGCGTAAGCGAGAGGCCATCGATGTCAATCGTAGCATGAATGACGTAAGTGCCATCCAGATTAATCGTCGATTGAGTAGTTACAGCTTGAGCAAGCTTAGTAGGAGTACGTATGTTAGCTACCACAGAGGGTACTAGAGCAGAAGCCGAGAAGACGTAAACAAGCTTATGTTTGTCTTCAAGTAATGGCACTCGAACATGATTGTTACTCAAGGGAGTTAAATCATCAAGAGCGATGGTACGGCATGTTTCCTCAAGTAACTCACGAAAGGCAGTGTCAACATGCTCTTCGTTAGGCAAGATCGTACCGGCATGAAACCAAGTTTTACCAGTATGAGGTTCACGTTGCAAGACGAGCTGAATGTATGAGGCTTTGGAACCTCCGAGAGTCAAAACGACCACTACATAATTACCATGTCCGAGACAAGCAATTTCGAATCAGTTAGGCAGCGTCGAACGAATCAAGCACAAGCGAAAGCGTGCGTCGACCAAAGAGCTCCGAAACGAGTGTGGGAGTTGGCCTTCTATGAGCTAAGTACAGACACAAATCTGTTATGTTATGTTGTGCTTGCTAGTGTTGTATCTCCAAGTGGAAGTGTCGAAGGGTTACACGGAAATCCCATCACCGGGAATCGAACCCGGCACCTCCGTGTCCGGAGTCGTACGCCGAAAAGTCGGTACCCATTGGGGATATATCTCATATATATACCCCCGTACTGCCCGAGCAACGGGCACCCGCAGTACATCAACTATTGGCGAGATAGTAGGGCCAAGACTCCCCCGGAGTACAACGTACGGATGTGTCCATTATCAAGCCCACCACGGGGATCTCACAACACTCCCCCTAATGGACACCATCCCATCGACTCCGGTCAAACCCTACAAACCCGCGTCACACGCGGAGGGCCCATAACCTGTCAAAGTTGAGGGGGCGATAAGGAATGCTTACACTCGGTGAGTGACACTGCATGTCATCTCACCCTCAGCAAGTGCCTAGCACTTGCCTATCACTGGACACGCACTCACCTTGTGGTGAGCACACGCCAACATATATTCTGAGCCTTTAGATGATATCTAACGCTCAGCAACCTAATCCTCTCTATTGTTGATTGGCTTATCATCTTATTGTGCTGAGTCACAGCCGTACTATCACGATGCTACTTGACCAACATTGCTGTGTAGCAACTTGATTACCACACAAAACCATGTCTCGCAACACTCCCCCTTGTTACGCAGGCAATCCCATGATGACATTGCACAACTTGCCGTGCCTTGCACTCACTAATGGCTTGGTAAGCACATCAGCAAGCAAGTTCTCCGTCGCACAATATTGCACCTCGATGTCTCCGCTCTCCACCTTCTCCCGACAGAAGTGGTACCTCACGTCCATGTGCTTGCTGCGTCCGGTCGTCATGCTATTCTTGCTGAGTGCGATACAAATCTAATTGTCCTCGTGAATGGTGATGGCAGACCCGGAGTCTTGGTGAAACTCATGGAGCAGTTACTTTTAAAACATCGCCTCCTTAGTAGCCGCAGTCAGCGCCATATACTCTGCCTCTGCTGTCGACAACGCCACAGTTTATTGCCGCTGACTTTTCCAGCTCACCGCTGCACCGTTGAGCATGAACACATACCCCGTGCGAGAGCGGCGCTCGCCGATATCACTCGCGTAGTCAGAATCTGACCATCCTACCACCTTTGATGAGGGTGCGCCACCGTACATCAACACCGACTCTGTGGTCCCCTTGAGGTAGCGAAGCACCCTCTTGGCTTGCTCCCAATGTGACTGAGAGGGGTCGGACATGAACCTACTAAGGTGGCTAACAGCCATGGTGATGTCGGGCCGTGTGCTTACGGAAGCGTACAACAAGCTGCCAATCAAGCTTTGGTACGGCACTAGACCGGGAGGCAACCTTGATGTCGACGTCTCCACACAATTGCTCAAAGCATCGACCGCCATAGGTGAGCTCACTGGCTTGCAGCCCATCATGTTGAAGCGCTCCAACATGTCTAAGCCGTATTGCTGTTGTCCAATCCTGATGGTGCGGCTGCCGCGATCACGCTCGACTGTCATGCCAAGCAACCAAGACACTGGACCGGGGTCTTGCACGTCGAACCTTTCGCCGAAAGCCGACTTGAACCCAACGATGAAGCTACCCGCTGGTCCGACGATGATGCTGTCGTCCACGTACAACGCCAAGACATATAGCTCACCCTCCTTGATGAAGACGTAAATGCCCGGATCCACCTTGGATTGGGTAAAGCCATACTCCTCTAGCCATGCTGTGATGGTCTTATTCCAGTTCCTAGGAGCTTGCTTGAGGCCATAAAATGATTTCTTCAACAAGCACACTCGCTCCTCCCCATTGATGTCGAAGTGACGGAATCCTTCCGGCTGCCTCATGTAGATTTCCTCCTCGATATTGGCCTCCAAGAATGCCGTCACCACATCAAGATGCTCCACCTCCCAATCATTATAAGCAGCAAGCGCGAGCGACGTTCGAATATAAATCACCCTCACTGTGGGAGCGAAGGTCTCGTGGTAGTCCACACCCTTCTCCTGAGTAAACCCGCGAGCCACAAGTCTTGCTTTGTACCTCGTTATCTGTGCATTGGCATCGCGCTTCAGCTTGAACACCCACTTGGAATCTACGAGTTTGCGACCGGCAGGACAAGGGACCAATGTCCAGGTTTTCCGAGATACAAGTGAGTCATACTCGCTCTTGATAGCTGCCTCCCACTCCCCCGATTGGGGACTCCTCAGCGCTTGCTTGTATGACACCGGCTCTTGAACAGTCGGGCTGCTGGCTGACTTAACAGCCGCGGTACTTCCCGTAGTCCATCCATCTCCCGAAGCGCCCGCTGAACGGAGATTATACCTTGGACTGGGTACGCATGGCTGTGGTGCGGCAGTGGATCGAAGATTATACCTTGGCCGTGGAGTCTCCCCCGAATGCATGTCCCGTTCATCTTCCATCGACCCGGAATGCTGTAGCGACTCCCGTAGCGGCGACTCCCCCGAAGGTGTATCCCGTTCTTCGCTACACATGGTGCGCGGGATGCTGTCCTCTTCATCGTCAGTGCGTTGCTCCGCATTGCTCTCCCCCATGGAGAGGACTGCAGCCTCATCGAACACCACGTTACGGCTGCTCCCCACCCGACGAGTAGCAGGATTGTACACCAACCACGCAGGTGATTCGGAAGCATAGCCCACAAAGACACCCTTCCACGCGCGATCGTCAAGTTTGCGGCGTTGAGACTTGTCGACGTGGACATAGGCCGGACAGCCGAAGACCCGCATGGAGCTCAAATCAGCTCGTCTACCGGTCGCCAAGGTGAAAGGTACGCCGCCGGCTCCGCTTCTATGCACACGATTGCGGACATGCACCGCAGCGGCCATCGCTAGAGCCCAATACGACTTAGGCAGCGCGGCTTGCCGGATCATTGACTGCGCCATCGGGACCAACGTCCCCCACTGCCGCTCAATCCGGCCATGTTGCCAATGCGCGTAAGGGGCAGTGATCTCCACAGCGATGTTGAACTCATCCAAGAGGTTTCGGAAGGCAGCACCTACGAACACCGTGTCATTGTCCACCCGAAGACGACGAACCGTGTGCCCAAGAGAACGGATGGTAGTCAACATGCGACGGAACGAGGCGGGAGCCTCATCCTTGGAACGGACCGCATCATGCAGCATGAAACGGCTCCGGAAATCAACCGCACACAAGCTGTACCGCCGTCCTCCCAAGGATGGAACACTCATAGGCCCGCAGAAGTCTAAGCCGAGGACCTCAAAGACACCAACGTTCCGGTCAGCCGGCTCACGAGAGATACGGCGGACGTGCGACTTACACACAGCACACGTCTCACAGAAGCCCAACTTCTCCGACGCAGATAACGCCACACCCTCCACCTCAGTGGCCAAGAGCCCGTCCAAGTGCGACTCGCCAAGGTGACCGAGTCGGGAGTGCCACAACCGTTTTTCCAATGGCGCAGTGGCGACCGAAGCGGTAGGATTCGACGAAGCAACCCGCGCCGGCAACCACACCAACAAATGCGCGCGCTCCAACGGAACCACCACGCCACCACCATGACCGGCATGAAGACGAAGGTGGTCCACGGGATCAGCTAACACCACATAATGACCTTGTCGCCGAGCTTGGGTGAGGCTGAAAAGCCGATGGTAAGACCACGACGCACGACGGGATAGCTCAGGAACGTGGAGCACATTCTTTAGCGTAGCAGGGATCTCCTCGCCATCTTCAGCCTTCACAATGATGCGGACCGAGCCCACTCCAATAGCGCGGGCGCTGATACCCTTCACCCAAAGCCGGTCGGTGAGCGCTCGATACTCACAGAAGTCACGGCGCACACTAGTCATGTGATGGCTGGCGCCGCTGTCGGCCAACCACATCCACGTTTCCCCATCGCGCTCGAACACGTGTCGAGCCTCGGAGAATGGCCTCGCATGGGTGGCTGTCACGTCCATGACCGCCGGAAAAGCAACCGGGGAGTCCACTTGCGCAGAGTTACCTCCGGTGTTGTTGACCGGGCACTCGGACCTGCGATGGCCCTTCTTACCACAGCCATAGCAAACACCACGAAAAATTCTCGCTCCGCCTCTGCCATATGAGGTACGACGAGTAGTCGCAGCTCCTTGAAGAGATTTCAGTTGGTCTTGGAGCTCGGAGACTTGCCGCTTCAAAAGTTCAGTAGTTGAGTCATCATGAGACGCTGCAAAAGCCGTAGGCGTTGGGGCCTCCGTTGTATGTGATTGCGCACGACTCGCGATGCGCATGCCCTTTTGACGAAGATCACGCTTGACGGTATCCATGCTGAGGTCGTGTACGTCCCACGTGTATAGTGTAATCGGGCAAGCTGTCGTTGCTGTCGAACTAACCGGTTCAGGTACTCAATGCCGCTCTCGCCGTCCGCTTGCGGCGTCTCCAAGTCCCGCAGTAGTTCCGTACACCGGTAATTACCATCGTTCTCATAATGATTGACTAACGCATGTCCATGCAGTGTGGCCGCAGGTCTTGTCATCCTCGCTAACATTCTCGATAATGGAAAGGTCGTCCTCCGGCAGCGCAAGAATCAATGTGGAGTACATGTCGACTTGTTGTTGAGAGGAAGCGGCACCATCCGACGACAAAGCCGGAGCCCACTTTTGCATCAAGCCAAATGCACGGAAACGTTTCTTCCACACGTCAAAATCTCGTCTCTCCCCACTGAACTTGGGTAGTTTCACGGAGTCCATAGCAGGTACGTCGGATGCGCTCGCAAGAGCACCAGAAAATCAGGAAAAATGCCAACAAGAAAAGCACCAAGTACCGGTGAAGAGGCGGGCAACACGGCTCAACAAAGGAGACGGCAAAGGGCTGACCGAAGACGCAGTTGTACTCCCGGAGTCTATACAGCCAAGGCAATCAGAAACGAGTCTCAGAAGGTCGGTCAATTACGTCGTACATGAGTGCTAGTACACTTGTGGTAAGATGCCTTACCAAAAATTCAGCCGGACCACTATAGCCTTTTACGAGAAAAGAAACTAGCGGGTGAGAAGCTCCGGAAGCGAATAAAATTCCAGAAAGCGCCAAGCTATAACAAAGGAAAGCAAGCCGATCTTCACGTCACACGAGTCGGCGTTCGGGGGTTCAAGCCGGCTTTAAGCGACACAAACAAGTCGCTACGAGCCGGGTATCGAAGTAAAGCTACAAACACAAGCAAGAGCCAACCACTTTGTGAGCTAGCCGCACCTCACGTATCGTGCGACACCACAAAGGTCTACCACTCTTCGAGAAGCAAGCTCTAGGTTCCAGTCAAGACAAATGACTCCAACAACTAGCAGCTAGAGGGCCCATATCTTGTCGAAGGGTTACACGGAAATTCCATCACCGGGAATCGAACCCGGCACCTCCGTGTCCGGAGTCGTACGCCGTAACTAAGTACCGCGCCGAAAAGTCGGTACCCATTGGGGATATATCTCATATATATACCCCCGTACTGCCCGAGCAACGGGCTCCCGCAGTACATCAACTATTGGCGAGATAGTAGGGCCAAGACTCCCCCGGAGTACAACGTACGGATGTGTCCATTATCAAGCCCACCACGGGGATCTCACAACATGAAGTGCAGATGGAGAGAGATGTGAGATGTTTAATATTATATTATAATTGAAGAAAGGGATTGTTAGAAATGTGGTGTCACCTCCCTCCATTGCCTAGCTAGTTTGCACATGCTCTCGCTTGGTCTACGTGTCAGGTGCTAGGGCTCTCCCACCGTTGCCAATCGACTAGCGACGCGTCTCGTCCGGCATTGGGAACCTCGTCCAACATTAGGAACTTCGTGAGGCGCGTCGACTAGCTTGTTAGATTTACTGTGCGTACATGTACGCACCGGGAGTAGTACAGCACGCATAAATACCCTCGCTAAATTGCAGTAGCGACGAACCCACGATGTAGTACGTCCTTCCGATGGAAAAGCACGAATTGGAATTAGTAACGAGTACATGTACAATGTCCTGCCAAGTACGGTTGCAGGACTGTGCTCGTCACATTATCGTGCTTCTTGTAATCATTTCCAATGCTTTTTCGATTGTAAGAAATTTCGATTATTTCCAATGCTTTGTAGTCTTGTAAGGAACTGTCATCACGAGAATAAACGCCGCCTGTAGAAGGTGCTGGTCCGGATCTTACCTGCCAGTCCCATATCGTCCCGGGGGGGCGCCAAAAAAAAAAGGATGCCGGGAATGCATTCATTTTTGCTTGTTTGCGTGTGATTTGATGAAGATTTTGGTTGGTAAAACTCCAAAACTGGCCTCGTGTGGAGTTAGTGCAGTACGGTATGGTTCTCGTACAATGGTATGTAATGTACTCACACGAGCGCCGCCTGCCCGGGAGCATGGTCGATGATGAGTTTTGCTGAGGTTTCTTTTGAACTTCTTCTCTCAGTCGTGCTTGCAAAACGCCGCCCGTGGAGGGTGTCGGTGCGGGCTTACCTGCCTTTCCAATATCGTCCCGGGGGCGCGAAACAAAGAAAGAAAAGGATATCGTTTCCCGCCGATAAACCCTAACCCTTGTCCGTACCATCTTCGTATGTTTGTATCCGTACCAGGCAGGGTACGGCACGGTACAGATAAAAAAAAAAAAATTACAAGAAAAAGCAGTGGAGGCCACCAAGCAAGAAAAAGAAAGAAAGGAAGAAAAAACCTACCTGTAAAGCTGATATTCACATTAGAAAAAAGTACACGGCTCGCGAGCCCTGTACCGAAAATATCAAAAATACAGGTATTCACATTACGGTACACGGCTCGCGAGCCGTGTACCGGCCAAATAGGAACACGGCTTGAGCAAATAGGAACACGGCTTGAGCCTCAAGCCGTGTTCCTATTTGCCCGAGCCGTGTACCGGGAGGAGGTACACGGCTCTAGAAACTAGTACATTATACAGTACATCCCGTTCCTCGCGTCGCGCGAGGCTATTCCCCCCTGTAGCTGGAAATAATCGCTACGCAGTATCGCTACGCATATCCCACCACCCACAGCCCCGCAGCATCGCTAGCACAGTCCGCCCAATATGCCTCGGCGCAAACGTTCCGAAGAGGGGGCCGCGCAAGCCGGAAGTTGGCACTGGACTGAGGCGGAGAAACAAGTTGCGCTTGAGGCGTCCCTCTCCGCCTCGGAGCTGGGGCCCACGAAGAAGGAGGCGCCCGATGGCGGGCTGAAGGGGGTGGAGGTGCCTCTTTGCGAGCGTGCCGCAGTTCTCTTCAAGCAGCTCGCGCTCGGCCGCATGAGGTACCTCTTCGCAGGGGGCAAGGTAACAGCCGAACAAAGCGTGGAGTTGCGGTGCCACCCTTCGCGCTCTGTGCGAATATGGGAGAGGTGGCTGGACATCAAGGCGGAAGTTACGGGCGTGATCTTTGAGGTACCCGCCCGCCTTGCCCACCTGCCCGACTTGTCACAACCTGACACGAGAACTTTTGTATATGACTATGTCCCACCCACTTCAGGTCGCTAGCGAGTTCTTGGACGGTGAAGGTCATCCCCCCTCCGGAAAACAGTGGACGGACATAATCGAAAAAATTAAGCGCGCCTACTGGCGCCGGAAGGAGCTTGACAGGCTCCGCGCTCAGCAAGCCGCCGCAAAAAAGAAGGCACGGAAGCAGCGCGAGAAGGAGGCCGCCGAGGGTGCTACCGCCGACGGCAGCTGCGCCCAACAGCTGGCACAGTCGCACGCGAAAAAAATGACAAAGAAACAACGAAAGGCAGAGATCTCAGTTGGTGTTGTCGCGGACGACAGCTGCTCGGAGGAGGAGGCGGGGCTCGACATAGACGCCGCCGCTGTGCCGCCGATGAAGGAGACATGGGAGCCAGTGGAGTTCAAGATCTTTGTGCAGTACGGGCCTCCAGCTGGTGAAGCTTGTCGTCCTGAGCTGGCCTTCGTGGCGTCGGCGAGAGGAAATGTGGACGCGGTGGAGCTGCCGTCTGACGGGGAGGGTGTGGCCGCGGACCGCCCAGCGAAGAGCCGGTTGGAGGCAAGAAAGAAGAAGCTGCAGTTCGACAAGAAACAAAAGAAGCTGAAGAAGGACCCTGGGACTCCTGAAGGTGAGATTGACTTGGTATCTCCTAATCTCACCCCTGCGTCGAAGGCTGTGAGGGGAGAGTTAAGGGGTATTAAGCGTGAGATGTTTTCCATGAATTATCAAAACTCTTTGACTCTAGCATTCACTATGGCAGCCCAAAACCATGCTCAACAACAAGCCATTGTTGCGGATGTTGAGGAGTATAGGTTGCACATGAAGGAACAGTTCCTAGCACACCGCGCCCGACAGCCTAGTGCACCCGCGCCGCGATCTGCAGACATTGGTGATCCTAGCACGTCTGGGCATGCAGAGAGTGCAATAACAGATAAAGCTAGTGGAGCAGCAACTGCTGATAATGTCACTTCTAGCAGTGACAATGAGAGCGAGGAGAAGGGGGATGGCAATGGCGAGGTGGAGGACTAGGAAGTTAATGACGTGTAATCATCAATTACATTTGTTGCGAATGCCGTGTTGCTGCTGCCACTTTGTATGTCCACAACTATGCACTGTTTCAAGATCTGTGTAGCCACAAAAGGGTATTCGCACGGTCTAGCCATGCATGGTGCTCTACAAGCAGTTTCCTGAAGGCTTCATAACCAGCTTCGACCCTCGGCTGCACGGTCCAAATGAGCGAGCCTGTCGAAGTGAAGTCGTCGTCTACATTACGACGAACTCGAGAACCATCATCCGCCACAATGTTCCGGTAATGCTGGATAGTGCACACCAACCAGCGGGGTATTAGTAATTTAATGATCTAATGACATACGTGTGCGTGACTGTGTGTGTGTGTGTGTGTGTGTGTGTGTGTGTGTGTGTGTGTGTGTGTGTGTGTGTGTGTGTGTGTGTGTGTGTGTGTGTGTGACTGTCTGTGTGTGTCTGTGTGTGTGTGTGTCTGTTCGTGTGACTGTCTTTTCTGTCTGTTCGTGTGGCTGTCTGTTTCTGTCTGTCTGTTCGTGTGGCTGTATGTTTCTGTCTGTCTGTTCGTGTGACTGTCTTTTCTGTCTGTTCGTGTGGTTGTCTGTTTCTGTCTGTCTGTTCGTGTGGCTGTCTGTTTCTGTCTGCCTGTTCGTGTGACTGTCTGTTTCTGTCTGTCTGTTCGTGTGGTTGTCTGTTTCTGTCTGTCTGTTCGTGTGGCTGTCTGTTTCTGTCTGTCTGTTCGTGTGGCTGTCTGTTTCTGTCTGTCTGTTCGTGTGGCTGTCTGTTTCTGTCTGTCTGTTCGTGTGGCTGTCTGTTTCTGTCTGCCTGTTCGTGTGACTGTCTGTTTCTGTCTGTCTGTTCGTGTGGCTGTCTGTTTCTGTCTGTCTGTTCGTGTGGCTGTCTGTGTGTGTCTGTGTGTGTCTATGTGTGTCTGTGTGTGTGTCGGTTCGTGTGACTGTCTGTGTGTGTCTGTGTGTGTGATTGTGCGTGACCGTGTGAGAGCCGCACCGTCGCAGAAGAGGGGGGCCTTGACGGTATGGTGCGTGCACCACGGGCTTCCTCCCTGGCTTGCCGTAATCTCTCAAGAACATCGCACAAGTCAGTTTTGTCATTAGCTATCCAATGGTCATCTTCGCATCCTAAATCTGAGATGCCGTCCCAATCCATTAACATATTATGCAAGATACAACATGTTTTAAAAAGGGAATTGATTGAGCTCTCCTTGTTGAATAGTATGGGTGTCCTCAAAATCCGGAATCGCTTTTTCAAGATCCCGAACAAATCTTCCACATCCTTCCGGCATGACCCCATCCTGTATATATATGTCGGTGCTTACGTTAAAACCAACACCACTAGAGTACATATGCACAAGGTGGTGTACACACAACGTGTGGCCTCACCTTTCACTCCACCGGATGGCCTCATCGGACCCGCTGTGCTTGTACCCAGCAATGGTTGCCCGCCACCTGTGGTAGCCACCGTCACAGAGAAGCCATGCACCTATATATGCAGAGGCATTACATGAAACACGGTTGCAATCAGGCAATATAACAAACAGAGCAAGCAAGCATACCACAATATATATGGGACAGTGGTTGTACCTGCCATAGTGTATGGAACTCCCGTTTCGGCGTACATTGGGTACCTAAAGTTCAGGTACATGCTGTGAAATCTCACCGCCCGGACGGCAGGGTCCGTCCTAGCAATGTTTTTGTCGTTCCTGGCACCCGGGAAAGGGCCGTGCACAGACATAACACGGCGGGCATGATCGCAGGTGACGTTGTAGACCACAGTCGGAAAGTTCTCCTTCCCTTTGTAAGCAGGCACACTCGGTGTAGGGCAGTTGTCCCACGCGAAGTGCACACCATCCATGCTACCCACGCAGCCAGGCAGCCCAAGCAAGGAGTACACAGTCTCCACACTTTCCAGCTCCGCTGTGTCGTTGGGCATATGCACGTTGTCCTCGAAATATTTCTCCACCATCCACGCAGTAAACTTGTGAAAAAACCTAGCAAGCACAGGCTGGGAGATGCCACTCTCAAGCCTCACGCCATCCATAGGGCACCCCAACGCCATAACCCTCAGCGACGCCAAGATCTTAAGCGTTAGAGGTGAGGGGGGAGTACCCCTTGCCCTCTTCTTCTTAAGCCCCGGCCTATCGTCGCGGAATCTGCCCGAGGCGTAGGCGGATTCCACTATATCTTGGTACAATCCGAAAGGGATTCGGAAAGTCCGCCGGAACTCCTTGTACAAGGTGCTGTTGACGTCGTTCGCCCACTTGTCAGCTGTGCACAGGTACTCGGTCTCGTACATGCACGGCGTCTCCTCAGTTCGCAACCGCCATGCCTTGATGCCTTTCATCCACGCCCTCCTCGGCTTACCCTTCGCCTTTCCGTGGCGGTATCCTCCACGGCCGCCCTGAGGTAACGCTCCAACATTACCTACTTCCGCACGCTGCTGCGAACGACGCCTTCTCAGGTACCAGTACGCTGCTGTAGCGGCCGCGAGCGCTGCTGCCCGCATCGCGCTCCCGGCGGAGGGGTCCGTACCCATCACCACATCTGGCGCGACGGGCGGAATGGCATTCACGAGTGCCGCCAAGCCGACAAGCAGGGCCACGGCCCCTACAAGCGTGATGCGCCTTACATTCAGCATCGTGGAACGGGCGCGGGTGCGGGTAGGCGTGTGTGAGAGTGTGTGTGCGGGCGCGATGGCTGCGCAGGTAGATAAGGTAATACAAGCCCGATACAAAGCCCGTATGTACTGCGGTCCGAGCCGTGTACCGGCCTAATGTGAATATCAGAAAGCGCGAGGAACACGGCTCGTGTTTTTTTTGTCCCGCGAGCCGTGTACCGGCCGAGCCGTGTTCCTACGAGCCGTGTACTTTTTTCTAATGTGAATATCGGCTTAAGACCTCGTTTTATATAAATCCGTAGCCGTTCCCGCAGATAGTCGTACAAATACTACAGGTGCAGTAGATCTGTACATTTAGGTCCTTCTGCAGCCGGAAACGAGGTACTCGAAAGGTGCGTTTCATATATTTCCGCAGCCGCAGATACATATAGCTGTTGCAACCGCTACAAATACAGATTACACAAGCATCGCTACCTCCCATGAGGCCATGACGCCGCCATGCCCGCGCACTCCAAGCTTCTTTGCGCTAGCCATCGCGGTACCGGGTAGGCGGGTATGCTGCAGGTGAAACTTTTTGGAGCGATGGCCGCGCAAAACCATGCGATATCCTTGTCGGCGTGCCACATGAGCCAGCTTTGACCAACCTCCTCACCGCCGCCTTCCTCACCCTCCTCGCACACACTGTCCGCGCCTTCCTTTTATGCACCACGCTCCGTGCACTTATTGGGTTGTATGTCGCGCTTCGTGAGACCTTCCACCACCGCTCTCGTATTCCGCGTCGTCGTGCTCGGACTCCTTCACCGGTACCCGCAAACGTAGACTTACTTAGTCTCTTACTTGCTCTTGACTATTGATGGCGCGGGTGAGGATATTCTGGCGAGCGCTCGCACTCGTTTGAAGTTCGGAGGGCGTCATTGACCGAACTGCCCCGCTGTTGTGTTGCGCCCCGTTGTTGCGATGCGGGCAGGGAACTGCTGCATGGAGCGCGCACCGATACCGAATACTATCTTAAAGTACTTTTAAAATGTGCGGATCGTTCGTCCGATATGTGCAGCCGCTTCGAAGCGGCTGCACATTTTTCGATATCTGCGGACGTCCGAGGCGTCCGCACAATCAAATCCGCAGAAATTTTCGATCTGCGGGTACAGATTTATATGAAACACCTGTGTTAAGATGTGCGGATCCGTGGATGTCGCGATAAAATAATTCGTACACGGTACCCGGTACAAAATTCTGCAGCTGCGGATTTATATGAAACGCAGCCTAAGCCCGAGGAACAGGAAGGCATGCCACAGCACCAGCACTGCCCTCCTGAAAAGCGTCGCGGAGATAAGAACCCAGAGTGCCATGAAGAGCAGCAGAAAGACGTTGCATGAATTCTCGTCGCACATCCCCCCAAAAAAACGGTACAGATGAAATGCGTTATTGCCGTAACATTAATTTGATATGCATGACTTGATTTGACTGGGTGCTTGGCTTGACTGCGGAGCGCGCCGCTCATGTTCGAAAATGCCCTCGGTGCAATGAGGCCCCTTCAGAATCTCGCGGGTATGGATCTTCGTCGACGGTATCGGGCATCTTTATGTCGGGTGAGCGCTCAACAGCCGCTATGCTCATGGACCATATCCCCCGGTGCCCGTGCTCTTGGTATATCATTCAACTCCATGACCGCATTGTCCACGTGCTTGAGGAGTTCATGCTTGAAGCGGGGGCTACTAAGGGCCGGGACTTGTGGTTGGAGGTCCGCCGTATTCGGTCGGGAGCTTCACGTGATCGTCCTGGGGATGTGGTTTGGTTGGACTTCATGGCTCCGCACCGCCATCTTGTTGTTGATGTGACGGTTACAAGTGCTCGCACGAACACCAACGTTCCTCGTATAGGTGCTCGCCTTCCACTCCCTGGCAGCCTTGCATTGGGAGCTCAGCAAGGCAAACTTGATGCGGACCTCCGCACTTCCGCTTTGCTTGGCACGCCTTCGGTTCAGTCGGTCCATGACTACTACCCCTTCGCCATGGAGGATGGGGGCCGGTTGGCGCCGATGGCGGCTGGGTTGGTCGATCGCTTGGCTATTTTGGTGGTTGTACGTCGCTTCCCTGGCATGGGGGCCGCTGACTCTCGTTCTTTGCGCTCTGACAGTTATGTCCGTATGCAACATTTTGTTCGTCGATCTACTTCTCTTCCGTTTCGGCGTTTTTTGGGGGATGTGCGACGAGAATTCATGCAACGTCTTTCTGCTGCTCTTCATGGCACTCTGGGTTCTTATCTCCGCGACGCTTTTCAGGAGGGCAGTGCTGGTGCTGTGGCATGCCTTCCTGTTCCTCGTGCTTAGGTTTTTTCTTCCTTTCTTTCTTTTTCTTGCTTGGTGGCCTCCACTGCTTTCTCTTGTAAGAAATTTCATATGCATGACTCTGCTTTTTCTTGTAAGAAATTATATATATGCATGATACCTAATTACAAAATAAACTGGAAACAGAAAATAACCGTTACATAAATATTTTTGGATCAAAAACCCCTCCTTTCTTCGTTTTTGCTTGGTGGCCTCCACTGCTTTTTCTTGTAAGAAATTGTATTATATATAGTGATCATGTTACCACCTAGTTACAAAACGCGACGGATCAGCACTTGCTGATGGTTGGGTGACCATTAAATATACGGGTATATGTCCCCGTACGACTTGTGGCGGATATCGAAGTCCGTTCCGCTCGCTCCATTCATGCTGCACATAAAACGCCTTCCTCAACACTCTTCCTCACCTCCCCGTGCATTGATGGGGCGGTGCGCGTCTAATCATCGTGCTTCTGATCGCACCTGTTTGTAAAGCAGTTAACGGGAAGCCCTTAATTTGGGCGAGAGTTGGCGACGGTTTTTTTCCGGTGAACTCCACCCGACCTTTCAACCTTGTTGGTTCGGTCGATGCTGTTATTTCGTGCAACTTATTTGCGCTCCTTCAGCAAACCTCTTCCGAATCTACTGAAGAGCCGGACGTGCCCTCAACTAAACATGAGCAAGAAAAGGAAAATTTCCGCCGGAGTCCCTGAAAATACCAGGAGTGAATCACCGCCTACAGTAAAAGCCCTGACAAGGTGTGAAACTCATCGATACTGTCCGACACAAACCTTCCGCCGAGTTATTCTCGAAGTTTCACTGGCGCGGTCGTTTACCTCCGGCGGGCACTTGAACTAAGAACGTTGGCACTTGTTCGAGATTTTTACACGACTTCTCCAGGCTCAAATGGTCTGTCAGATTTGCACGGCGTTGGCTCAACGTTATAGGGTTTATTGTTGAGCTGACAGTGCAAGCGCCAAGTGAAGCGGGGCGTCGCGAGTCAGGACCTTTGCGCTTATCCTGCTCGTCGGGTTGCCACGTGTGAGGTCTTACAAGTCGCTGCGCGAACTAGATCGAGACTGCAAGATGTAAGAAGTCCTGTGTCTGAAGACGGAGATTATCAAAGGTTTGTGCATTGCGTGCGCAGGTGCGAATGGGCGAGTGAATACGCGGGAGCTGGATCTAAAGAGTACATTCACTACCACGACACCGAGTGGGGCCGGCCTGTCCACGACGACAAAATCCTTTTCGAATTTCTTGTCCTTGAGGGAGCCCAGGTTCGTGCTCATCGCCAGCCTCGGTACTCAAAACCTGTTAAAGTGACAAAACCGCGCTTCTTCACTTGCCAGATGCAAAACTGTCGGTGATGGGATTGTTTACAAGATGAACCAGACGAGCACGGACAGGGAAAGTGGGAGGGGAAACAAGAGGGCAAGTCGGTGATGGCCAGTGGAAGTATTCATTTTTCCGATTATTTGTTTTTAAAATTTAAGGCTGGTCCGTTTTGTTTTCATCAAACAAGAATTAGGATCAAATTACAGTGGGGGAGGGAAGAGAGAGGAAACGCACGTACTTCTTGATTGGATGTTGGTTATGTTTAAGGCTCGAATTGTACTCTTTACACCCAAACTCACTTGCTTGTTGTTGCAGGCTGGGCTGAGCTGGGCCACAATTCTGAAGAAAAGGAGCGCATACAGGTGATTGTGTAATGTAAAGGGACTGGGGTGCATGGTTGTATCAATAGGATGGTGCGGTGGTATGCGAATTTCTGAATCCGGGAGGCTGAGGGGGTGGTGTGCCTGTCTGCTCCAGGACGGCGTTCAAAGGATTTGATATTGATGCGGTTACTGCGTTTGGCGACAAGGAGGTGGAGGCTCTGCTTGCTCCTGAGTCTGGGATTGTCCGACATAGAGGCAAGATTAAGAGTGCTATCAATAATGCAAAGTAAGTGCCTAGGGTTGCGTCCCTTTTGGCCTGACACTAGTTTGTGCCGTGGCGGTGAGGACTGGAGAGGGTTGTGAGAGGACGGTTGGTGGTGGCTTTTAGGTTGGCCCAGGAGATTGTGAAAGAGCATGGGAGCTTCAGTAACTACATGTGGAGCACATTCCTCCCAAATGGCAAGCCCATCGTCAACAAATGGACATGTCTCAGTCAGGTCCCATCAAAGTAAGTTGCCGGGTGTTGTCTCCAAAGCAAATGGTGTGTGTTTTGTGGGGTGAAAGGAAGGGGGGTTGGGGGGGAAGGTAAGGTGTGTGTACGTATGTGTGCGCGTATATGTGCTTGTGTTGGGAAATGAAGGGGGGGGGGGGGGTAGGTGTGTGCGCTGGTGTGTGTGGTGGTGTGTGTGTGATGGGGCAAAGGGGGGGAGGGGGGGGATTGGTGTGTTCGCGTATGTGTGTTTGTGTGTGTATGTGTGTGTGTGTGTGTGTGTGTGTGTGTGTGTGTGTGTGTGTACGTGTGTTGGGAGGAGTGGGAAGTGGAGGGGTGGGTGTGCGCGCTGGTGCCTTTGTGTGTTTGCATTGAGGGTGGGGTGTGGGGCGTGTGTAGAAAAGGGGGGAGGGGGGGAGGTTTGTGTGCGCACGTGTGTGTGTGTGTGTGTGTGTGTGTGTGTGTATTCGTATGTGCGTGTTTGTACGTGTGTTTGTGTACGTGTGTGTGCGCATGTACACATATGTATACGTGTGTGTGAGTAGGTATGTTTGTGGGTGTGTGTGAGTGAGTGTGTGTGTGTGTGTGTATCTGTGTGCGGGTTGGTGTGTGTGCGTGTCTGTTTGATTGGGTGCGTGTGTGTGTGCACGTGCGTTTCTGAGTGCGCACGTGCGTGTATATGTCGGTACGTGTGTGCTGGGAGGTGAGTATGTGTGTGTGCGCGTGTGTGTATGTGTGAGTGTGTTTAGGTGGGGTGGGGGTGGGGATGATTTGGTAGGTGCGTGTGCATGTACATATATGTGTAAGTGTGTGGGTAGGTATGTTATTGCGTGAATGTGTGTGTGTGTGTGTGTGTGTGTGTGTGTGTTTGAGAGAGTGATTCGGCGTATGTGTGTGTGTGTGTGTGTGTTAGTATGTGCACGCATACGTGTATCTGTACGTATGTGTGGGGAAGGTGGGTATGGGGAGGTATGTGTGTGTGTGTGTGTGTGTGTGTTTGTGTGTGTGTATGTGTACGTGAGTGTGTGATTTGGTAGCTTCGTCTACGTATGTGATTAGGCTGTGTGTGTTGGGGGTGGGTATGTTGATTTGTGGACATGTGTGTTTGTATGTATGTGTGTGTGTGTGTGTGTAGAGGGGGGGTGTGCTTGTCTGTGGGGGTTTGGTGTATGTGAGAGTGCATGTGTGAGTTTGTGTGGGTGTGTAGAGTTCGTTTGTCTTTGTGTATGCTTTGGAGGGGGGAGAGGGTTGCACGTTCATGTTGGGTCATCTCTAAGCTGTATAGCATGTTTTATGCAGATCTGATCTATCCGGAGAAATGAGCAAGACATTGAAAAAGAGAGGCTTCAACTTTGTCGGCCCAACTACCTGCTACAGCTTCATGCAGGCAGTGGGGATGGTGAACGATCACATCGCAGGATGCTTCTGCTATTCGATTTGTTGTGATCTAGGGCGGTAGCGAGGTAGGAACACGGTGACGCACTATGCAGCGGCGTATGATTCCCGCAAGTATGAGCATTTCGCGTCGTTCGATGCTGCATTGCAAACGCACCGCAACTATTGCAAAGCCAGGCTTTCTTGTGTTAGTAGAAGGTTGCGGCTGTGGATGGAGGTTGCGGGCACACGCCATTCCTGGAAGGGCGCCTGTAAGGAAAAGTTGTGTTTGCGGAATTTATGGTTTTCTTTCGGCTATACTGTTACACTGACTGCAGAGGATGTCACCAGTTAAAGAGCACTGTGAAGCAACTATCTGCAGTGACAGCTGAATGGACGCCTCAATCACGATTTCGCATACTCAGTGTTGCACCTTACCGTCCGCACTCACGTGACGACATACACCTGGAATTGGGTTCGGAAGCCCTGATGCAGAGGAACAGCTTTGACCAGGCGTGCTTCCCTTCATCTTTTGTGACAAGAGGTGCTAGGCGTGAAATGCATGTCAGAGCCGTCACAGGAACCAAAGTTCGTGGGTGTGAAAAATGATGCACCACTGCATTAATGAGAATGACAGAATGTTGAGAGACAACCTTTGCGTTCACACGCACACATTTTCCACTACGCAAATCAGTTCAGTTGTCCTATGAACAATGCTGATCTTGAATGGACCGAGCCAGGTCATATGCACTCCTTCACAAAGCCCGGGTCCTGCCCTACCCAATCCCGTCTGAAATGCATTGGATGCACCATGCAATGCGAGGGACCAAGGTCGTTATTTTCGAGGCGTCGTGTATTTTTTAATTGGCATTTGAGTTTGTATATATAGGGGCTCCCTAATTGCAAGGACTATGCCAGAATTCTTTACGTAGCCGGCGGAACAGTTCTGGAAGTTCTCATTCCATGTTGCAGTCCCACTGGATACTTGACCTTGGGCATCTAAGGAGTTAAGATGATATGAGCATATGAGGGCCTACTAATGTTCTAACCTAGCACCACTGCTGCGATTAACCATTTCTTATGGAAATGCCGTGTTCTAGTGTTTGGAGATTTTCGTATTATAATGCGTGTGTGTGTGTGTGTTGTGTATGCCTGCCCTGCTGTAAGATCATTGGTCAATAAGGTTGACTTCTGGTCAGAAAAAAGCTGCGGATGACCAACCTGGTCACTTGCATGCCTTGGCCTTCTTGGCCAGGTTCAGCTGCTTCCTGTAGCGCACGCCACAGGCATTGCAGAGAGTACGTGCTCCCTGAGGTCCCTCGCGCCACTGAGGAGTGCTGAAGGTAAAACACTGGAGGCAAGACTGGCGACCCTTGCCTTTTCCCTTGGCAAGGGCGGTTTTAGGGTTGTTCTTCACAGGTTGGGGCGCCTTCCGCGCCTTCTTGCTCGTCCGGCTAGACGACTCCCGGATTGGCACCTCGGGCTCCGAGTCCACGGAATTAGACTCCACAGGGGCGCTGCCCACGGCACGAGTCCGCTTTCGGCTGGCCATAGGAGGCGCGGGGGACTCCTCCTCGTCAAGAGCGGACTCAATAACAGCCACGGTTGGTCCGAAGGCGGTATCATTTAAAAGGCGGGAAGACGAGTCAATCCCGGAATCCATGGCGGTTGCCCCGGAGACATCGCTGCTCTCGGGCTTGGCGCTCTCTTGGTAGTCATCGCTATTATCCTGGTCATCATCGCTGCTAGGGCAACTTTCAGAATTACACCCATCGGCGTAGAAAACTGAAACAGGGGAAGCTGGCTCGTCGGACGGGTCGCACAGGGCGCCGCACCCGTACGGCCCCGCGAGCTCGTCAAGAACAGAGGTGTTAGGCTCGGACAAAGGGTCCGCGGCGGGATCAAACATCCAGGCAGTATCCTCAGGCAGGGCGTCGTCATCCCACATTTGCGGGAAAAGGGGCTCTTCCCCAAGGAGCCCCACGTCCATAGGTAGCGGCGGAAGCTCCTGCCTTGCTTCCGTGCCAATAACCTTTCCGGTAACAGTAGCGGTACGGTCAGCGGGAGGCAATGGTACGGCAGCGCCGGGTCGCGGGTGTCGCTGGCGCGGGGCAAACGGGACAGCGGGAGCAGGCGAACGGGTTGAAGCAGGTTCTTCCCGACTTGCAGAGGAAAGGCGGGTTTGAGTGCGTAGCTGCGTGCGACTAGCGGTCCCGCGGAGCACGGTAAGCGCACTGCTGGCGCAGTGAAGCCGCGTGGCAGGCAGAGGAGAGGGAACGCTCGCAGCGACTGCCGCCTCGCTGTCCGTGCGCAGCAAGGATAGCACCTCGGCTCCGCAACCCAGCATAGGAGGAGCCCAAGAATCTGCACGCCACAGTTCAACAAGCGCCATAAAGCTTGGTGTTCAGGTGGTGAAGGCACAAAAACTAACAGTGCTAGGGTGGGTCGTTGCCTCGGGAAGCTAGAAATGTGAGTTACGTGCTACGTAGAGTTTGCTCTGGTCCAAGCTCCAAAGGACGCGGGATAACCGGTATCGAGTGCGAGTGATGACGCCAAGTTCATGCCTAGCCGTTTAAAATGACCTGCGTTAAGTACTGCGTTCAGCAACACGGTTGGCCCAGAATCCTTAGTCTTTAAATGCTTAGTCTTGGAGCTCCACCTCAGCGGGCAGTATTAATCCTTAGTCGTACGTAAATAGTGGCACAATGCACAAAATTTCAAACGGCCGACGGGCGCCTCCAAGCGCGCGTCCAGCACGCGAAAGATGGGACATAAATTACTGCAGTACTGTACGCTGCCTGTATCGCTGTCACACGTCGCAGTTCGCAATGTACTAAGGGACAGGTGTCTTTCAGACGTATCAGCGGGAGTATGAGCTGGCGCGGGAACTCGGATGAAGCCTTCACTGTTCACATGCAATACCCAACCTCGTTTTAAAGTACTGTATGTGTTTTTGTCTTGCTGATGTCTCCTGCGCCAAATGAACGGATATCGGAATACTAGAGTGATACAGGTTAACTCAGGTTACCTGTACCGTCTATCTAACCTTATCACACAAGCTCTTAGAACTACATTACTTATTGTGGAGTTTATTTTTTTTGAGGAGTTCCGCCGCCACCGCATGCGCATGCGCGGCTGAGCTTGGGTCGGGATCCCGCGAGCTCGGAACTTGGTAGCGGTGAGCGTGACGCCTGCCCGCCTATTCGTGTTTGCTTTTGTCTCGGCGCTCTCCTACGCTGTGGCATCGCGCGGTACCCGTACATAAAGTTCTCCTTTTTATCGTCCGCGGTCACTCGCCGTCGGCGGCTCTGGTGCGTTTTATTTGTACCATCGCCAGCGTGACCCTCCCGGGATCTTTTATTCGTCGCTCGACCCGTGACCGGGTACAACTACCCGTACCGCCCCTATTATCGGCATCCTCGAGACCCTTGGCCGCTACCGGTACCGCTACAACTTTCGCCCGCGCGTGGTCATCCCCTTCAGCAAGGCTCAAGGCATCGGCACGCGTCATCGCTATCACTGTACGGGTACTACAACTTCAGTACTGCTCTAAGTTCATTCTAATCGCTACCCGTACTCGGAGCCCGCTATTTGCAAGGTCATCCTTTATCGCTTGGCGCCCCGCTACGATACGGCGTTGTACGACGGAGTTGCCTTCCGACTCTTGCTGTGGTTGGTACACGGGTACCAAATAGCTTCTTTGCTCTTTTCTTGAGCATCTCCATCGCGGGCTCCAAGGCTCGTCACTACAAGCAACGCGAGGTTAGAGGCGCGACGGACCGGCATCGAGGAGCCCACCACGTCGGCGGCGAATCTTCCCTCCAAGGCACGCCACAGCGCCACCTCGGGCGACTTCCGGTATAGTCCAAGCCACATACCCCCCCCCCCCCCCCCTTCTTCGACCCGGCGTGTTCTACTTATATTAGGACGCGACACACGTGCCACCCCGGATGTCCGCCGCGGCGACCCGGCCGGGACATAGTCATCGGCGTCCTCCACCGCCACCTCTAGGCCGGTCGCCATGCGGCGGGGCAAGGTCGTGCCCTATGGCCCCCGCTCCGGGTGACCTTCCGACATCATCACCTACTAACGCTCAAGCGCCTTCGCATGCCTTACGACCTGGACATACACCGTCTCGTTTTTTACCCCCCGCTCCTTTGAGGTGCGTTAGTTGCTCAGCGTCGTTCCCGACCCTTCAAGCGCTATGCGCCCATCTAAACTCCCCCGCGACAACGTGCACTTTTGCGCCCGACAATTGCCCAGTTGTGGATGCCGATCGCCACCTTCTCGCGCCGTGCACTTTTTGCGGACGATACTTTCGGAGCGGTGGCCTTAGTAGACACCTACATTCCTGCTCTCACCGCAATACTACGCCATCCCAACAGCCGGCATACGGTGCTTCGCTCCCGCGTGGTCGGCCGTCCCCGCCGCATCCCCAGTCCTTGCCCCCCGCCGTCCAATGGTGCCTTAATCATGGGGCCACTGGCGGGGATAACTCTAAAGCCTTCTTCGAGTCCTACCTCCTTTCTTTCCGATCTAGTACGTCCTCGAACGGCGTCCCCCCTTCGGTGGTACGCCTCGTCAAGCCGGTCTTCGAGGAACTTGTCGGTTGCGTTTTGTCTTTCCGCGGTAGGGCCACCCAAGGGGCTTCCGCGGAAGCGGCTTGGGCGGCGTTGCTTTTATTTCCGCGCTTAGTTTTGCGCCCCATGGCTGATTTCACTTCTGCGGGGCATCTGCCCCCTGACCCGGTCGCCGATTACCGTGACAACCGCTTAGCCCATTGGGCGTCAGGAGATCTTGATACATTGTTTTCCGCCGCTCGCGCCCACGCATCCCTTACCAATGGGCGGGCACCGCCACCTACCTCACTTTCGAGGGCCGGTACCGACCCCATCTCCCCTTCGCAACCCTTTCATAACGGCGTCTCGGCCAAGGTCGCCAACCGGGCGGCTAGTCTAGCTGCGGTTGGGGAGTACCGCCGTGCTATGGAGGCCCTAAGCTCCAACCCCGTTGCAAGTGGTCGTGGGGTGCACGAGGAATTATCACGGTTGCACCCACAAGACGATGACGACCTCGCGGACGTGTTGCCGGATCCCTTCTCCCTCCCTCGTATCAAACTCCGCGCTTCGGAAGTCGATATTATGGAGGTCGTTGCTAGATGCCCTCGAAAATCTAGTCCTCACGTCGACGGTTGGAGGTTTGAAACTCTTCGCGCGTTGGGTTCCCCTTGCACTCTCACCGGTTTAGCCGAAGCCATCGTGAACGCAGAGGTTCCACCCGGCGTTGCTTCATTCCTTGCCTCTGCCACACTTATCCCGCTAGACAAGCTCGATCCCGAACAACGACGCGCACAAGAGCAAGAACTTCGCGACCAAAAGGGGACGTTGCGCCCGATTGGAATTGGCTCCGTTTTAGTTCGTTTCGCGAATCGCGCGCTTCTCGCCGTAATTGGTGACGAAGTGTCTCAATGGTTGGCTGCTCGGCACCAATTTGGCGTCGGCGTTCGCGGCGGGGTTGAGATCGTACAATTCATGGTTCGAGCCGCGCTTGACGCTTCACATTGGCGACGCTATGCCGGAGGCGTATGCTAGCGTTGGCCTCACCGTAACCATCCGCAAAAACTGTTTGTATTCCCCTTTGGGTGTCGGTGATGCTTTCGATAACTTACCCGACGGCCACATCATGCGGGGAGTAAATGTCTCCACGGAAGGGACGAAAGTATTGGGGGGGCCAATGGGTACATCCGATTTTGCTCGAGACGTGTTCGAAACGGCCTTAAGTAAGTATGAGGCCTACGGCGAACGTCTAAGGGGTCTAGCGGCTCACCGGCACACTCACACTGCGCTTCGTATCCATCAACATTGCAACCGCCGCTTCGGACACTTTGCCCGTACAGTCCCTCGAGGTCTTGGCAGGGGTGAGGGCTACGGTGACACCGTCGAAACATTCCTCGAGCGCGCTGACAATGCCACCCTAGATGTGGCGGCTGAGATATTGGGCCTTCCCGCATCTAGCCTACCCAGCAACACTCGCTCCGAGATGTCTCTTCCCATACGTTTCGGCGGCATGGGGGTGGGGGATTTGGCTGCCTTGGCGGATGCGGCCCATGTCGGAGCGGCCGGTTTGGCAGTGGGCTCAGCTATTCGTTTCCTTACAACACAAGACGCTCGCGTGCGCGGGGATTCCCAAGACGATGTTCCAATGGAGCCGACCATGTATGGACGGTTAGCGAGTGCTATGACCACAGCGGTGTCCCGTAGGCATGGTACACCGGACGGAGACGACGGCGATAACGAACCCATGTGGTCGTTAGAACTCGCTTCGTCGTGGGCGCGCTTGGACGCTGCGTGCGGTTCTCACGCTCTCGCCGAGTCTGTACCTTTGATAACCACAGCCTTAGCGATGCTCCCCCCGAAACGTCCAACGGTGGCTCGCGCCGGCTGCGTTGCCGAAGCCCGATCAAACAACGAGCAGATTGCCCAGTCCCTTGATGGCCTACCCTCGCTCGTCCCTCTTTCTGCGTTTGCCACGGACATCTTTCCAAAGCTACAAGCCGACATCAGTGAGCGCGTCAACTTGTTTCGCTTCGCGAAGCTCGCTCCCACGTTTTCCAACCGCGCTCGGCCGGAGTCTAGGCGTTTTCTATCTCGTCTCGGCCACGGCGCCCTTGCGTTTTTGGCTTCGGACCCGCCTACTTCGGGTCGCCTGGGCGAGCTCCGTGACAAGTTCCCTGAGCACTACGACGCAGTTTTCCGCGTCGCGGTCTGTCGCATCTTCGGCCTACCCTCATCTCGCATCCTCTCTTCTCTACGCTCCCCCACTGCTTGTGCTTCTTGCCATCTCTCGGTTCAAGCTATGCGGGGTGCGTTCTCGTCGGCGGGTGTTGACATGTCGGATGATGCGTGGGCCACTGCTTTTGCGGACCATTTGGCTCGTTGCGGCGGAGATGCTTCGGTCCACACCGCTCACTCTTGGTTAGTGACGGCCCTTGCGGAAATCATCTCCGAGGTTCGTGGCGCACTCGGGGTTGGCGTCGAGGTCCTCACAGATCCCACGATGTTAGTTCAACTCCCCAACGGCAACGACGGTCTCCCCGCGGATGTGGGTGTCTTGCACTATCACGGCATCCGAGGCTCAAAACTTGCCCTTGATGCCGTGGTTTCCGGTCTGTTCGGCGTGTCTAGCCCCCCGTCACCCGAAGTCGCTCTCCGCCGTGCTGAGAAGACCAAGTTCGAGAAGTACTCGGAGGGGTTGAGGAGTCGCCCCGACATCCGCTTCATTCCCTTTGCAGTCACGGAATTTGGTACTCTTGGCGGCCACGCCACGGCTTTCTTGACCGAGCTAGCCAAGCAGGCAGCCGCATCTAAAGGGATGCACGTGGGCAAGTTGTTGGCCTCATGGCGTCGAAAGGTCTCTCTCGCCGTCCATATTGCTCACGCGGACAACGTCTTGCGTGGTTTGTCCGCCGCTGCGGACGGCACGGAGGCCGCTTCTTCCTCGGCTGGGATGCCTTCTCCGGCCACGGCGCTCTTCACCCGCGCCATGGGCCGCAAGCGCCCCCGTGCTTCCTCGAGCGGCGCGTGAGGCGCCGTTTGTCGCCTCCAAGTGTTGCATTCTCGGCGTGGCTTAAGAGTTTCCTTGCTATAATCTGCTAGGTTTATGCACAATGTAGTGCTTTCCTTTTGCTGTGCTTTGGATTCCGTGATCCTCTTGTCACTCTTGCCCTCTTGTTTCCCCTCCCACTTTCCCTGTCCGTGCTCATCTGGTTCTTCTTGTAAGCAAAAAAAAAATACATTACTTATTGTGCAGTACAATAGCGACTAAATTATCTGCTAGAGCAGTAGTTCTGGGTTCGCCTCGCTATCCATCGCTACTGGCATCTGTACCCTTAGTAGTTTGTGATGTGATGAAGCTATGCGTGTACGGGTATCGCTGCGCAGGGGGGGCAAGCTTCAGGTATCCTACCGTACCTGTACATGTAGCAGTTCCGATGACTTTTGATAAATTTACCATTCAGGACAGATGTCGCCGGATGGACACTATCATGTATCGCGTGATTCAAGTCCACGACGAGGGTTAGGGCTACCGGTAAGTGCCGGGTAGTTAGGGTTTCCCTCCCTGCTTGTCTCTAACCTGTACACAGTTTAAGGCCGGTTCTTGGGTGAACTTTGCCACCATCCGCGCGAAAGATGAGGCAACGATAAGCATACCGCATACAGGTACGGGTACGTACTTTGTCCCCGGGCCGGTACCCTGCTGTCGTCGTCTGCTGCAACGTCGTAGGTACGGGCATAAGTACCAGTATATATTTGTGAGTAATCGGAAGACACCGTGTCGAATAATAATCAAAATGTGATTATACAAAGCACTCATCTGGGTTCCTATCTCCGCGACGCTTTTCAGGAGGGCAGTGCTGATGCTGTGGCACGCCTTCCTGTTCCTCGGGCTTAGGTTTTTTCCTCTTTTCTTTTTTTGCTTGGTGGCCTCCACTGCTTTTTCTTGTAAGATTTTTTTAATTATTATACAATGCTTCATGGCACGCTCGGTTCCTATCCTTCGTGGACGCCTTGCTTCCACTGATGGGGCAGCTGATGTTGCCTGCCTCCCTGCTCCGCGGACTCATTAGCTTCGTTGCTTTCCCCTTATCATCCTCTAGTGAGGCTGGTGGATTCCACTGCTTTATTTGTAATTAATCATATTAATCGTAAAACGATTCACTAGCACTGACTCGTTGAATGTGTATTTTAATGTAAACCTTATACAAAAAATTCTTACAAGAAAAAGCAGTGGAGGCCACCAAGCAAAAAGAAGAAAAGAGGAAAAAACCTAAGCCCGAGGAACAAGAAGGCATGCCACATCATCAGCATTGCCCTCATGAAAAGCGTCGCGGAGATAGGAACCCAAAGTACCATGAAGAGCAGCAAAAAGACGTTGCATGAATTCACATCGCACATCCCCCCAAAAAGGCCGAAACGGAACATAAGTAGATCGACGAACAAAATGTTGCATACGGACATAACTGTCAAAGCGCAAGGAACGAGAGTCAGGGGCACCCATGCCAGGGAAGCGACGAACAGCCACTAAAATAGCCAAGCGATCAACCAACTTAGCCGCCATCGGCGCCAACCGGCCCCCATCCATGGCGAAGGGATAGTAGTCATGGATCGATTGAACTGAAGGCGTGCCAAGCAAAGCGGAAGTGCGGAGGTCCGCATCAAGTTTTCCATGCTGAGCTCCCAATGCAAGGCTGCCATGGAGTGGGAGGCGAGCAACTATACGAGGAACAATGGTGTTCGTGCGAGCATTTGTAACCGTCACATCAACATCAAGATGACGGTGCGGATCCATGAAGTCTAACTAGAGCACATCCCCAGGGCGATCTCGAGAAGCTCCCGACCGAATACGGCGGACCTCCAACCGCAAGTCTCGACCCTTAGTAGCCCCCGCTTCAAGCATGAACTCTTCAAGCACGTGGACAATACGGTCGTGGAGTTGATTGATATACCAAGAGCACGGGCACCGGGGGATATGGTCCATGAGCATAGCGGCTGTTGAGCGCTCACCCGACATAAAGATGCCCGATACCGTCGACGAAGATCCATACCGGCGAGATTCTGAAGGAGCCTCATTGCACCGAGGGCATTTTCGAACATGAGCGGCGCGCTCCGTTGTCAAGCCAAGCACCCGGTGGGCTCCCATCGTACAGTAATCGGATGGCACCTTGAAACTGGAAATTGAAATTGAAACTGTTTACAACATGTACCGTATGCGCCGGTTTTTCACCAAAAGCCGTATGCGCCGGCTGATGTCTCTAGGCCCTCCCAACTATGCCATACAGGGAACTTACAAGTCAGGGCTAGACCGTTTAACCACCTAAATCCAACCTCTCCAAGGGTGTTCGGGGGTTGTACTCCCCCCCGGGGAGGTGTGCAAGAAGGGGCGAGGGTTGCGTGCATTTAGGGTCGTGCGAGGGGGCATCGTGCGGAGGCGCGGCGGGAGGTCGTGCGGGACTTTATGCGGTATATGAGTAGGAGATGATGTAGCCATTGGACAGTGTGTGTGTGTGGAGTTGTGCAAGGATGCGAGACGTGTCGAGGCGTGCTTTGTAGATGAGTTTGTCAGGGGGGTCTGTGCGGGCTGTGAGTAGGTTGAAACTGGACTCATGTGAACTAAAAAAGAAAGCCAAAGCCCCGCGACTCGTACCCGAAATCACCCTCATATAGTCCAGTAGGGAAGGTCTGCAGAACGCCAAGAGGTCAAGGTAGGCCCGGGCACGAAGAATGCGCGAAATGCCCAGAAATGCGCGAAATTTTAATGTAATCGAATCCAAGACGAGGTTTGGGAATCGTATGACGGGGCCGCCGGTGATATTATACAAAGAAAGCAGTGGAATCAACATTTAAAGAAGTGAAAAGACAAAAAGTATGAGCTGGCGCGGGAACTCGGATGAAGCCTTCACAGTTCACATGCAATACCTAACGTCGTTTTAAAGTACTATATCTGTTTTTGTCTTGCTGATGTGGCGAGTACTGTCCTGTGACAGTACGTTACAGGACTAGTACAAGTACTCGCTACGATATTTATACCGTACCTTCCACGGATGTAGTGTACTAGCAGTTACACTTGCCATTGTGAAGCTCGAGGACACTGTCCGCAGTATTGTACGTATATGTACCTCTCGGTATGTACAGTACGCACAGTGAGTTCTCCCATGCGTCAAGACGCTAGGCACGAGGCCAATTGGTTACGCAACCTGGCCTACGAAAGACTACGGACGTCGACACGTCGATACCTGCCTGGGGAAGCGTGACGCGTGACGAGACTGAAGGCGAGCTTCGCTAGACTATAAACAGTCTAGCACAATGGAGGGCGGTGACAGGATATTCCACATATGTACCAAACTACGACACTACCACGGCCCCCCCCGGACTCTCCCCGGACCGCAGCCCGGCTCCGAAACCAATGTGGAAGGTGGGGGTTCTTCTCGGACCGTGACACGCCTACACACAATGAGACGAGTCGAGCTCTCCATAGGTCGAGTCGAGCTCTCCAATGCAGAAAGAGCCGCGTCGTGAAATCCAATGCTAGGCAGGCCGTGTCTCGAGGATAGATGACGACGGTCGAGAACAGCACTGAGATAGGACGCCCGGATCTCCTGAGAGCACAGCCTGCAACGCAGCGCTCGACTCGACCTATGGAGAAAGCCCGAAGACCTACTGCTTGAGGTTGGCCTCTCGGCCAGCCTCACATCTTGCCAAGAGGGGGAGCGTACGAGTGTGGCGAGTACTGTCCTGTGACAGTACGTTACAGGACTAGTACAAGTACTCGCTACGATATTTATACCGTACCTTCCACGGATGTAGTGTACTAGCAGTTAGACTTGCCATTGTGAAGCTCGAGGACACTGTCCGCAGTAGTGTACGTATATGTACCTCTCGGTATGTACAGTACGCACAGTGAGTTCTCCCATGCGTCAAGACGCTAGGCACGAGGCCAATTGGTTACGCAACCTGGCCTACGAAAGACTACGGACGTCGACACGTCGATACCTGCCTGGGGAAGCGTGACGCGTGACGAGACTGAAGGCGAGCTTCGCTAGACTATAAATCGTCTAGCACAATGGAGGGCGGTGACAGGATATTCCACATTGTAACTTCTTTCCTTCAATCCCCGCATAGCGACTGCTCCACTGTAGTTTGCTTACAGAACTATCAGCACTTTTCACTCACTGAACGCTTCCCATGAGAGATTTTGACTAGCAACCAGCCACCGAGAGGCTGGTTGTGACACTGATGTCTCCTGCGCCCGGGATGACAAATGAACGGATATCGGAATACTAGTATATTATTCATTGTGCAGTACAATAGCGACTAAGAAATCTGCTACAGTAGTAGTTCTGGGTTCCCCTCACTATTCATCGCTACTGGCATATGTACCCTTAGTAGTTTGTGATGTGATGAAGCTATGTGTACGGGTATCGCTGCGCAGGGGGGGCAAGCTTCAGGTACCCTAACTGTAGCAGTTCCGCCGATGACTTTTGATAAATTTACCGTTCAGGACAGATGTCGCCGGATAGACATTATCATGTATCGCGTGATTCAAGTCCACGACGATAAGCATGGGTTAGGGCTACAGGTAAGTGCCGGGTAGTTAGGGTTTCCCTCCCTGCTTGTCTCTTACTTGTACACAGCTTAAGGCGTGTAAATCGTGTAAATCGGTTCTTGGGTGAACTTTGCCATCATCCGCGAAAGATGAGACAATGATAAGCATACCGCATACATGTACGTAGCGAGCAAAGCCCTTATTTTGGACATGAGCCTATTTTGAACAAATAGCGGTTTAGGCCTACCCTAGCCCGCCTAGACGAGGTCATTTCATGACACAAACCCTATCATAGTACCCCCTCAGAGACCCTCTGATAGGGCTGTGTTGGCGGCTGGTCGAGCTCGTCGCGTTGGTCAGCAGAGAGAGCGCATGTGATGGGACCTGCTGACCAAATCGCACCAAAAGCACCTATCAATTTCGACCAACCCACTCGAGATTCGAGAAGCGTGCAAATCACTTAATAGTGGCTTGAATCTCCCCATGCTACCCACCCACCCGTCATACAAGTCCTTGGCGAGCCTCTTGTCGGTTGTCGCGCGTATCTGCTCATGGTGCGCCCGCTTGCCGCAGTTTGGGTCTCGGTACATACAGCCCCCCTTTTTTCGATTTTCAAATTTTTTTACAACAACGTCGACTTCGCAGCGATCCCCGCTATTCGCTATCGATCTCCGCTATGGGCAGCGGCTCCCTTCCCGCTCGTGGCAAATATCGAGCCTACACTCAAGAAAGCCTCGCCAAGGCAGTCGACGAATGTCGTCGAGCAATTGCGAGTGGCAAGGCCGGTACTAAAGGTTACTATCTCTTTGCAATCGCAGCAAAGCACGGTATCCCATGGCCGACCCTCCGACGCACCCTGAAAACCCCCTACCTTGGAAAACCTAAGCTTGACAAACGAAGTGGACTTACGAAAGAGCAAGAGGATGCCCTTGTGCAATCTGTGGTGGTGCATCATTCAGTTGGCCAGTGTCTTACAACATATGATATCATTTACAAAATAAACCAATTAATACAACACGTCCCTGGATATTGCCAAACCACTCTCGCCAAGAAGTGGCGCGATGGGGTGGGCCCGTCGAGGAAGTGGGCCCGTCTTTTCTTCAATCGACACCGTGACGTCCTCCGCCCACGTGTGGTCGACCACCTCGACCCGCAACGCGCTCGTGTGCCAGAGTCAGCAGTGAAGGACTTCTTCGACCAGCTCCATAATATCTTCAACGAGTTTCCGAACCTGCCGCGAGGCAACATTTGCAATCTTGATGAGACATGTCCACAACCATTACCCAAGAAAAAGAAAGTGTGGGCGCCTAAAGGAGCGAGGCGTAGCCACGCAAAAGGGAATGAGTGCCGTTTCAGTCTCACCTGCTTGATGATCATCTTTGCAGATGGTACGAGCGTGCCTCCCTTCTTCATCGTCAAAGGAAAGAAGTACTCCCCACCTTCGTTTCACGATCCTGTTTTAGTGGGTGCGCTCCGTTCCGCTGGCCAAGTCCAAGCAGGCTTAACCGTTCAGGGCAACGCTTGGATGGACACTTCAATTTTCTTGAAGTGGATTGAGGAATTGTTTCTACCCTACACCACAAGCAAAAGGTCAGCGGAGACGCCATTGTTGTTGCTAATGGATGATTTTGGAGCGCACATCAACCATGAAGTACTAAGGAAGCTTGTAGACAACCACGTAAAAGTGGTTACTCTACCGCCCCACAGCTCTCACCTTCTTCAAGCGTTGGACGTTGGCATCATGCTTCCCTTCAAGAAGCACATGGATAACGCGCTCGCCGCGTACAAGAACCTGGGGGGGATGGGGCATCAAAGAGAAAGACCTTATTATTTGCTTATTCAAGTACTACGAGTGCCATGGCAGATTAGCAACAGGCAGACCCTATAATTCTTTCTACAAGGCACTAAGATCACACAATATAATGTCTGCTTTCCAGGACGTTGGTGTTTGGCCATTGGACTACAACAAGGTTAAGGGATTGGCGTACCGTCAAGATATTTCACCTCCAGGCTCCTCTTCCCCTCACTCCACAAGCAGCGGAAGCAACGTGGGCAGCAACGACCCCGGGGCTAGTAGAGCCCAAATCCACACGCTAGAAAGAGCCGCTGCTATAGCACAGGCCCAAGATATCCTCGCCAACAGCGCAGGAAGAAGCCATGCTCCTCCGACCCAAGAGCTTCCAATGGAAGAGGCAGCAAGGCGCTACCTAATGTACACTCGGATGGCGGATCAAGCAAAGAGGGACATGGAGGCGCTGTCACGTATGGATACTTGGCAGCCCACAGCGGAAGACATTTTGCGGCTTGATCCTTTGGTTGTCGGCCGGAAGGGACGCGCTAAGGCACAACACGCACAGATTTTCACATGTGAGGAGAATGTACTTCTAACAGAGAACAAGGATAAACTGAGAAGGGATGGGCCTGACTTGAAGGCACTCCTATCAAGCGCCGTGACTACCCTGAAAACGGAAATAAGGCGGTTGAAGTCCACCTGGGAAGCGGTCCACAAAAAGGTGCGGCAAGCCGACGTGATCAAGGGAAAGGTGGGGAGGTTCATCGCGCGAGCAGAAGAATTTGTCGACGTTAGACAACCCGGTCCCGTACGTGCCGCCCTGAAAAGCATAGCAAAAGCGAAAAGCAGACTCGTCAAGCTAAAGGCCGAGGCAGACAAGCATGTGGATGGCGTTCCTGACCTATTGTATGCAGTGGAGGGTGCCCGCTCGACTGATGATACTTATCACGACAAGTACGACTACCTTCTACAATGCGCAGGCAAGGAGCCATTGGACCACCCAAAGAACACGGACCCTAAACTATACGCTGATACAGAGACACTTTGCGACAACGCAACAATCGATTTGGAGCATATTGAGGCCGTTGTGGTTGAAGTGGAGCTTATGTGCGGGGAGTGTGAAGAGGAACTTGTGAACCGGGCGGTCACTAAAAAGGCCGATGCCGTTGCGGCCCGCAAGCGACACGCTACAATGGCAACCCAACAAGCACCCAAGCGTAAGGCTCTCGAGGACGTCACCAACACTCAAAACAATAGCCCCGCTATCTACGAGCCTACCCCACTTATCAAGAACGGCGCAAGTGTCCTATTTTCAGCAACAAAAGCGAGTGAAAGCATGGAACTTGGTGTGGGAGCGGGAGGTACCAACATGGACGCACCTCATCGTGGCGGCTCCCGTGGCGAGTCTTCGCCTTCCGCCGAGCCTCCTTTTGAAGAACGTGCTCCGAGAGGCTTAGCCAAGCTACTTGAAGAGTTGTAGGCAGCTTGGAGTGTTTTGGGGGGGCGTATGAGGTCATTGTAGTGAGCTTCAGGAGTTGGTGTCCAAAATAGGGCCACCGGCAGTTTTCGCCCATCTTCACCGACTCATCTTGTCACAGCCGACAGCACCGCTACAAACGGAATCAGTGGCTGAAACTTTGCACGTACATAGGCTGGCACTAGGGCTTTTTCTTGGATGAAACCGCGCCTCAAACCCTGGTGTAATGATGACGTAATGCCATTTTATCTGAAATCTTGTCCAAAATAAGATTTTGCTCGCTACTACGTACCCGGTACTCTGTTGTCGTCGTTTGCTGCAACGCTGCAACGTCGTAGGTACGGGCATAAGTACCAGTATATATTTGTGAGTTGTCGGAAGACACCGTGTCGAATAATAATCAAAATGTGATTATACAAAGCACTCTGGGTTCCTATCTCCGCGACGCTTTTCTTGAGGGCAGTGCTGATGTTGAGGCACGCCTTCCTGTTCCTCGGGCTTAGGTTTTTTCCTCTTTTCTTTTTTTTGCTTGGTGGCCTCCACTGCTTTTTCTTGTAAGATTTTTTTAATTATTATACAATGCTTCATGGCACGCTCGGTTCCTATCCTTCGTGGACGCCTTGAAGGATGGGGCATCTGATGTTGCCTGCCTCCCTGCTCCGCGGACTCATTAGCTTCGTTGCTTTCCCCTTATCATCCTCTAGTGAGGCTGGTGGATTCCACTGCTTTATTTGTAATTAATCATCTTAATTGTAACACGATACACTGGCTAGCAGTAACTCGTTGAATGTGTATTTTAATGTAAACCTTATACAAAAAATTCTTACAAGAAAAAGCAGTGGAGGCCAACTAGAAAAAAGAAGAAAAGAGGAAAAAACCTAAGCCCGAGGAACAAGAAGGCATGCCACATCATCAGCATTGCCCTCATGAAAAGCGTCGCGGAGATAGGAACCCAAAGTACCATGAAGAGCAGCAAAAAGACGTTGCATGAATTCACATCGCACATCCCCCCAAAAAGGCCGAAACGGAACATAAGTAGATCGACAAACAAAATGTTGCATACGGACATAACTGTCAGAGCGAAAGGAACGAGAGTCAGGGGCACCCATGCCAGGGAAGCGACGAACAGCCACTAAAATAGCCAAGCGATCAACCAACTTAGCCGCCATCGGCGCCAACCGGCCCCCATCCATGGCGAAGGGATAGTAGTCATGGATCGATTGAACTGAAGGCGTGCCCAGCAAAGCGGAAGTGCGGAGGTCCGCATCAAGTTTGCCATGCTGAGCTCCCAATGCAAGGCTGCCATGGAGTGGGAGGCGAGCACCTATACGAGGAACAATGGTGTTCGTGCGAGCATTTGTAAACGTCACATCAACATCAAGATGACGGTGCGGATCCATGAAGTCTAACTAGAGCACATCCCCAGGGCGATCTCGAGAAGCTCCCGACCGAATACGGCGGACCTCCAACCGCAAGTCTCGACCCTTAGTAGCCCCCGCTTCAAGCATGAACTCTTCAAGCACGTGGACAATACGGTCGTGGAGTTGATTGATATACCAAGAGCACGGGCACCGGGGGATATGGTCCATGAGCATAGCGGCTGTTGAGCGCTCACCCGACATAAAGATGCCCGATACCGTCGACGAAGATCCATACCGGCGAGATTCTGAAGGAGCCTCATTGCACCGAGGGCATTTTCGAACATGAGCGGCGCGCTCCGTTGTCAAGCCAAGCACCCGGTGGGCGCCCATCGTATAGCAATCGGATGGCACCTTGAAACTAGACTCATGTGAACCAAAAAGAGAGCCAAAGCCCCGCGACCCGTACCCGAAATCACCCTCATATAGTCCGGTGGGGAAGGTCTGCAGAACGCCAAGAGGTCAAGGTAGGCCCGGGCACGAAGAATGCGCGAAATGCCCCGAAATACACGAAATTTTAATGTAAACGAATCCAAGACGAGGTTTGGGAATCGTATGACGGGGCCGCCGGTGATATTATACAAAGAAAGCAGTGGAATCAACATTTAAAGAAGTGAAAAGAAAAAATTGCACAAAAGCGTAAGCCCTCGGAGCGGGGAAGCGAGCAACAACAATTGCTTTACCCTTTTGCAAGGTATCATGAAGTTAGGAACCGTGTCTATTAATGGATGGACAATGACAAAAACTGACACTTCACATTTTTTTCAAGCAGTGACGAAGCACCAATCATGGAAATAGCAGGAAATAAAAAACCAGCAAGCCAAAACCCGCGGGATAGGAAGGCGAGAGACTGCATCACCGTTGCCCTCCTACAAAGCATATCGAAGGTACGACTCCAAAATACCATGAAGGACCACAGAAAGACGTTGCATGAATTCATTACGCACATCATCAAGGAACCGACGGAAAGGAACAAACGTAGAAGAGCGGCGAACAAACGCCGTCATGCAAGCATAACGGGCGGAACGCAAAGTTCGGGAGTTAACAACGCACATGCGAGGAAAGTGGCGAACGGCAACCGTGATGGCAACGCAATCAACCATTTATTATGAATCATTTCTTGAATTAAATTGCAACACGAAAACTATGGAATCCGCCAGTAAAGATAAAGAACGGAGAAAAGGAGGGATTTTATAAGAATTTGCAGCCCGCGGAAAATGAAAATGATGTACATCAATACCGGCAAGTTGGACCGGTTGATGTCTAACGGCCATCATTTGCTCAACCATTTAGGACACTTAAGAGCAAGGATTGGGCCGAATACTCTTCGACCATGTACACATGTCGACACGCCTATATGCAATGTGTGCCGACGTTCCTCGGAGGTTGAAATCTGTGAGCTAACCGCAGTAATCGCCTTAGTCCCCCGCCTCCTAAGCATAAACAACAACAATGATTTTACAATCAAGAAGAATTGGGTATGAAAATAAATTCACATGTAGTAAAGAATGCAAAATGAAAATGGTGCTCGACCTTCGCAATGCACGGCCCGCTCCCACCGAACCGGGGTGCCGACCGGCCTAGGCCGATCGGCGTTCGAGAGGGTCGACGGGCTAGTCTAATCTAGCTTCCGCGTTACTTCTGTCTTGCCGGAGAAAGGAGGGAAAAGGTTAGCGATAAACCCCTCTTCACGCGGTCGCTCGTCGATCCTCCCGTCGCATCTTTCCTCCTAGTCGAGGTCCCCCGTCACGTCGAAGGCATGTGGGGGAGACCGAGACAACCACAAAGAAAACGCTAACGCTCGTGTCGCCGCGCTGAAAAGTTTTCCCAACCATTTCCCCGGCTTCTTTCTGTGATTGTACCCGGGTACATGTATGGAAATCAGCCAGCGACCGTACCCTCCACCCACCGTTCGTACGTCCATCGAGCACCCATACTTTGAGTGCGAGTCTCCGCGCTTAACCGGGCTCGCACTCTCCAATGTCGCGTGTGCCAAGCGATGGTGGGTAGCGGTAAAGTAGTGCATGGTCGCAATGGCCGGATCCAAAAGGCCGCGGGGTGCGGAAATCATCCAAACCCTCCGTACCGAATTTTCCGGCGGCGGATGATCTTGAGGACCGCCGCTGCTAGACATCGCCGCTCCTCCCGTCGCGACAGCTCGTGCCATGGGGTCGTGCTCCCCCCCCCCCCCCCTTGGGTAAGCTCGACGTCAACATTCTGGTCGACGAGTAGTTAGCGTCCTTCCTTGGCGCTGCTTCCCGGTTGTCCGCCGCTAGCTCCAACACCCGCGTCCCAGTCTTGATCCGTTCGTACCCTCCTCGCCATTTCTTTTTTACAAACACATGCCCCATCCCCTCAAATGGGACGGTATATCAGAGTATTATGTGACGAAAAAACATATCGAATAGGCCGAGCGGGAGATCTTAGTGCTCGTGTACGGATATTATGATTTCCAAAACTCTCCGTACGTGGCTTCCCGACAGCTATTGATCACGCGGATCGCAGCTGCCGGTACCGTGTTTAGCCTCCTATCGTGCCAAGCATGGCACGGTTACATGGTTACCAACCCCCGACGCGTGGAGGTGGAGGTCAGTCCACCGAGCGCACCCCCCTCCGGGGCTGCCACCGCTGCCCCGCCGGCGGGAGTCCAACCCGCGGAGTAGGGGGGAAGGCAACTATAATTGCACCACCCTCTAACGACTGATATTGATATAGACGGAGTCGTAACGATCTAACCCATCTCGGCTTCCACGACACCATGTTGTGTCCCTATGCTCAACCTAGGGCATGTAGGTTTTTCACCTCATGCTTCCCACCCACTGTGATGACCGTTAGGCTATCGGTCAAAGTACTATAGGTCCCCCTCAGTCTCGAACTCTGCATGGTTTAATGCAAGGCAACATTCAACTTCACATTAACCATCCAAGCAGAACATCCACGGCCTACGTACCGCCAATATGCTTACCGCTCCCGATGCATTATACTTATGTGGCTAGCACTCTTAGTATATCAAGCTTTGTCCATCAAATGCCTCGAATTGTAGTTACTGAATGGCGTATGGACATTCTTGTGCCATTTACGCGCCGGGTATTTTCTCCCGCGGCTCGAGCGCCATCAAGTGCTTTGCATCCGGGCAAACTTAGTTAGGCCCTCTTCAAATCTGAAAAGCCCATGCATCGCTTTGCCCGAGCTCAAAAAAGACAATGTCCGTGGCCTTCCCTAGGCTTTGGACTTCACCACGAGCACCCTAGCTTTACTTTATGTCGAACATTAGGCGACAATGGACGGTTCATCGCCGGCCGGTAGATCTATAGTGCTGCTAATGTATCCAAAATGCCTTGCTACCCGCGATGAATACTCACCCCGAATGGCCCCCAGAGACCCCAATGATCATTAACACCTTCGCAGTGTAGCTTGACGCCGTTTAAGGGGCTATTAAGTTTGTCGCAACGCCCGATCGGCAATTTCCTTACGGGTATATCATGGCTGTTTTTCGTAACAAATTAAGTGCATTTTCAGACCACCTATGTGACCGGCCACTTGATGAAAACCGCCCCCAACACCACTTTCGGCATTCCGATAAACGGTAGCGAAATCGCTCGTAGCCGCCGGCTCCAATAGTAGTTTGTTGTAGGTAATTCCTTCTAGTTATTAGTTACATATAGCTATTGTAAGCTATCCTAGATATGATTAGTACATGTCTAGATCGAACATACCGATAACCTGTTTGATTCGGTACACAGTTGTCGCTAGGCTACAACTCCCACACTTCGCTTGTCCCTACACCACGCCTCGGGCTGATTGTCTATGTAGCTGTCCCATTTGCATGACAGTGAATGTAACTACGTATGCGTCAGTTACCTTCCATAATGTACGTGATTGCACGGTTCAGCATGTTATGGGCCCTCCATAACCGAAATCCTCCATCTAATAAGTATATATTGGGCGATTTCAATGGTATACGCCTTTTTTTCGGTCCGCTCATGGATACCACCCCTGTGGTTTTGAGGATGGGAGCTCGCTAGCTCGTCTTGCATCCGCCGTAGCGCCGCCGTCGGGCGCCGCCGTTGATTCTGTTGTGCGCCATAGTGGTGTATCAGCTTTAGATGCCGCAGTGACTTCTTCCGCCACCTAGCGCCATAGTTGTTGTTGTTGTTGATGTGAGGTGTTGCTTCATGAGTTACCACTCTTGCGTGCCAATGTGCAAACCTAGTGCCATGACGGCCGTTGGTGTAGGTGGGGCCCGCCTTCCGCTTCTTGAAGCGTCCGGAGCCCCTATCCCGCACATTCTCATTCGCTTGGAACAAGTTTTTCTAACCGGATGGCGATAGGATTTGGGTGGCTGTTTCGTGATTTCCGGGCTTGGATGCTTCGTCTAGCAGTTTATGATCTCATAGTTACGCCTGCATGGACGAGTTTATTAGCCGCTCGGCGCCCTCCGGCGGCGGCCCCGGAGGGGGTACGCTTTCAAACCAGTCGGTACTCACCACCCCCTTCTCGTGGTGGACGTTGGTAACCTTGTAGCCGTGTCATGCATGGTACGATAGGGGGCTAGGCGGGGTGAGCCGACAGCTGCGATACGCGCGGGATCGTCAGCTCTCCGGTAATACAACATGTGCGGAGGCCTTTTAAAGATAATATATGCACGCAGTGACGCTAACATCTCCCGCTTGGCCCGTCCGATGTCATGTTTCGCAGCCTAGTTCACTTAGATACTTCCCCTAGCGGGTTTGAATCTCGGATGGAGGAACCGACGGGAAGGGTACGGGCGGATGCGTGACGGGGTGTGTGTGTGTGGGAAGGGGGGGGGGGGGTGGAGGTGGCGGCGGACTGCCGGGACGAAACGCCACGGGAGGGCGCTCGCAACCCGCTATCGGAGTTGCCGAAGACATGCCTACTAAGGGGGGTGGGACACGCCAAAAGAACCCGGAGGAGAGTCGCCACCGGAGGAGCGGCACGATCTAGGGAGGCGATCCTAGATACCTGCCGCCGTTAGAAAGGCAGCCATGTACGAAGGTTTCGATAATTGTCCGTAGTATGCCGCGGCCCGAAGGCGGATGTGGCCACGGTAACCATGCCTTACCCCCTGCGGACTCCCACCATCGAATGGCGGATCACCATATATAGGGTGCGAGCCCGGGAGAGCACGAAGGTAGATACACCGAACGAGCCCGTCTCCTCGACGTGCGCGGCGAAGGAGAGAGTACGGTCACGCGGCTACGGTCCTTGGACCCGGGTACCAATCAAAGCATGCCAAAGTACATGAGGGACTGGGGGGACACTACGGTGCGGAGTCAGGAGCGCTAGCCTTCCTTACTTGGGCGTCTTCGTCCCCTATCCCCCACCCACACTCGAAGTGCGGGGGGGGGGGGCTCGACACGCACGATCGGTGTGCCGGAAGGAGCGGCGATGACTCTAGACGAGGTGATCGAGACAACGGCGGGATCAATGACCGACCCCGCGAGGAGAAGTTTTCTACCAAGCTTTCCTCTTTGCTCTCCGGCGCGACCGGAGTTACGCGGAAGAAAATTATACTGGACACAAAGTTACACTAGAGAAGAGCGTGTGTAAAGCGCTCGGCGCCACGGTAGTCCTACCTACTCCCACGTAAAAAAGAGTAGAGCGTGTGTAAAGCGCTCGGCGCCACGCTAGTAATTTATCGTCCAACCGACACCACGCTTCGCCTTCGAGCTGGTTGTCCGCAATTGTCCTACCATCTCCCACGTAAAAAGGAGAAGAGCGTGTGTAAAGCGCCCGGCGCCACGCTCGACCCACCCAGCTTCTTGTCTTACGTAGCATTCAGCCTACCGATGCTCTCGACCGGATCTTTTTTGTTAAGACCGACCCTCGAAAATTCGGCCCGTGAGTACTTTACTTAGCATGTTATTGTTTTTCCCCGAGGCAACTCCGCAACGCTCACGTAACTTAACGAGGACCTTAACTTTCCCACGGCGAAAGGGGGGAGTCAATACGAGCGCCCGTCTATGCTTTTGCGTGCCTACACGCTCCTATCGGCCTTGTTGGCTTTGCTTCTTCCTCACCGGTCGCTCTCATGCGTTGGCTAATTCGCCCGGGGACAGTTTTCCCGCTACATGTCAGACTAGTACATTACGCAATACATTTGGAACCGCTTCTTATCGGTAATTCGCCGGTAGCGGCACGTTCATGTGAGCGCATGCCCCTACACCTACCCGGCCTCAGACACACGCTACAAGCACTACACCTTCGACCAAGATGGCACCTTCCTCGACGCAAGCTAGGACGACATCAAGACCTCGCCTACCTTGAGGGGGGGTGTTAGTACTAGCATCCCGTTGCCGGCCCTGCCGGTGCCTTCGCCGGCCGCCACCTCTCTCCTCTCACTTCTCTAGTCTCCACACCCGGCCCCCTTGTGGGGCCTGCACGACCTAGGTGTAACTATCGAGAAAAGGACTAAAACCTTGTATAAAAGGGACTAAAACGTTGCTCGGATTTAGTCCCGTTATTTTGGGTCTAAATCCGAGCAAATTTGGGACTTATTCCTTGCACGCGCTACACATGTACGTCCTCGTACACCTGTACTACCTTAACTACTATTTAACAAAATCCCGGAAAACCGTTACAAAGATCGTTGCAACCGTACAAATATCGTCGAAACTCTAAGACCGTAAGTTCACCGGACGATACTCGACGCTTCCCTTCACGGACCCACTACGGTATAAAGCATGCTCTCGTGACCCACAGTCGCGACAACACGTTGTAGCTTGACCACCAGTGGAAAGAACAGACTGAAGGCGAATAAGCCACTACTTATGAGCGCCGATAAGACTGGGGAGATGCAATTGTTACCGACCCCCTCCATACAGCATTTGAGTATAGCCATTGACAGAGTAATTGCCGACAAAGTGCGTCAAGCGATCCCCCCCCACAGCGGATTAAACGTCACTGGAAGCAGTATGAAGAACGACAAGACTCACCATGCGTGTACAAGACTCACCGTGCCGTGCTAAGTGCTCGACGGGTGGAGATTAAGCAGTAGCGTACCTCCCAAGTGGAGATTAACCCCTTACCGACACTCACCGTGCCGGGCTTAGTGCTCGACGGGTGGAGATTAAGCGGTAGCGTACCTACAAAGTGGAGATTAACCTTTTAGCGATACTCACCGTGCCGGGCTTAGTGCTCGACGGGTGGAGATTGAGCGGTAGCGTACCCCCAAGTGGAGATAAACCCCTTACCCACACTCACCGTGCCGGGCCAAGTGCTCGACGGGTGGAATTTAAGCGGTAGCGTACCCCCGAAGTGGAGATTAACCTTTTAGAGACACTCACCGTCTCGGGCTTAGTGCTCGACGGGTGGAGATTAAGCGGTAGCGTACCTCCAAAGTGGAGATTAACCCCTTACCGACACTCACCGTGCCGGGCTTAGTGCTCGACGAGTGGAGATTAAGCGGTAGCGTACCCCCGAAGTGGAGATTAACCTTTAAGCGACACTCACCGTGCCGGGCTTAGTGCTCGACGGGTGGAGATTAAGCGGTAGCGTACCCCCGAAGTGGAGATTAACCCCTTACCCACACTCACCGTGCCGGGCTTAGTGCTCGACGGGTGGAGATTAACAGGTAGCGTACCTCCCGAGTGGAGGTTAACCTTGTAGCGACACTCACCGTGCCGGGCCAAGTGCTCGACGGGCGGAGATTAAGCGGTAGCGTTGCCCCGAAGTGGAGATTAACCCCTTACCCACACTCACCGTGCCGGGCTTGGTGCTCGACGGGTGGAGATTAAGCGGTAGCGTACCCCCCAAGTGGATTTTAACCCCTTACCGACACTCACCGTGCCGGGCTTGGTGCTCGACGGGTGGAGATTAAGCGGTAGCTTACCCCCGAAGTGGAGATTAACCTTTTAGCGACACTCACCGCTCCGGGCTTAGTGCTCGACGGGTCACGATTACGCGGTAGCGTACCCCCGAAGTGGAGATTAACCTTTTACCGACACTTTCCGTTCCGGGCTTAGTGCTCGACGGGTGGAGATTAAGCGGTAGCGTACCTCCCGAGTGGAGATTAACCTTTTAGAGACACTCACCGTGCTGGGCCAAGTGCTCGACGGGTGGAGATTAATGGGTAGCGTACCTCAAAAGTGGAGCTTAACCCCTTACCGACACTCACCGTGCCGGGCTTAGTGCTCGACGGGTGGAGATTAAGCGGTAGCGTACCTCCAAAGTGGAGATTAACCCCTTACCGACACTCTCCGCCCCGGGCTAAGTGCTCGACGGGTGGAGACTAAGCGGTAGCGTTCCACTGAAGTGGAGATTAACCTTTTAGCGACACTCTCCGTGCCGGGCTTAGTGCTCAACGGGTGGAGATTAAGCGGTAGCGTACCCCCCAAGTGGAGATTAACCTTTTAGAGACACTCACCGTGCCGGGCCAAGTGCTCGACGGGTGGAGATTAAGCGGTAGCGTACCTCCCGAGTGGAGATTAACCCCTTACCGACACTCACCGTGCCGGGCTTAGTCCTCGACGGGTGGAGATTAAGCGGTAGCGTACCCCCCAAGTGGAGATTAACCTTTTACCGACACTCACCGTGCCGGGCTAAGTGCTCGGCGGGTAGAGATTAACCGGTAGCGTACCTCCCAAGCGGAGATTAACCCCTTACCGACACTCTCCGCCCCGGGCTAAGTGCTCGACGGGTGGAGATTAAGCGGTAGCGTACCCCCGAAGTGGAGATTAACCCCTTACCGACACTCTCCGCCCCGGGCTTAGTGCTCGACGGGTGGAGATTAAGCGGTAGCGTACCCCTGAAGTGGAGAATAACCTTTTAGCGACACTCACCGCCCCGGGCTTGGTGCTCGACGGGTTTGGAGATTAAGCGGTAGCGTTTCCCCCGAAGTGGAGATTAACCTTTTAGCGACACTCACCGTGCCGGGCTTAGTGCTCGACGGGGGAGATTAAGCGGTAACGCACCTCCGAAGTGGAGGTTAACCCTTTTGCGACACTCACCGGCCCGGGCTTAGTGCAGGACGGGTGGAGATTAAGCGGTAGCGTACCCCCGAAGTGGAGATTAACCCCTTACCCACAATCACCGTGCCGGGCTTGGTGCTCGACGGGTGGAGATTAAGCGGTAGCGTACCCCCCAAGTGGAGATTAACCCCTTACCGACACTCTCCGCCCCGGGCTTAGTGCTCGACGGGTGGAGATTAACCGGTTGCGTACCCCCCAAGTGGAGATTAACCCCTTACCGACACTCACCGTGCCGGGCTAAGTGCTCGGCGGGTGGAGATTAAGCGGTAGCGTACCTCCCAAGTGGAGATTAACCCTTACCGACACTCACCGTGCCGGGCTTAGTGCTAGACGGGTGGAGATTAACAGGTAGCGTACCCCTGAAGTGGAGATTAACCTTGTACCGACACTCTCCGCCCCGGGCTAAGTGCTCGACGGGTGGAGATTAAGCGGTAGCGTACCCCCCAAGTGGAGATTAACCTTTTACCGACACTCACCGTGCCGGGCTTAGTGCTCGGCGGGTGGAGATTAACAGGTAGCGTACCTCCCAAGTGGAGATTAACCTTTTACCGACACTTACCGCCCCGGGCTAAGTGCTCGGCGGGTGGAGACTAACCGGTAGCGTACCTCCCAAGTGGAGATTAACCCCTTACCGACACTCAATGTGCCGGGCTTAGTGCTCGGCGGGTGGAGATTAACAGGTAGCGTACCCCCCAAGTGGAGATTAACCCCTTACCGACACTCTCCGCCCAGGGCTAAGTGCTCAGCGGGTGGAGATTAACCGGTAGCGTACCCCCCAAGTGGAGATTAACCCCTTACCCACACTCTCCGCCCCGGGCTAAGTGCTCGACGGGTGGAGATTAACAGGTAGCGTACCCCCCAAGTGGAGATTAACCTTTTACCGACACTCTCCGCCCCGGGCTAAGTGCTCGGCGGGTGGAGATTAACAGGTAGCGTACCCCTCAAGTGGAGATTAACCTTTTTCCGACACTTACCGCCCCGGGCTAAGTGCTCGGCGGGTGGAGACTAACCGGTAGCGTACCTCCCAAGTGGAGATTAACCCCTTACCGACACTCACCGTGCCGGGCTTAGTGCTCGGCGGGTGGAGATTAACAGGTAGCGTACCCCCCAAGTGGAGATTAACCCCTTACCGACACTCACCGTGCCGGGCTAAGTGCTCAGCGGGTGGAGATTAAGCGGTAGCGTACCCCCCAAGTGGAGATTAACCTTTTACCGACACTCACCGTGCCGGGCTAAGTGCTCGACGGGTGGAGATTAACCGGTAGCGTACCTCCCAAGTGGAGAATAACCTTTTAGCGACACTCTCCGTGCCGGGCTTAGTGCTCGACGGGTGGAGATTAACATGTAGCGTACCCCCCAAGTGGAGATTAACCTTTTACCGACACTCTCCGCCCCGGGCTAAGTGCTCGACGGGTGGAGATTAACAGGTAGCGTACCCCCGAAGTGGAGATTAACCCCTTACCGACACTCTCCGCCCCGGGCTTAGTGCTCGACGGGTGGAGATTAACAGGTAGCGTACCCCCCAAGTGGAGATTAACCCCTTACCGACACTCTCCGCCCCGGGCTAAGTGCTCGGCGGGTGGAGATTGTTGAAGTATCTACAGCCGTGTACACAATCCCAGATCGTACTGGTACTACATATTATATCACATGGCGATATCATACAGTTACGGGCTTGCTCTGCCCGTACAGCACGCATTATGAATATCGACAGGCAGCTGTCAGTCATAGCCAACCATCATAACTGCCAGCTACAACAGCACCATCTAGCACAGACAGTGGTCTGATAGCAGTGGGGCTGCGCCCCCACATGGAACACTATTTATAGTCACTCTCATGTGACTCTTGTAACCATTCCCTTTCTCATTTTCACCTTTCAGTCTCAGTCACCCTTGCACCTTCTATAGGTTATGGGCCCTCACACGAAGTAACTTAGCTAACTCGTCGAAAAACATCATCAGTGTACTTTTTAGCTTTGTTAGACTTCCAAATACCACACAGAACAGTGTGCTGATTGACATCAAGGGTAAATCATACAGGAAAGGTTCAACACTTCTGAAACACACCTTCATAATCTTATCTTGCTCACCTTTCTTCATAACACAGATCTCGTATTGCTCTCTGCGACAAAATTCTAAAGTCAGTAGCAATAGTTCCTCAAAAGGGATTTTCTCAACGCCTCAACACATCCTCGTGCGCGATTTTCCCGTCGACAAACACCTTTCACTCGTTGCGCCTAGATCTTAAAGTCAACAGTGATACCTTTTGAAAATCTTTATCGACAATCGACGACAGATACCATCATCGACGTCAAAAATTTTCAATTCTTCTTTGTCCGGAAATACTACTAACCTCTAACCTCACTCCAAGCCTTTTTCAATGTCGTCCCCTTCCTCTCCTTCACAGGCAGTCAAAAATGAGGAATTACTATCGGCCTTCATGGAACAAGTTACCATGTCAGCCCAGTCTTCTAAGAAAATCATTGATATCAACAAGACTCCCAAGCTCCCGGAAAAACCTACATGGTCAGACATGATTGCTTGGGTGCACTCCTTCAAGGACTTCACACGCTCTCATAAATTCGATGCAGCTTTGTCTGGCAACGGCACACCTGCCAACCAGCGCGACCTATTCCATTGTCTTTCTGCAGCCGTGCGACAGTGCAAGGCAGCCCACACGGAGGTCGAGCTCGCCCTACCTATCAACGTGCTGGATGATGACACTACTTCCGAGACCTTCCATGGGACCTTGGCATGGCGCAACATTATATCATGGATTAAACTGGAAGAAAATCGCGCTGCGTGTCTCGCCAGCACAGTTCTAATGTCTCGACAACTTCCGTCGCAGCACATTATCGAGTTCATCAACAGCAAAGATGCAGCATGGCGTACCCTCATTCGCCTGAGCAGAGGTTGCAGCGACCAGGCTTTTGTCGACCACCATGTTATCCCACACATTGATGGCGCAGCTTATCCCAACCTCCGCATTTTTCTCAAACGTCACCGCCGTATGAATCCGGACGAACCGTGGGCAACTTTTCGTAACATAATTCTTGAAGACCCCGCTGCAGAGCGAGATGACCCCGTCGAAATCTGTCCTCCTGTCACGGCTTTTGTGGCTTCAGCTGCCCCACACTAGGCACAGCACCCCGATAATCCTCGTCCTGTGAGAAATCCATGCGAGAGATGTGGCAGATCAAACCACAATCATTCACGGTGCTGGCAGCGCAGACACGTTGATGGACGACCCTTATCCGATCCACCCCCGATGACGCGACCTGGACCCCCGACTCGACCAACTGTGAGGAACGATTCTTGGTCCTCGGATGGCACACAGGGAAATAACATGCAGCGCCCGACACCGTCAGAACCTCGGGTCATGCTTTCGGCTGGACAACCAGTAGGCTATGTGGATTATGAGGACTTCTGCTTCGCCATGACCACGCCAGTATTGCGTGACATATCCTCCCCGAGCTCTGGGTATGATTTTCCACCCATGATATTCCACGAGCCACAGGTGAAACCCCAAGTCCAAGACTTTACAGAGCCGGTGTACACGTACTTACCTTCAGCTCTCACAGCCTCTGTCAGCATGCTTGCACCAACGGACCAACAGCCTGTCACTCGCGACTCCTCATGTGTGATCTCTGATGACACTGTGGTTGTACAAACCAGTGCATCACACACTCAAATTGGTGATGCACTTACCAGCGCTGCTCTGTGGGATTGGAGCATGGTTCCCTCCGCCGCGACCACTAACTCGGCGTCCACGGCGAGCAGTCTCCCGGATCTCACCGAGGCTTATCACCCGGATGATTACACCACCGAGTCGCCGCGTAGCCCTTTTGATTGCTGGACCTTTGCGCTGTCAGCACCGGCGCCACGAGACACGATTTCTGTTACATTGCGCGACGTCCCTGTCACACCCATGCCAAGACACATCGAACACTGGGTGAGTTTCTTCTCCGGCGGGCTGGTACCACTACTGGCGGGTCATCTGCAAACAGGAGGAACGGTGGGCATTTTCTCTTGCTCCTGTGATTCTCCCGATGCGCTCGCAATTCTGAATCAACGTCTTCTTGCTCTCCATGCTATCTACCCCCTGGGGCTACCGCATTCTGCCATATCTCGGTGGAGGGAGCGCTTACCTGGTTCAATATTGACCACCCCCTTCTCATCATGGACGGGCCTTCCACAAGTTACTTTTCTCGAGACTGGACAATGCTACCCTCCGGACAACTGCGAGTCTCTTCATTCCATCCTGAAACATATCAGGTTTTTGGCCGACACTCAGGTGCATTATCCCACTTACCTTATTGAGGGCGGCAACGAGGACGAGACCCTTCCGGACATTATTGGAGCATTGGGCAGCCCTTTACGCATTAAGGCTACTTCACTTGGTTCAACAGCTACTCGAGATACGATTGTATGGACTAATTTTGGACGACAATGGGAAATTATGGATCACTACATCAGCATGAGGACTCCCCCCAAGACAGTGGTGGATATACTACATCTAGCCGGGGCAGACCACTCTTCATGGAGGGGCTTACCTGGCACGACTGTTCTTCCCCGGATTGCGAATTCTCCCCACAGCTCGAAGTTTCGTCTTCGGAGCGACGGCAGTCCAGGACCGGGAATGTTCATCACTGGACAGAATGGCAACACGACCAGTTTCAGTCCTCCATCACCAGTACTACAGGCGTTAGCTAAGGGGTTCGACACGTCGGCCATTCAGCTCATCAGGACAGCTCCTTCCTCCTGTAATCTGTTGCCATCTTTGGCGGATTGTATGGACATGAACGTCAGTACTTGGCTTATGGTGGCTGCCCGTGATATGCCCCGCCTACCTACGGATGTGGCCACAACCTTCATGGCGCAGGCTGATACCCCGTTACAGCTTCAAGTCCAGATTGTCGACGGAGGAGCCTCCAGATTTATCAATGCCAATCGCCACGAATTCCACACCTACACTGACCTTCCACCTGCAAGTCGCTACAAGCTCAGTGGTGTCCCTGCCACAGTGCATGGTTATGGCACAACGATGGAGATTTACACCGCGCAGGATGGGCGCCAAGTTCGAACTACCCTGAATGATGTACTTCATGCACCTGATTTTGTGCAGTATGCCCCCCACGGGATCTCTAAGCTATTCAGCCAAGGACGAGCCCAGGACGCCGGAGCCACCTTTACCTACGCCGACAAGTGCTACATGACACTATCGACTGGAGCAGTAATTCCTATCCGAAGAATCCCTGAATGGGGCTTATACGGTTTAATGGCAGAACCAATCATGCCTACACCCTTACTTCGATCCTTACCTTCAGTGGTTCTACTCAGTGGGGCTTCCCGCCTCACAGCCCAGTTATGGCATCGCCGTCTTGGCCACATTCATCATGATGGCATCTGCAACACTATCTCGAGATCCACTGGCATACCTGGCTCCCTCAGCAAGGCTGAATTCTGCACTCCGTGCGCGATCGCAAAATCCTCCGTGGCGGCCCGTTGTCGGGAACCCGGGTCACGGCATCAGGCTCCCTTCCACACCCTCAACCTGGATACATGGGGGCCTGTGGAGACATCACTGCAGGGCAATAATCAGTTCTTCGGAGCTTTCTGCAGAGGGACCTCCTTTGCCATGGGCCAGCCTATCAAATCCACAGGCCAAGTACTACACGTCCTCTCGGAGCTACTCGTCAGAATCGCGAAATGGGGGCACACGGTCTCCTGTATTCGGGCTGACAATGGGGCCACATTCAGGTCTGTTGCTTTCAAGCAGCTATGTGCCACTCACGATATCGAGCTTTCCTTCTCGGCACCATACAGCCCTCACCAGAACGCACTGGCAGAACGACCATGGAGAACACTGGCCGAAATGGCCAGATGCTTATTATCTACAGCGGGTCTACCTCGCTCCTATTGGGAATTTGGCTTCAAGCACGCCATCTTTATCCATAACAGAACCTATCGAACAGGGGTAGCTGGCATACCTATTACTCTGGCCCTGGACATTGTCCCAGACCTCAGCACCACCAAGATATTTGGCTGCAAATCATACGTTCATGTGGATGCTGCCCTACGCCGTAAACTCGACGACAAGGCTTGGGAGGGTGTTTTTGTGGGGAACTCACCTGATTCTCCCGCCTGGCTGATATACAACCCGACGACCAAGAGAACGGTAGCCAGCCGGAGCGTTATTTTTGACGAATGTGAGCTTCTCTCCCACTTCCCTGACCACGCCCATGACACGGGGAGCATCTTACCTTTTCAGGAGCCCACGGACTTAGCGGAGGTAATTTACAAAGGACGAACGAAGACCGCGAGACATTCTCCACGACATGCTGCAGATTCAGACTCAGACGAAGACCATCCTAGGGACTCTGCACCTACTATCATGGACTCATCCTTAACGCCGGAGACACTCCGCCAGGACGCGGTCGTGGCCTGGGAAGCCACTCCCACTCCAGCACCTCCACCAGATTCTGCCTCTTCGACACGAGGAGAGAGCATCAATTTACCGGCGACACGTGACCAACAACTTGGCTCTTCTGATACAACGGCGACGACATTACCACCTGATGACCCTAACGAGACCATTATGACATCTACACCTACAAACGACCAACAACTACGACGTGGAACGAGACATCGATTACCCTCATTAAAATTACGGGACTCCGGCGACAGCTTATTGACAGCCTTACCTCCTGACGACCTTAACCTCGCGGGCCAACATGTGACGGACGATCACCTTCAGATGCATTGGGCAACTGTCCTCTTGGCAGAAGCTCCAGGCCTTCCGCGTGAATCCACAACATCCGTCATGACCCTACTTCAACATGGGCCTGCAGAAACAGATATAGAAAGTAACAGCAACGTAACTCCAAAAACAATGAAAGAGGCGCTCAATAGCCCTAAAAATAAAGAATGGAAAGCAGCGATCAAAAGGGAATATGATGGAATTCGTGAGAGGAACGTCTTTCGAGTCGTCCCTATTCCTGCTGGCAAGCGAGTTCTCAGCACTAAGTGGGACTTTACTATCAAGAAAAACAAGGACGGTTCTATTCGTAAATACAAGGCCCGATGGGTTGTCAGGGGATTCGCCCAGCGAGAAGGTGAGGATTTCGACAAGAGCAAATTGTATGCTCCCGTGGTCAGTTTCTCCTCTGTCCGCACAGCCCTGGCCATGGCGGCCCAATGGAAATGGCCCATCTATCAACTGGATGTCGTGGCAGCCTTTTTATATGCAGACATTAACGAGGAATTGTATATCAGTTTACCAGAAGGATTTAAGGAATTTGACAACACCGGTAAAGAATTATTCGGACGCCTCCAGAAGGCACTCTACGGCACCAAACAGGCAGCCTATGAATGGCGCAATAAATTCGACAAATTTTTGACCTCACACGGATTCATCACGTCTACTGGCGACCCTGGCGTGTACCTCCACTGGTCCTCCGCACAACAGCCTATCTTATTAGGCATCATCTTGGTCTATGTGGATGACTTAATTGTTTTTCCCTCTTCAGAAGTGTGGATGAGCAGACTACGTGACATGATCCGATCTACCTTTGACATTACTGATGAAGGAATCTGCACTTGGGTTTTGGGCATGGGCATCGACCACAACCCTGATGGATCTATTACTCTGCACCAGGAGAAATATATTCAAGACATGCTCCAGCAGTTCAAGATGACCTCTTGCAATCCTGTGATCTTACCTTGGAGCAGTGGTGACGAATTCAATTTTTCTCGAGACGATCAGCCCCTCCCCGAGGACATTCCTTATAGCAACCTTGTTGGCTGCCTCTTGTGGACTGCTGTCTGCACCCGTCCAGACATTGCGGCTACTGTGTCCTGCCTGTGCAGATTTGTCTCCAAACCACAGCTCTGCCACTGGACTGCTGCTAAGCGCGTCCTCCGTTACCTGAAAGGCACATCCAACCGAGGGATTTTATTCCAGCATCACCCTTCTGGTATCGTGCTCAGCGCCTTTGCTGATTCTACGTGGGGCAGTGATCCCTCTTCTTCTATGTCAGTCAGCGGCCAGATTGTTTACCTTGGCCCGGCTTCAGACGGGGACTCCCCTCTCCAGATTTCGCCTATTTCTTGGCGTTCAGCCCTTCAATCTGTAGTTGCCCAGTCGACCTGTGAAGCTGAATACATTGCTGTTGCGTCCGTCAGCCAAGAGATCCTTTTTCTCCGTCAGCTGCTCACAGATCTTGGTTGTCCTCCTACCTGCGCAACCATTGTTCTCTGTGACAACCAGTGTGCCATCCAGAACGTCACCCGCGGTTGTACATCCCGGAAAACAAGGCACATTGCTCTCAAGTACCATTTGTCGCGGGACTTGGCTGCCAAGCATATTATTCGGATGGTTTACGTCCCAACTGCTGACAATTGTGCCGACATCCTCACGAAACCTGTTCCTTCAGCTACAGCCCACCGCCTGGTGTCCAGATTCATGACCTACGCTGGCCATAATCACCAGCCATTATCTTAGACTCTGTCTCATTTTCTGGTTTGTTTATCACGGTTGAGGAGGCGTGTTGATCTTGTAACCATTCCCTTTCTCATTTTCACCTTTCAGTCTCAGTCACCCTTGCACCTTCTATAGAGATTAACAGGTAGCGTACCCCCCAAGTGGAGATTAACCCCTTACCGACACTCTCCGTGCCGGGCTTAGTGCTCGACGGGTGGAGATTAACAGGTAGCGTACCCCCCAAGTGGAGATTAACCTTGTACCGACACTCTCCGCCCCGGGCTAAGTGCTCGGCGGGTGGAGATTAAGCGGTAGCGTACCCCCCAAGTGGAGATTAGCCTTTTACCGACACTCACCGTGCCGGGCTTAGTGCTCGACGGGTGGATATTAAGCGGTAGCGTACCTCCCAAGTGGAGATTAACCCGTTAGCGGTAAACTCCACCCGATACCTAACGCTGTCTAGCGGTCGAGTTTCACTCCACAGCACACCAGCGGATTCTAGTACTGCACTTCAACAAGTCATTATTTTTACTATCGCTATACGGACAATCGCGCAGGCCGCACAATTAACAAACTTTCGAGTCGACCCCTCCCACTCCTCCACCCGCTTTATGCTCGATGAGGGAACCGTTGCTCGTCCTGTGGTTCGCTTATGAAAAGAAATTAGATAACACATAGGTCGGCCGAATAGTTTGACCAGAGGTGGCTGGACGAGGATGTCCCCCTACGTCCTGCCAACCGGTTGTTGCCGTTTCCGGCGAAACTACTGACTCAACCACGGAAAGTCGCACCTGCTCAACACGTCTGGGCTTGAGGTTCGCCCGCTACAATTTCTAAAAACTGTGTACAGGGACACATTATTGCTATGTACTGATTCGTGTCGCGCCAATTTTTGGACCAGGTGAGTGTGGGTTTTGATGTTTGATTTCGACAGCGCCATTCGTGTGCACTCCGTTTATGAAACTGTATTACATGTATCTGCCGAGGTGCAGAATCGGTTGTTTTGAAAGTAGAACACGCCCTACTACTTTCAGTCCCTGTGCGTGCGTTATGGTGTCTATCTTCGACAGCAGTCGTTGTCTCATTGTGTGTATGTGGGGGGGGGGGGGGGGGGGGGGCCGATGGTGTGTGTGTGTGTGTGTGTGTGTGTGTGTGTGTGTGCGTGCGTACGTGTGGTGATGCGTTTGTGTCATGTTATGCGAGTGTTGATGTGTGTGTGTATGTACGTGTGTGTGTGTGTGTGTGTGTGTGAGAGAGAGAGAGAGAGAGAAAGAGACAGTGTGTTAATGCGAGTGTATGTTGCGCTGTTGCGTGCTGCTTTGTTGTACGAGCTCGCGCGTGTGTATGTGTGACTGATTGCTTGTTTCGTTGTGTGTGTGTGTGTGTGTGTGTGTGCGTGCGTGCCTGCGCGTGTGAGTACGTGAGAGGGGGGGGGCGTCAGTTTGTGCCTATAAGTGTTTGCTGATGGGTGTGAGGGCGGGAGAGTGTTTGTCTGTGTGCTTACGTACGTTCGTGAGTCAATCAGTCTGTCAACGCGCGCGGGTGTGTGCCTACTGAATCAGTGATGCATGTCTTTTCCGGTTTGTGTATATGTGTGTGTGTGTGTGTGTTGATGTGTGTGTATCATGTTATGCGCGTGTTGATGTGTGTGTGTGTGTGTGTGTGTGTGTGTGTGTGTGTGTGTGAGATAGAGAGTTAGTGTGTGAATGTGTGTCTGGGTTTGTATGTTAAGCTGATGCGTGCTGCTTTTAGAGAGCGCGCGTAAATATGTGTGATTGTTTGTTTGTTTCGTTGTGTGTGTGCGCGAGTGTGTGAGTTTGAAAGAGAAGGAGAGAGAGAGAGAGAGAGAGAGAGAGAGAGAGAGAGAGAGAGAGAGACAGCGAGGGCGTGTGTTTCTGCCTACAAGCATGCATGTGTTTGCTGATGGGTGCGCGTGTGTGTATGTGAAGAGTGTGTGTGTGTATGTGTGTGTGTGTGCGTGTGTTTACGTTCATACGTGAGTCAATCAGTCTGTTAGAGTGCGCGGGTGTGTGCCTACTGAATCAGTGATGCATGTTTTTGCTGTGTGTGTATGTGTGTGTGCGTGTGTGTGTGTGTGTGTGTGTGTGTGTGTGTGTGTTCATGTGTGCTGATGCGTCTGTATCCTGATATGAGCGTGTTGATGTGTGTGTATGTGTGTGAGAGAGAGAGAGCGCATCTGTGTGCTTGTGCGTGTGTTTGTAGCGCTGATGCGTGCTGCTTTTTTTAGAGCGTGCGAGCATATGTGTGATTGTTTGTTTGTTTCGTTGTGTGTGTGCGCGAGTGTGTGAGTGTGAAAGAGAAGGACAGAGAGAGAGACACAGCGAGGGCGTGTGTTTGTGCCTACAGGCGTGCATGTGTTTGCTGATGGGTGTGTGTGCGCGTTTGTGTATGTGGAGAGGGTGTGTGTGTATGTGTGTGTCTGTGCGTGTGTAGTTACGTTAATACGTGAGTCAATCAGTCTGTTAGAGTGCGCGGGTGTGTGCCTACTGAATCAGTGATGCATGGTTTTGCTGTGTGTGTGTGTGTGTGTGTGTGTGTGTGTTTATTCATTTGTGCTGTCGAATATCTCCATACAAAAACTTCCACAGCGATAGTGTGCGTGCAGAGTTCGACTCCCCGCTTCCGTCCAAAATCTCCCTCCGTTGGCCGCGCAAGCCGATCTCCTCACAAAGACCACCATAGATATAGTATTCAGGCGGGGGAGTTTGAGCCCCCGCTCACTTTGAATCGAATTACCCGGTACCGGGGAGTGCTTTGACTCAATGGGCGGGACTAAAGGCACGTGCAAGGATGAACTTTATGGTTATCGGCTACAGGCCGTACAAGCGTTGACTGTGTTTGTTTCATCTAAGCTTTCCAGTACTTACACGTGCACTAATCGCTGCGTATTTTGAGAACGACGAGATTACCACCGTCCACCGCGTTGGATTGGTAACGTTTTTCTGTGGCGGAGAGCGCTGACGGCAGGACGAGTAATCTCTAGCGAGTCACCACAGAGACAAGCTGAAAGTCTGAGCAGCCACAAACAACCCCTCCTATAGCGACTCACCATAGAGAGGATCGTACCACCCTCAGTTTTAGCCCCCCTTAATCCTCGGCCTAGCAGATGACCTTCTCCCTGACGGCACCGCAACCGTTGCAACAATAGAAGCGCTATGGGTGACAAGCGTTGTACCGGGAATTGGAGCCGGAGACGGGGCTCTTGACGTGTTGTTCGGCGTCTTCCTTTTCTTTGCGTTGCGGCAGTCGGACTTTGTCGGTCTCGGGTGCCGCCCGTGCTATTCTCACCTTGTTTCCTGCCTTTCAAGCTTTTACCACCAACCTATCCTCGCATGGCTGTAGGCTTGCAGGGCAAATCGCCACAACGTCGTCAAGGGAGGGGTAGTTTACCTTTCCGTCGACCTCAGCTCCTCATCTGGCTACTTCCCAATCCCACAGACTGTGGGTACTGGTGCAGCCCTCGCGCGCGGAAGTCAAATATAACTCAAATTTACGTAGTATATTAAACAGTATACGTGTACGAGGATTTGATTTTGGCGAAAGCAAGGATTTAGTCCCTGATTTACTACTGTTTTGATCCCCAAAAAACGGGACTAAATCCGAGCAACGTTTTAGTCCCAGTTGTGCAAGGATTTAGTCCCACACCCTGTAACTATCCGTTCCCGATTCCGACAAGACGTCGATGAAGTAGACGGCAACAAATTTGAGTAAAAGTCGCGCTGATGGCGTTCATCATCCGCTGAAACGTAGCTTGAGCATTCCACATATCGAACGGCATGGCGATCCACTCCATCAAACCATCATGTGTATGAAACGTTGTCTTGTGAACGTCCTCCTCACGCACTCGAACTTGCATGAAGCCAAACGCGAGGTCGAGATGGGTTTAAAGTTCGTGTCCTTGAGCTCATCGAGGGTGTCGTCCACAAGCGGAAGTGGGTAGCCGTACATACGCTTAACCTCATTAAGACCGCGGGAGCAATCAATGCATAGTCAAAGCGAGCCGTCAACCTTACGCACAAAAAGAATTGGCGAGACGAACTCGCAATGACTCGGTCGAATCAAGCCACCTTCCATTGCGTCATTTAGATGTCGATTAAGCTCATCGCGCTCCTCATGTGACAATTTGATAAAACGCCGACGTTTCATCGGGCGTGTAGTCTCAATGGGATGATCCCACATCCGGCTTATATGAGGCGAGTCCACTGGCTGCACTAACTCCGGGAAGTCGTCGTAAAGTAACGTCCGGAAATTGTTGCGTTGCTTTGCGGTAAGCTCCTCTCTAGAGTGAAATTCCGCCGGTTGGTCCGATGATCACGTAAAACTCAGCTTTACGTCCTTTGCTTCGGGGCGTCTTGCGCATTAGTTTCAGAACCGTGCATGATGATATCAATAGACACTCATGTCGGCGCTTCAAGCCTGGCACGGCTACAGGGTTACCAACGCCCACCGCGTGGAGGTAGAGGTAGGTGCCAACGGGCGCCTACGTGCGCACCCTCCTCCGGGGCCGCCGCCGCTGCGCCGCCGACGGGCGCCGCTACACCTACTACCTTTCTGCACTTCGTCGGACTTTTCGCGTGAATTCTAGTTGAATGTGTCTGTTGTGGCGCATGTCCCCCGCGCGGGCTAGGTCTATACCCACCGTGTATAGTCAACGTTTTTGCCTTGCTCACCATGTGTAGTCAACGGGGCAAAATGTGTGCTACCGGTCGCTTGAGAATCTCCGCGGAGTCGCTTACCGCGATCGCCCCTGCGTTTCTCTCCGCCGCGACCACCCCATTCCCTCACCGGTAATATCACCATCCTTTCTCGGTGTCGCCCATGTGCATTTGGGGGTAGGGGTTGGGTAGACACTCGCTACAAAACATGTGAGCATGTGAACCTCTTGCCTTACTGTCGCCCTCATGGCGTGGACCAACATCATCGCTAGCGGCCAAAGAACCAATACAAGTATGCACGACAAAAACTTGTTTATAGGAACTTCCGTCGGTGGTACATTGCTCTCCGGTCGTTTTCTACACGAACAACGGCTACTTGGATGAAGAACGGAAACGTTCTTACAGGCCCACGGTGGCCCCATCCCCCAAAGAAAGTTTATAACAGGAACATTGGCCTCACAGAGTATTCACATAATAATTATAAGAAAGAATTCGTTTTCAACTTTCCGGACACAACTACTCAAGGAAAGACCGGACGTGCGGGAAACAAGTCATCTCGAGTGCCTATGCTTCCGTGGCGGCCGTCGGCAAGACAACGGTCGCATACCAAAACGGCATGTTGAGGTGACCATCATGTCACCTTCCTCCCCGACGGTGTCATGTCAAGAGAAAGCTGGGCTAAAGTACATCCGGAAACGTGCGTCCCTCGCCTTTCTATCGATATACCATATGCGCCTGACAGTCATAACGATTGAATGCGTATGCGTTATTGGGGGCGGGACATAATAACTAAGATGGAAATTGCAAATCGCAACCATGAGTGAGCTACGTAATACACAATTCCGGTTCTCAAGAGTCTTCCGGCCACCTGGCTACAAACTCAGTTACAATTCACGAACACGTGATTTCTCAATTAGAAATCGTTAGTAGGCGAGTCTCCGGGAGGAGCAGAATTAGACGCCTCATCAATAATTTAGAGACTAGGGGCCAGCTTAGCGGACATTTACAAAAGTGGATTCAAATGAAAACTAAATAAATTGGTCATAACCGGAGACAATGTGATGATTGATAAGAAAGGTCCGAAGCCAGCTTCGTGACGCTTGCAAATAAATGACGACAAACCCTGGCGCACTCCATTTGCGACTCAACCATTGTAATCGAGGCATGAAAAAAATCGAAATGGATATTGATCACCAACTTGTAGCAGAATAAAACACCATTGCATAGATCATCTCTAGTCTAATAAACGGCAAATGACAAATTTGCTCACAAAGCGACGCTGAAGCACCTATCAGTAATCTGAGAGACACCAGAAACCAACAGCCCGTTCACTGCCGGTGTCAATGCGAGGCGCATCGCATATCCTTGCGGAATGCCGCGCGTAGCAACCTATGTAGAGTCAGACGCGGAACGGAACAGTCACCCACCGACAACAATCATCAGCCGCAACACAGCCTCCCCAACAGCCGCACCGACTTTACTGAAATGGCAAGCATGCAGTGTAACGTGGCACACACACACACACACACACACACACACACACACACACACACACAAGCACGCGCAATGAAGCTGAGTACTTAATTCTATCACCTAAATCAACAACATGCAACTATTCAATGGGGACATGGCGATTGCAAGAATTCCGTCAAATAAGCACAACGCTGTTAGGACAGTCTCGAAAATGCGTTAAATGGAAAGAGTATGCGCTGAGCAAAATCGCAATTTCTTAGATGGCACGCAAAGGCATGTTCCAATAATATCAAACCCAGCCTAGCAAACGCCTGCATTCACGTAGCGCATGCCTGTGCGCGATGTCCGGAGGCATATTTATTAGCATCCCCGAGAGCATCGAATCGTGCCCCATAGTGAGCTGCACGAGGCAGCTACTCCTGACGACCAGTCTCACACGTCACCTCAATATCCCCACGCCCTCAGTTTCCGGTGACCTTGGACAGAAAGCCCTTCACCTCCTCCAACTCCTCAAGACAAGCCTGCAACAACCGCCAACAAGCACATTCCAGTCGTTGCTACCCAAAACTTGACGAACAACGTCTGTAACTCCAACCCCCCCCCCCCCTCTCTCACTTCACTCACTCCCTTAAACACATACAAATAGTGAACAGCGCTATCAACTTCACTTCAGACACGTACAATAGAAAAAGGGCTTTTACATAACAGCCAACCAACGAACAGAAAGACATTAGCTTGAAACCCGGGCATGGGATACACTCAGGCAAACGTGGAGATTACTCTGCAAGCACTAAACACTACGAACGCATTCGCTTCTTACCTCAGGTTAGCACAGCTCATAAAATGTCATAACCCAGAAACCTGCAACCCTTCACCACGCCAGCTTAAACAATTAAGGTCAACCCCTCGAAGGTTCTCGTGGCATGCGCGTCTGAACACGCACACGCATACAGACACGGACAGAGGCAGACAGAGACAGGCATACAGACAAACACACCTCCCATGAACCATGTTCACACAGCTCGCGAAGATATCACAACTTCGCAGGAATCGCCAAAGCTCATGACACCCCAAACAATTGAACCTGAACACAAACTCTAAGCCATGCGCCACAATAACACAAACCCTGAAATTCATACGCCGCAAGTAGCCCCCTCCCCCTTTCTTCCTCCCGAACCAGCTTCATGACCCACGAACGCAGAGCTTGTAGAAGTCATGAACAAAAAATCTTTAAATTGTTGACGTAGTCGATAAGCCAAAGACAGATGGAGTCTGAGTTTCGTAACCATAACATGGATATCATAAATAATTTCCATTCTCCGTACAACTACCCCAGAACACAAGTCACGGCCCGTGCACACATGGCTACTGGAGCTCGTATACCTAGAACGTAAACCATGAACATTCTAGCTGAACCCTCTCTCTCCCACCCTCCCCCCCTCCCTCCGGGCATAAAAAGCTTGAATATAAACCCTGCACTCTTTCTCTCTCTCAAACCACTCACTCACTCAGCCACACTATCTCTGTCTGTCTCTCTGAACTCACTCTCTTCCTCCCTCCATCCCCCCCTCCCTCTACCTCCCTCCAGGTTCCTATCAATAGCTTGAGCATAAACCCAGACCCCTCTCTACTTCCCCTCCCCTCTCTCTCATACACGCACCAAAACACTCTAAAGCCCCCGCACCCACCTCATGACCCATGTAAGCGTAGCTCGTGAAAGTCACATCCGCGCCCAGCTGCTTCAGCTTCTCCGCGGTCCCCTTCCCGTACTCGTAAGCAACCTGGCGATTCGCGCACAACACGGACCGGCATCAAAGGGCCAACAGTGGGCCTCGAGCACGGACTGAACAACACACTGACGTTGATTTCAGACGGCCATAAAGTCAATGGTTCGCTCACCACCATATCCCGCTCCCCGTGGCACATCAGGATGGGGGTGGACATGTTTTCGGCGGAAAGCACTGGCTCCTCCTCCCGCAGCGGCATGTACGTGCTCATCCCTGCGCAGCCACGAAAACATTTAGATGGCACCTCATGGCAGAGGCTCTGCGCCAAGGGTGCAAAACGCAATCGCTTGCTTTTCACCAGCCCGTTTTAGTGTCGGTGATTAAATGGACTGTTGGTCGAAGGTGACTGTTCCTGTCTAGAACTTCGTCAGTATCATTATCGTTACCACTAGCGCAATTGCAATAGGTACAATTTTCATTGATTAACCCCACCGCGTCAACAAGAATAAGCTCTCAAAAGCAAGCGCTACGATGAAGGAACTATGTGCGTACACGCACAGATGACTGGATGAACGTAGATGGGCACTTGCACGCAGCACTGGTGCTGGGGATTAAGGGCCCAAAGCTGCATACGCACCAACAATGCCAGCCAACTTTTTGGAGCTGCGCGCGCCCATCATCGCAACCGCGCCGCCTTGTGAGAACCCAGCGACCACAATCTTGTCGGTCGGGATCCCTTTCTCCTCCTCCGCCTGGATTAAGCCCTCCACGTACCTGTCAACGGAGCACGGGACGGCGGCTTAACAAGCAACACTGCGTTACAGGAGGGAAAGAACCAGATGACTTACCACACCCCAACAAACTCAGTGCACTATGGTCATGGTGATAGTGCGCGGCAACGACAGTCCCACCTCCAGCTCTCCTTTATGCCCTCTACGTCTTCCTGGGCATTGATTTTGTCTAGGCTAGTGATGTCGTACCAGCCAGTCATTACCATCCCCATGTTGAGCGTGATGGGCCTCTGTTACAAGCACGCACACAAAGACACACAGTAAAAAACACACATAACACACACGCACACATACATGAACACAAACGCACACACACAAACACACGCGCGCGCACAGAGAGAAGGAGAGAGAGAGACATAAGCACAAACCACGCAATCATACACGCACTACCCAGACACCGACATACAGATATAGAAACACACACACACACACACACACACACACACACACACACACACACACACACACACGCAGAGAGAGAGAGAGAGAGAGAGAGAGAGAGAGAGAGAGAGAGAGAGAGAGAGAGAGAGAGAGAGAGAGGTAAGAGAGAGAGAGAGGCAGAGAGAGAGATGCACAAAAGGCAAACACACACCCAGAACTACCCACACGCACAAGCAAACACATGCAAACACGCGCACACACACACACACACACACACATACACACACACACACACACACACACACACACACACAATCACACACATAATGGGTAGGGTAAAAGTGAATTGCGTCAATGGTAAAGCAGGTGGGTGTGTAATGTAAGCATAAGTGTCATAGTGGGCTGACCATAGGGGCGGTGGGGAAGATGAACTTGGTGCCAGGCATGGCAAACTGGCGGCCCATGCTTGCCCATCCGGCAGCTGTGTCCCCCAGGCCATGTAGAATAATGACGGTGGCCTTGTGTTCGCCTTTGGCCTCAAACACGGTTG
>JAPMLY010000249.1:67500-266403 GCA_026401115.1 Tetraselmis chui | reverse complement strand
CCTACAAGAACGAACAAGACTAACATACTTCCCGACCAGAGGAATCCTTGCTTGGAACTCGCAGGACTTCGTATACACAGACGGCTCGAAGAAAGGAGGCAACTCCCCTCTTGGAGCAGCAGCTACCCACCCCGCCTCGAACACCAACATCAGAATCCTGGTGACCTCTACCCCCCCCTCCCATACCATTAATCGAGCCGAACTAGCTGGTATCGCCATAGGCCTCCAACTAGGACATACCCACCTCCTTACTGACAGTGCGTGCTCCCTCAGCCTCATACAAGGTTACCTTAACTGCCCCTCCGCTTATAGGCACAACATCCACCGAGACACACTCCTCTCCATCACACACACCCTCAAAACCCGATGCGACGCAGGCATCCGCACACATCTAGGTAAAATTAAAGCACACAACCACTCACCCGGCAACGAACTAGCAGACACACTCGCTAACCAGGTCGCTGATGGTCACCCGCCAGATACAACATACACCACAGGCTCGGAGGTGTCCATTGGACATTGGACCTGGCCTTACACCCTCATACCACAAACCCAAGGCGAACCCTTACCCCACATTTACACAAACCTAAAAGCCGACGCACACACACACAGCTGCAAACACACACTTACACCCCTCTCGCAATCATCCAAACACGGCGCCCTACTCGCCCGCGCCGCGGCGGACGGTGCCGACTTCACCTTCCACAAAAAACACTCAACACTCACCAACACACAATTCACCCACAAACAAGAATTCATTTGGGGCGTCCACAACACCCGCCTCCTCCCACACAATCCCACCCTGCGATGTCCCATGTGTGGCCAATTCACCAGCAACGGCCACATGGCCGGTAACTGCCCATCCATGTCTGGCCTGAGACAGGACCGACACAACAGCGCGCTACAACTCCTCATGTCTCTCCTCGAACGCCACAATGGAGGTCGATGGGAAACTATCACTGCAGACTTCGGTAACAAACCCATCAAGTCTTTCCCCCACCCCACCACCTCCTACACCCCTCTTGACTGCCATCCCCCACACCCCTCCCACATGCCTACCCGCCTTGTTGATGCTGACGAAGGTCTCTCGACCGACTCCCTAACCTCCTGTCCCGCTATACTCCCCTCCGACATCCTCCCGTCTGAGCTGCGTCCCCCGGCACATAAACCCGATTTCATACGCCTCCTCGAACCTCGCTTCGTTGGCCACAACAACGGCCGCCGTAGATACTCGTCTATCAAAAAAATTCAGATAGGGGAATGGAAATACTGCACCGACCACAACCTCTCACACACAACCCGCCTGATTAGGACCAAATACACACCCCTCGCAAACGCCATCCGCAACCATTGGCCGGGTACCGAAGTCGACATCCTACCCATAGTCATGAGCCGCACGGGCACACCGCACTCATCCACCATCGAAAGTCTCACCTCCCTACTCACCCTCCGCACCGACCCTCCGGACAAACTCATCACCAAAACTCGCCTAGACACGTCTCGCATCCTTTCCACCCTCCACACACACACCGTCCAATGGCTGCACTATCTCCTCCTCGTCTACCGCACCAAATCACGCAAGACCACTCGCCAAGCATCCGCATAAAGACCTACCTCATGCCCCTTCTTGAAAACCCCCGACCACATTTGGAGAGGTTGGACACAGGAGGTTCACGGTCTAGCCCTGACTTGTAAGTTCCCTGTTTGACGTAGTTGGGAGGGCCCAGAGACAGCAGCCGACGCATCCGGCTTTTTGGTGAAAAACCGGCGCATACGGTACATGTTGTAAACAATTTCAATTTCAATATTTCAATTTCAATAGGACCGCCACAACAACGCGCTACAACACCTCGATTTGTCGGTCACACACACGGCCGCCGGCGATACTCATCTATTAAGAAAATTTAGATAGGGGAGTAGAAGTACTGCACTGACCACAACCTCTCCCAAACAGCCCACTTGACTAGAGCCAAATACACACCCCTCGCAAATGCCATCCGCAACCGCTGGCCAGGTACCGAGGTCGACATCCTCCCCATCGTCATGAGCCGCACGGGTACACCGCACACATCCACCATCGCAAGTCTCACCTCTCTCCTCACCCTCCGCACCGACCCTCCTGACATACTCATCTCCAAAACACGACTTGACACATCTCGCATACTCGCACAACTTCACACGCACACTGTCCAATGGCTACACCATCTCCTACTTGTATACCGCATCAAATCACGCACGACCTCTCGCCGCTCCCCCGCACACTGAACATTCGCACGCCTCTGATCGTACACCATCTTCACCCTGCATCGCACCCTCCCCGGGGGGGAGTAAAACCCCCGAAACACCCTTGGAGAGGTTGGATTTAGGCAGTTAACGGTCTAGCCAGGACTTGTAAGTTTCATGTATGGCATAGTTGGGAGGGCCCAGTGACAGCAACCGGCGAATACGGTATTTGGTGTAAACCGGCGCATACGGTACATGTTGTAAACAATTTCAATTTCAATATTTCATAGACGCCGCCCCCGCCCAGCATACGGATATTTTGAATTCCAAACTCTCCGTATATGGCTTCCCGACAAATGTTGATCACGTGGATCGCAGCTACCGGTACCTCATTAGACCCCTACCGTGCCAAGGTTGGCACGGCTATAGAGTTACCAGCGCCCACCGCGTGGAGGTAGAGGTATGTGCCGACGGGCCTCCGAGCGCAACCCCCTCCGTGGCCGCCACCGCTGCGCCGCCGGCGGGCGCCGTCCCGAGTCCGAAGTATGAGCCATCGACGTTCATTGAGAAGGCGCGTTCAGCGGTACCTAGGACAAAACGTTATGACCTTATTTGAGCAAATTATGATCGTATGACATTGTGGTCGAACGCAGCTTGCCCTTAGGATGTGAGCGTTGTGAGATCCCCGAGGTGGGCATGATAATGGACACATCCGTACGTTGTACTCCGGGGGAGTCTTGGCCCTACTATCTCGCCAATAGTGGATGTACTGCGGGAGCCCGTCGCTCGGGCAGTACGGGGGTATATATATGAGATATATCCCCATCGGGTACCGACTTTTCGGCGCGGTACTTGGTTACGGCGTACGGCTCCGGACACGGAGGTGCCGGGTTCGATTCCCGGTGGTGGCACTTCCGTGTACCCGTTGATAGGTTATGGGCCCTCCGCGTATGACGCGGGTTGCTAGGGTTTGACCGGAGTCGATCGGATGGTGTCCATTAGGGGGAGTGTTGTGAGATCCCCGAGGTGGGCATGATAATGGACACATCCGTACGTTGTACTCCGGGGGAGTCTTGGCCCTACTATCTCGCCAATAGTGGATGTACTGCGGGAGCCCGTCGCTCGGGCAGTACGGGGGTATATATATGAGATATATCCCCATCGGGTACCGACTTTTCGGCGCGGTACTTGGTTACGGCGTACGGCTCCGGACACGGAGGTGCCGGGTTCGATTCCCGGTGGTGGCACTTCCGTGTACCCGTTGATAGAGCATCTTGGTGGCAAATCAAAATACAGGATTTCGTGCGCTTCCTCCACAGCGGCATGCCCAACACCTCCTCCCTCCGTCGCCTATGCATTATATTTGCACGACCGCCACATAAGCATTTATATTGCGTAGATGTACGCCCGTCACTCTTTTCGTTTAATTGGCACGGCGCATGTTTTAAGCAACGTGCCGCACGGGTGCGGACGCGATAACCCCAAGTGAACAAGCCCGGTAGTGGTCGAATTTGTCCCCGTATTTGTTGGCGCATTTCATCTTGGGCGTCAGAGTATTACCATGGATTTTAGGAGATTTGTTAATATAATCGACAAATGTTAGATTTGTGCTAGTTGGCCTTCTGTGAGCTAACTGAAGACACAAATAGGTTCCATTATGCTTGTTGTTGCTGCCTGTGTAGGTGCAAGTGCAGATGGAGGGAGAGATGCGACGATGTTTTATTGTTTAGTGTTTAACATTAGATTGTAATTGAACAACGGAATTGTAAAAAACGTTTTGTCACCTCCCTCTACTGCACTAGGCTTTAATAGCTTTCGCCTAGCTAGCTTGCACATGCTCTCGCTTGGTCTACGTGTCAGGTGATAGGGCTCTCCAACAGACTAGTGACGCGGCTCGTCCAACATTGGGAATGTCGTTTAGTATTGGGAACCTCGTTTGGCGCGTCGTCTAGATGATTAGATTTATTGTGCGTATCTATACGTACCGGGAGGTATTGGCATTACAGTACGCATGAGAACCCTCGCTGAATTGCAGTAGCAACGCACCCACGATGTACGTCCTTCCGATGGAAAAGCACGAATTGGAATTAGACACGAGTACATGTACAATTTCCTGCAATGTAATGTTGCAAGAATGTACTCGTCGCACTCGTACCCTCCCCCTCTTGACGGATGACAAAGGCCAACCGCGAGGCAAACCTCCGTGGTCTAGGCTCCTTTATTGAAGTAGTTACAATGGCTCGGGAATACGCGCAAGTTGAGCGTGCATGAAGTCAATGTACGCCTGAGTCTTGGTAAACTTGTGCCAAATTGGCGTCTCCAAGAAACCTTTAACGCCGTTGCTCGGTGTATTTCGTTCAACCGGTGCCACACATGTGGAATGTCGTCATCACCGAAGTGCGTCATGAAGAGGACATATTTGCCTCGACGTCAAGGTAACGAATTAATGCACACAACAAAGATGTGGGAGACGTCAAACTCCTCGTCATCACCTTTTGGGGTAATAACTGGGACACTTGGTCGTTATCAAGCTGTAAAGCAGGGTCGTAAGATGTTAACATTATACACCGGGTGTAAGCGTACTGTTGCTTGTAGTTTTAATCTGTACTTGTGTTACCCAATATGCTCATCCACTGTAAAAGGTCCAATCTGTCGATCACGTAGCTTTCTTTTAGCCTGCCCACGCACGTAAGAAGATGTTCTTTGCAACAATGGTCACCTTGTCTCCTCGAACGAATTGTGGGGCTGTCGACGGTTTTGAACGCGATTGCGTCTCATCTTTGTGTAGAAGTAACATCGAGCGTACCATAGCGTGTACTTCATGTAGTAATCTTAACCGCTCTAACACGTCTTGCGAAAGCGGAATTGAAGGTCGCATACTGAACAATAGGTCAGGGGCTCCTCAGGAGAGAACCCAAAATTGGCCTCGTAGGGAGTGTGCTCAATTCCTAGCGTGCTAGTAGCATTGTACACAAATTCCGCATGAGGCAACATGTCTGTAAAGTTTGATCCATCGTAGCAACAAACACAACGTAGAAGGTGCTGAAATGCATTGTTGACGCACTCCGTTAGTCCATGTGGGCGTCGACAGGAAGGCGTGTTAAGTCGCGTTCCAAAGCGTCTCCAAAGCGTATGCCATAAGCCACTAACGAGATTCGGGTCGCGATCACTGACCATCACTCGACGAACTCGTCGGACTCGCTGCTCTCCGCCTCCTATGTCGATCGCCGTTGGATCCTTGACTGTCTAAATAAGATCGACGACCTCACGGCTCGCTCGAAAAAAATAGGACGGGGACTAGCGCACCGCACGCGATGGACGGTCTCACCCGCTCAAACGGACAAGCCGACCATGCCCCACACTGCGATCACACCCAACTTCCCCCGGACCTTGTTGCGGGCTACCAAGAAGTCCGCCTGGACTTTCCCACCTCTTGTATGGCGGTCCGCTCTTTGTTTCAGCTCGCACCACATCAACGTGAACTTCGATCGGGCGGTCCCACGTCACCTCGCGCAGCCGCTAACCCTCACCTTCAGACCGTTTTGAATCAACCAAAATGCAGGGCTTTTGAGCAGTGACGGTCCCCGAACAATGAGGTCGTCGGATTAAAATAAGCTTCCCCATTGAAATTGAAATGGAAATTGAAATTGTTTACAACATTACCATATTTAACCGGCTGCTGTCTCTGGGCCCTCCTTGTACTGCCCAAGTGGGGGACTCACGTTACATGGGCTAAACCGTGAGCCACAAATCCCGACCTCTTCATTGAAAGTAGCGATACCGTCTAAAACATACATGTAACCATGGATTTGTTTTTGATCTATACGTAATTTTTTTGGATGCAATATGAAATAAAAAAGCGTTGCTAGTCTCCACGATACGCGGCTTGCTCTAGCCGTTGCGGGGACGCTGATCACTAAGGCTGGTGAGCTTGAGATGGTCGAGGCGATCCTGCCTGACCTCGGCTCTTGTGCGACTCCTGTCGTGCCTGAGCTAAGGGGGGAGGCATGTGAAAAACCCCCTCGCTTAGGTCGTCGACGGTCGCGTCTCGATCCGTGCTCATCCCCGCCCAAGATGATAGTTGCTCCCCTCGACGCATCTCGCCACCTAGCCGAGTCCTCTCTCCTCCTTCGGGGGCTAGGAAGAGAAAATGATTAGGCCGCAGACGGTGTCCGGCTGGCTCTCGTGCCCCCGTGCCAGATATTCTCATGTCCCATGTCCTTGCGGCTCCCTCTGTTTCCATCACTTGTTTGATCGCGTTGTGGCCGTCCGTACCCTCCCTCGGTGGTTTACGTTGTTAGGGGGAAGCTTTTATGAGTAGAGTGCCGTTACGATAACCCTAGGCACATTGCCTGAGGCAGCCTATCGATAACCGGGTACCGATTGGGGGAGGGGTGGGTCGGACACATGGATCGAGTCGCGGCGCCACAAAAGATGTTGGGTACGGGAATTTTTTCAAAGCCCCCCCGTACCGGGTTTTTCCGGCGGCGGATGATCCTAAGGACCGCCGCCGCCATACCGTGTCGCTCCTCCGGCTGCGACCGTCCTCCATCCTGCGTAGCCTTTAGTCTCCCCCCCATGGGAGACATAAACTCGCAGGGTTGTCGGCGGCTAAAGAGCACCGTACCCTCGTGTTGCTTTCCGGCTGTCCGCCGCTAGCTCCAACACCCTCGTCCCACCGCTGATCCGTCCGTACCCTTCTTCGCCAAATGACATTTCGCAGACATCGTTCCCGCCGTGACGGGAGAGTATTTTTGAGTATTTAGTCACAGAAAAAACATATTGAACTGCCCGAGCTAGAGATCCATGTGCTGGTGTACGGATATTATGCTTTTCTTAAACCCTCCGTACATGGCTTCCCGATAGCTGCTGATCCCGCGGATCGCAATTGCCGGTACCTCGTTCAACCCCTTACCGTGCCATGCCTGGCACGGCTACGGGGTTACCTGCGCCCACCGCGTGGAAGTAGAGGTAGGTGCCGACGGGCCTGCGAGCGCACCCCATCCGGAGCCGCCGCCGCTGCGCCGCCGGCGGGTACCCAGCTCCCCCATCTACATACATCTCTATGACCCAGAAACAACCGCTTTCGTACATGATCTCCTCACATACCGCCATGCAACACAACTCATCACCGCTTGGAGCAGATCTACGCCGACCCAAGCTATCCCAAGTCGAAGACCTCACGGAAGCCACACATTTCCTCCTTTTGTTCGCGGACGCCCTCCAGCATGATGACGAGCCCACCCCGATCGAGGGTGACCCCTCCTCATTTTGGGTAAATATCCTCCACTTACACAATAACCCCGTTAATTCACAATCAGGCCATGGAAGCATACAAATCATACCAAATACATTTCACATTGCATTACCCCCCACCCACCCAATTCATACCATCACCATCACACCCCCCTTGTCATTGGCCACGTCCCAAGCACCTCTTGGGCGGCCACCTGCCTCACCACAGTCCTTATCCAATCTCAGGAATCGCTCTCCCTTCCATGCATCGACGCCGACGGCGCCATACCCCATTGGCACCGGTTCTCCACCCTCCTACACCAAACAAGACGTGAAAATATCAATCTCCACCCCCAATCACAACACTCCCCGCCCTTCTCCTTTGACCTCAAACGCCACACATCTCTCCAAAATTCCCCAACGGCTCTTACTATCGCTCACACCCCTCCCCCTCCCCTAACATGACCACCAACATCCAAATATCCCTCACCACAGAAATGTACGGCATACTCATCTCCACCAACGGCACATCCACCATCCCACTCAAACAAATATTCCTACAACGCGGCTTACACATTAACGCCACTTGCACCCTCAACATCAACCCTCACCACTACTCCACCTTTGGGAAAGCCCGCCTCTCGGATCCTATCTACACCACCACATCATCCCCCCCACCACTCAACATTTCAAAACAGAAAACATTATACCGCAACCCTCCCACCACCCTCCTCCTATGGACCCGCCACCTCCTGGATGTCGACACCTACACGATGTGAAAGCTCGAGACCTCCGGCAGCTCGATGATGGACACCGACGACGACACCCTCTTTGACCTCGACTCCCTCCCCGACATCCAACCCTCCTCCACCCGCCCGAACTCTAACCCACCCTACCTCAAACCTTAAAACCTCCCGGAAACGCCGCTCCACCTCCCCGGAAAAATCCCCCGCCCCCCATATCACCACCACTCCCTCCTCCTCCTCCTCCTCCTCCCCCGCCGAACCCCGCCCCACTACCACCAACCCCACCGCCTCCCCACCATCACCGAGGACTCCGCCGGCCGCATGGACTCCTCATCCACCCCACTCAAACACACCGCATCCAAACCCCCCCGAAAAGAAGCTCCCCCGCCTCCGCCAACCCACCCCTCCCTCAAGCAACCGCCGCCACCACATCATCACCACCCCTGCCCCACTTAACCCCATCCGACACCACCCCTCTCCCATACGACCCCATGGACACCTCACGTCCCCTTACCCCCGTCCCCCTACCGACCCCGACCTCAAACCTGCCCCCCCCCCCCCCCCCCCTCGCTCGAAGTCATTAAACCCACCCGGCAACACAACAAAACAAACTCCCTTCCCCATCCCCCGCCAATCCCCACGCACCACCAAACAACGCCCCACTACCCCCCTCATCCCCTCCTAACCACCCAACCCAATCCCGACCAACAGTTCCCTACCCAAATATGCCCAAACAGTCACCCCCTCCTCCAAAACACCATGTCTGAATCGGGAATTGATAGTTACACGTAAGGTCGTGCCGACCCCAGAAGAGGGCCGGCTGTGGTGACTAAAGAAGTGAGAAAGATAGAGATGGCGGCGGGCGAAGGCACCGGAAGGGCCGGCTGACCGCCACTAATAGGGAATAGAGTACCGGTGATAGCATAACTCTAACTACTACGATGACAAATAGCTACCTTGTACATAAGCACTAGGCAACGGAATGCTAGTGTTAACACCCGCTCCCAAGGTAGCCGAGGTCTTGACGTCGTCCTAGCCTGCGTCGAGGAAGGTGCCATCTTGATCAAAGGTATAGTGCTTGTGGCGTGTGTCTCAGGCCATGTAGGTGTAGCGACATGGGCTCACATGAACGTGCCGCTACCGGCTAGTTGCCGATATGAAGCGGTTCCAAATGTACTGCGTAATACACTAGTCGGCCATATAGCGGGAAAAAATGTCCACGGTCGAATCAGCCGACGCATGAGAGCGACCGGCGAGGAAGAAGCAAAGTCAACAAGGCCGTTAGGAGCGTGTAAACACGCAAAGGCACATACGGGCGCTGCTCGTGTTGTCTCCCCCCTTTCGCCGTGGGAAATGTAAGCTGCCCGCTAAGTTAGGTGCGCATTGCGGCGTTGCCCGGGGAAAAAATGATAACAATGCTAGTTAAAGTACGCACGGGCCGAATTTTCGCGGGTCGGTTTTAAACAACAAGATCCGGTCGAGAGCATCGGTAGGCTAAAGGCTAGATGATATTGAAAGTTGGGTGGGGCGAGCGTGGTGCCGGGCCTTAACACACGCTCTTCTCCTTTTTACGTTGGAGGTGGTAGGACAGTCCCGGACAACTAGCTCGAAGGCGAAACATTGTGTCGGTTGGACGATGGATTACTAGCGTGGCGCCGAGCGCTTTACACACGCTCTACTCTTTTTTACGTGGGAGTAGGTAGGGCTAGCGTGGCGCCGTGTGCTTTACACACACTCGTCTCTAGTTGATCTAGGTGGAGGGCCCATAATGTGTTACACGGAGTTGGGAACGGATAGTTACACGTAGGTCGTGCCGGCCTCTGCCTCCTTCACGATCATCACCAACAATGAGGTAGACAACTTCCACGACCACGTGGTTTTCCCTGCCAATGCACTAACCTCTCTAACAGAGGCACGCCCCCACAACCCGGCACACCACACCACTCAATGCTCGTTATCACTTGGCAAAACTCATACTTTGGCCTCTTACACCTCACCCACACTCTTGCCACCTGAATTGACTCTTGTACTAGTCGTATAAGATAATGTCACGGGACAGTACTCATCACACTCGTACGCTCCCCCTATTGACAGGATGTGAGCCTGCCCCACTACCCACACCCACTTTACCTCCTTAACCGTTCCATATCCCTACTTGTATCATGGAACCCCCACACCCCGCCACAAATTCCAACGCTACGCACCATTAACCCCCCCAGACAACTCGAGACCGGCCACGCGTGGTCGCGCGGCACCCACGTGCTCCTCCACGTCTACTTCATACTCATTGAACACCCTGACCAACCATACGCCCCCCATGCTTTCAACCCCCGTCAAACAATTTACACACTCCACTCCCTTATCTGGTACCACACGTTTCGTTCCACCCTCCTTCCCGTCGGCCGCACAACTTATTGTAATAGTCCTCAACCCCCTACATCCAACCTCCCCCCGGTATATCCAGCCTCTCTCCCCACACCCCTCTCGACCCGCACCCACCCAACCCCTCCACCCCACAACCCGCCCACATATCCCCCCCCCCCCCCCCCCCCCCGCCTCAACCCACACGCATTCCCCCGGATCCCCACCCCACCCCCCAACACACTCCCCACAACCAATCCTCCCCCACCACACCACCCAACCCCTTCACCCCATCAACCTCAACACCCGCGGCCTCCACACCTCCATCATGGATGATGACCACCTCGTTACCACTCACCAACCGGACGTTCTTCTCCTCACCGAAACCAACCACACCTCACACAAATCATGTTGGTGTATCGCCTTACCACAGTACCTCCTAGAGAGCGCTCGTCCGAAACACTCCCATGTGCCTGAACCTCCCGCCGAAGTCCTCTTCGCAGCCCGCAAATCGTCCTTTCACTCCACCATTCTCATACCCCCAACCCCTCACCTAGCCCCTCCACATAACTTGGCCTATCTATCATTCCCCACTCCGGCACCCCGTACCTCCTCATCGGAGCCTACATTCCTCAACTCCACACCACACGACTAACCCCGTAACCCGCCTATATGCAGAAGCGGTTGCCTAGGGTCTCCGCCTGGCATATAACCACCCAACCCACCGCGTCATTTGGGGAGGAGACTTCCAAACCACCACACACAAAGGTATATGTAACCCCGCCCTCACCTCCCTCCTCCAATCCCACCTTCAACCACTCCACCCCCTATCCCTAATTTCCCCCGAAGCGGAGAATGCATCGATTATTGACTATCCATACCCCCCTTAACCTTCTCTCCCATTCCATCTTCCCTTTGTGTCTTCCCTGCTCCTTCACACGTCACATACCACTCGGCCCTCAACCTCGTTATCCCATCTTCGTCTTCACTCATCACCCGACCCCCCTCGCTTGACAACCCCACACGCACCCCGACTCCACCCGCAAATACAACTTCCAGCTCCCACTCTCCCAACAACACATTGACGAATACGCGAGCACACCCGACCTCATCAACCAAACCGCCTCCCTCCACGCTGCCATATTACTCAACAAACCTTCATCCACAGCCTCCACAGATAACCTCGGCACCCTAGCCTCAGAATACACTAAGGCTAGGGATCAAGTGAATTTTGTCGATGTTGATGGTAACGATATTTTGAAACGTCGATGTTGATGGTATTGATATCTTGGATTGTCGATGTTGATAGTGTTGATAGTTTAGGATGCTGACATCGATGGCAATTTAAGCCGATATTATCGCCAATGTATCGATATTTGGGACGATATATCGATACATCGGGCTTAGATAATCAATATTTTCCAATTTTTTTGATAAATGATGGCATCGGTACTAGCACTACTGCCATCGTGTCGATGTCGATGTCGCAACCTATCACATCGATGGCACTATCACCAGGTGATGATGATACTATCGACGATGCATCGATGGTTGATCCCTAGCCTTAGAATACACCTCCCTCCTCTCAAACCACTTGGACCATGCAGCCAACATCTTGCCCCAACTTCCCATGTAGCAGCCGCGCACCCTTAACACCTCCCATGACACAACTTGACTTCCCCCAAAAAACCCGTAACCTCGTTAAAACTCTCCGTCGCTGCAATACTAGACGCTGCCATCTCAACCTCGCCCAGTCCCTCTTCCACACTACCGACAACTTGAACCCAGATAGCATCAAAAACAAATGTCAAGAACGCATCCGCCACCTCCTACACAATGTCGCCATAGGTAAATTACACGAAATTAAATCCCGCGCCAACACCGCTTACGACACCAACCCGAAATCCTACCACCGCCTACTCAAAACATAAAGCGGCCTCCTCCCCCCTACCAATGCCGTTTCGACCCTCCATAAAATCACTCAACCCAACATCTCAACTTTAGACTCCCCCCACGAAGTTATTGTCGGAGTCCACTCGCACTTCGACAAAGGGCTTACCTTGGCCAACCCACTTGAGCTCTCCATCCCTATGTAGGACAACCCCGACAACCCCGACCCATTCGTTATCGAACCTCGCGGTGACCCCTCCCTCACCCTAGCCGACATGATAACTCGCGATACATTCGCTAAACGGTCAACTCGCCATGCAATAGCAAAGCCCCCGGCCCACACGGCATCCCTAACGAATTAATGAAATTCCTGCCCGATGCGATCCGCTCCGCCCTCTTCTCCTTGCTTTCGCTCCTCGTCAATATAGCCTACACCCCCCCGATAGGTGCCACAGCACCACGTGCTTACAACACACAAAGGTGACCCAAGTATCCTCGACAATTGTTGCCCAATTGCCCTCATGAACAACTTGCTCAAACTTTAGACCGCACTAATAAAAAATGAAGGCTCCAATTACGCAGAAACCCACGGCATCCTCAACCATCAGCAAGACGGATTCCGTCTCCTCCGAAGTATTCATGACGCCCTCGCCTCCATCATCATGATGATGGAGGACGCTTAAATATATAACAAAGACATCTATACGCGGACTTCAAAGGAGCTTTCAACGCCGCTGACCACCGCATCATGTTCACGCACATGCGTCAACTCGGTATACCCTCCCCCTTTGTCGACACATGCGAACAACTCTATGGTGTCTCCACCACCGACTATATCACCCCCTACGGCCTCACCCCCTCTATCGGTATTAACCGCGGCATCCTACGGGGAGACATCCTCTCCCCTTTCCTATTCACCCTATTCCTCGAACCATTCCTCCGCGTGCTCGCGGTCGGTAGCCGAGGCTACCGCCCCGGTGCCCTCACCACTAACGATGACCCCGTAGAACCCAAGGCGACCTACCCCGGCCACGGACTCGTCGATGACCTTAGCCTCGCAACGGGCTCTCCGACCAGTATGACCACCCAACTCAAGAAGCTCTCCTTATTCACCGCGTACACATGTATGACCGTAAACGTACGCAAATGCTGCATTACAAGCGCACTATGGAGTAAAGGCAACGCCCTCTCCCTCGCCAACCGCACCCTCCTTGCCTCCCGCATGCAAAAACACTTTGTTACCACTATCACGTACAACTCCCCCATCCCTTCCATTGATTCCTAGGAATCCTACCGGGTCCATGGGGTTGAACTCAACACCACCCTCACCTTCACCAAACATTGGCGCGAACTAAAGCGCACGACCGCCTCCCTCATTATTAACGCCCTATCCACCTCCCTGCTCGCACAATCCCGCAAAATACGCGTCATCCGGGGACTCCTTAATAACGGGAGGCACTCACCCCACACCTCGGCCTCTTCACCGACTCTCATCTCGAAATCCTCGACGGCCAAATATGCCGAGCCCTCCGCTCCGCCATCTCCTCGGCACACAACCTCCCTAGCACAGCCCGCCACCGCCCCAAATCCGACCTGGGCTACGGCCTCCCCTCCCTCGAAGCCCACGTAGCACAACTCATAGTCTGTCACCTACACAAAATCATCAACACCCCGGGATACAAAGGCCACATGGCCAGAGCACACATCCATACCATTTCCACCACATACAAGCAATGGCTCTCAGAATCAATCATGTCACGCGGCTCCTCCCCACCCATACACTCATGCCTAGTCCGGGCCTGGCGCGACGCCGGCACCTTCTTCAATCACATCCCCCACCTTCCCTCACCAACCCCATCGCCTCCACACTCCGCGCCCACTTCACCCGCCAAGGCGACACCCTCCTCGCCTCCCTCCGCGACAAAGACACCCACATCACCGATCTGCACACCTACAAATAAGCATATTTCGACTTCCCACCTCCCATAACATACAAATCCCTCCTTCCCCGCCTCACCCCCCTCTCGCATAACAACATTACCACATGGCCACAACTATTAGTCCGCGCCTCCACCTCCTCCATCCTCCTGAAATCATGCAAAACCATATCAACCCTCGAAGGGGCCTTCGACCCACTCTCTGTCTCCATCCGTCTCCTAGCCGCCGTACTCACTGAACCCCTCGACACCATTCACAACAACTTGCCCGCCTCCCACCCAATCATCAAACATGCCTCCATCCACCAATATCTACCCATCTTGGATTCCCCTCCTAATACCCCACCTTCCCCGCTCCCCCACTACCCTCTCCCTTGGCATCCGCCCACCCCGCATCATCACCACCTCCCCCATCACCACCACCTCACATATCGAGGCAGAGTACCTCTCCCCTTTAGACCACCCCCACCCTCCATGTGACGTCACACGCATCATCTCTAAACATAAAGAAATTACAGAATACGGCCAAACACAATACATGGTTAATTGGGCCCCGGAACACCTTACGGAACGGGACACCCACCTTCAACTCGACGACGGCTTCCGCCTCATCTCCTCCACCCTCACCTCGGTACGTCTCCCCACCCCCTCCCTGTGCTCCATCTACCACGAACCCCTCCACTCAAAACCCACCACATCTTGAAGCACATGCCCGCACTTTGCCGTCCACTCCCACTGCCGCCACGCTCAAGGGCCCGACACGTGGCACTACGACTCGTGCCACGACCAGACGTTGCCAGACACACGACCTCACACGCCTTAACGAGGTCTAGTGGGCCCCCTGTCTCCATCCCCACGACACCATGACTGAGACCCCTGCAATGATAGTGTGGACAGTGCGGATCAGCAGTATGTGTCGGTGTATATTATGCCGCGAATTACATTACTTGGCGAAATGAAAAAGCGCCAAACAATTTGCATTTCAGGTTTTAGGAAACCCTAAACCGTAGTCACAGCACACTTGCTGACACGAGCACTCATCAGACTCTACATAGCAACCATTGAAGGTCTGCATGCGCTTGCTGGCATTCTATAGGTAGTCCTCACAGCAGCCTTAGCAAGAGCACCTCCACGGATGGCGCGCACAGAGCCAATACTTTTGAAACCGTGCAAGCTCATGGTGTTCTGATGACCATTAGCCCCGCCGGTCAAAAAGAAAGAGCGGGGCAGCACCTACAATACAGCGTATGGACAACGCATGACAGTAACCAACGGCAGCATTTTCTGGGTACACAAACCCCAATGTTTTTGGCGGACGTTCACGCCGGATTGCAGCATGGCCAATGTGTTCAGTCAATATCATTGGGTCAGCATACAGACTAGTAAACGGTAAGCACCTGAGAGTGGGTAGCTTTAGTGCGCATAGCACGGGCTCGACTTGCACCAGCGGTATCAAAGGAGAGGAAAGCAGTGGTTCCTGACGACATACAGGTGGTAACTCATGTTAGAACTAGCACATGACGCTTGTTGACATTCATATTTCACCCTGGTACATTACGAGAACAAATTGCACCCTTCAAGCGATGCGGCCGCCTCAGAGTCACACATGTAATCCCCACCTCCATTCAGTTGGCCGCAGTCAGCAATCATGACATCAAACTCTGTTTCACCAGAGCGACTTCCACAAGCTTCACACGCCTTCACCACGTTGTAACCTTCCACAACCTATCCAGCGCATTAATACGAGTACTTTAATAACGCCAGTTTATGGATACAAAACTGTACAGGAAACGCGTGTCGAGCAGTTAGATGGAGACACAGTTGCAAAGGGAAGTGAGGCCTTGTGAGGAAAGAAGCAGGCAGACTGAGAGTGCGGTAGAGTACGAGAAAGCCTGGAAACACAGGAACCACCACCCACGCATATTCCACTGTAATTTGCTTAGTCAGGCACACCTGGCCAAACACGCAGTGCTTGCCATCCAGCCAGCTCGTCTGCTCAACCAAGAGGAATTCCAAGCTCAGAAAAAACAGTGCCCAATTCCAAGTTAAATTCAAACAGAAGAACAGGAAAGGGAGAGAGAGGTAGCACCTGCGCTGTGCAGAGGAAGAACTGCGACAGGCAGTTCAAGGGGGGCAGAGACGAGGAAAGTCAGTCAAGCGGAACAAAGAGACAAGTAATATTGCATCCCCTGAGACAGCGACAATTGCATCTTTATGTAATGCTTAAATTGTGTAGGTTGTACGAATGCCTCCGGAGAAACAATTCTCAGTGATGAAGTTCCTGGCGCCGTTCGCAGAGGATACGCAAACGCAGTGGGGGCCAAGTCCCAAGACCCCACCTGTGAGCCGTTTGTGTTCGGGCCTGCATTTGCCATGGACAGGACTCCCGGACCAAGGTGGCTCAAGTTGAAGTTTTCATCCGCAAACCTGTCGGCATCGGACAGGAGGCACATGCATGGGGGTATGCCCGAGTCAGTACTTAAAGTTGCAACATTATACTTGCATGTGTAGTTAAAGAATGTTTGAACTCGGGGAGATGCAGTCACCTGTTACCGTAGATGCTGGTACCGCCAGTGCCATTGTCATTGGTGAAGTCCCCTGCACCGATACAGAATACAAATACTATATGGAAAACTATGAACACGAAAGGTGCAGGGCGAAACATGGCGGCCACGACCACCATCCAAAGCATCAGCAGAGAGACAAACTGGGTTGCAAAGCAATGACAGCAGGCACAATACCTCCTTGGCACATGAAGGATGGAATGACGCGGTGAAAGCGAGAGCCCTTGTAGCCAAAACCCTCCTACGCAGTTGAAACCACAGCGTGAAATGAGTTTTCAGCCCAGAAACGAAAGGCATACGTTGCGAAAAGCAAAATGCACACGACGCCACCCCAAAGATAACCGAGTCGATGGATCCCAACGCGACGTCTTTATCAAATCTGTGAGCGCCATACCTCCTCTGAAATGCAGAGCTGCCGAAAGTTCTCCGCTGTCTTGGGCGTCACATCCTCTTTCAGCTCCATGACAATCCGACCCAACGGGGTTCCCTCCCCATAGCGGCCCAGCTTGATGTCGAAGTAGACCAGGGGGTTGCTCTACCAGAATGCAGATTATCGCAAACACACACAGGGACATTCCACGTGTAGCCAGCCCACTCGCCGAGCAAGTACATGTCGACACTTGACGCAAACGAGGTGCAGTGTGTAGCCAAAGGCGTGAGGGGCGGCTCTTTCAAAGGCATACCGGGTTAGGTGGTCCCAGAGGAGGGAGGAAGCCAGTGTCGGGCTGCTTCGCGACTTCAGCCACAGACTCTGCGCTGACCTTGTTCCCCATGACGAGAAGTAGTCAGAGGTGTGCCTTGCCTGCCAATCCACACAATCGCACACTCAACGACTCTACTCAATACTGTGCAGCGCTGAAGCGGATCCATCCCAGAATGAAAAACCTGCGACACTCTAATCACGACGTGACAGCCGAGCTGCTGTGGCGGGTGTGGGGTGGGCAGAACTGCATCTCGTTGTAAGAGATGCATTGCTCACTTTTCTCGTCAACCCACTCCCCCCACTCCCAGAAGCGCAGCTGTCTGAGAGTCAGCAGAGCCACTCCCAGGATATTGTGACTGCCGTGTAAGACCAAAAACAAAATCGTGCGAAGTCACTGGACAAGGCTCTTCCCTCCCTGGCTACACCCCTGCGTCTTCTTTCACCACTCTTTCCTCCCTTTGCATCATCAGCTTTCCTTCGCTGCTTGCAGGTTTTCATTTTTGAGGTTATCTGCCCATCCCTGCTCCCCAGCGTGCTGCAAGCTGCAGATAGAAGCCAGCAGACAGGAGCCCTAACCAAAGTCCTCCTAAAGCACTAAAATACATATGACCAGAGATCACCTACACCAGCCGAGTCAAGCTACCAGGACATAGAATTATCCAAGGGAGTCAGAAACTGATGCACCGCAGTTTCGCACGCAAGGGTTATCGGATAAGGGGCGGCTTCGTAACGGGCACTGGGCACTCGACAGCGCTATATACGATGCGCGGGTTTGCGATGCTCGGACGCAAAAATGTCCGTATACTAAAATACTCCGAAGGGCCCCAAAGCTTCAACCTGCAAATGCCTAGAGGGAGTCGAGGGCGCTGATTGATGGGCACTAGAGACAAGGCCCCACGGTGGGCATAAGACCGCAAGAGGGCACTTTTCAGGGTCTAGCGGGAGGTGAGATGATGCGGGGATCAGCACTGAACGATCATGATCCACCCAACACGATGCGAGTCTTACGCTACCCACAGCTGATGCACACAGAATTCCAACCCATCAGAAAACGGCCTTCACCTGGAAAATGACTTGCTGCTGCACCAGAATCTGCCTGGTGCGAAGTTGACACGGATAATTTCTTGCCTGGAGGTGAGATGATAACGCTTTTATGTCGTCGTCGATGACGCGGATGATGCCTCTTGCTATCATCGTCAGCACGATGATGATGATGTTAAGGACTTCTTATATTTATTGTCGTTCTTGTGTTCTTTTTGGGGCATCCCGGACATGGGACTGGCAGGTAAGTCTACCCTGTATACAGGCGGCGTTTTGCAATAAGCATGAGAGAGAGTAGAACTTCAAATAATTATTATTACAAGAAAAAGCAGTGGAAGCCATCAAGCAAAAAGGAGCAAGGAGGGGTAAACCCACGGGCCTAAGCCCGAGGAACAGGAAGGCATGCCACATCATCCGCACTTCCCTCCTACAAAGCGTCGCGAAGATAGGAACCCAAAGTACCATGAAGAGAAGAAGAAAGACGTTGCATGAATTATCGCCGCACATCCCCTAAAAACTGTTGAAAGGGAACAAAAGCATATCGACGAACAAAATGTAGCATACGGACATAATTGTCACAACGCAAGGAGCGAGAGTCGACAGCACTAGGGAAGCGACGAACTACCCCAAAATGACAGCGCATAAAACGGCCCGATCTTCAGACATTTTAATGTACGTGCATGCTATTGTGACGAGTACTGTCATGCAACAGTACATTGCAAGACATTGTACATGTACTTAATTCCAATTCGTGCTTTCCATCGGAAGGACGTAAATCGTGGGTACTTTGCTACTGCATTTTAGCGAGGGTTATCATGAAGCGTATTGCACTACCACTACCTCCCGGTACATACATGCACGCACAATAAATCTAACTAGCCAGTCGAAGCGCCAAGCGAGGTTACCTATGCAGATTGTGATTCCCCATGTTGGACGAGCCGCGTCGCTAGTCACTTGATGACGGTTGGAGAGCCCTAGCACCTTGCACGAGGACCAAGCGAGAGAGGTGCAAGCTATCTAGGCGGAAAGCGGTTTAAGCCTAGTACAGTAGAGGGAGGTGAAAGAACATTTTAACAATTCCTTTGTTTGATTACAATCTATTGTTAAACACTAACGGTAAAGACATCTTCTAATCTCTCCCTCCATCTGCACTTCCACCTACAAACAGAGCAGCGACAAATAGAACATTATAGATTTGTGTCTACAAATAGCTTTGAGAAGGCCAATTGCCACACTGTTTACGGAGCTCATTGGTCGACGCACGTTTTCGTTGTCGCTTGATTTGTTCGACGTCGCTTGATTAACTCGAAATGGCCTCTGTCGGACCTTGTCATTACGTGGTGGTCGTACTACATTTCGGTGGTTCCAAAGCTTCGGACATTAAGCTCGTTTTACAGCTTGAGCTTCGCACTGGTCAAAGGCGGTTTCCTGCTAGTTCGATTTTGCCTAACGAAGAGCTTGTCGATGTTGTAGTTCGCGAGTTACTTGAGGAAATTGGCCTTACTTTGACCCATGTTGACTTAACCATGTTGGGTGACGCTCCAGTTCGCGTCGCATTACCTAAAAGGTCAACGTTGGTTTGTTTACGTCTTCTCGGCATCTGTTCCGATTCCCTACGTGACAGCTACCGTCACTAAAGACAGTAAAAAGATCCAAGTACTACTAAAGTACTACTGAACCACATAACGGGGATGGGTCGGTAGCTCGGATGAGCAACGCCGATCGTCTTCGCTCTGGGCCTGGCCTCCCATCGAGCGCAAGACTGGTGGACAGGGCCGCTGGACAGCGTGCACCATTCACCTCTCCCCACCCGAGCCTAGCTCACAATGGTCAGTGGATCCGTAGCGACACCAGACGGTACACACTCAAAGGCGCAGCTTCCATGGATTTGAATTTCATCCCCCCGACAGCTATCGCGCCATCCACTTCAAAAACCACACATGTACCCCTCAAAGTACTGCGACACACCAAAACAACACACCGCTTACAAAAAGCCTCTTCCCCGGTAGGCGGCGCGCCACATCGCGCCCCTCCGAGCGTCCGGACGTCCCTGTCCGCCGCCAACATCCACCAAACCCAGGTCCCATCGGGCCTGGTCGCGTGCAGCCAACACGCGCACTACTCTCAAACACCAACTCGAAAAGCCACACTCACCCCCTATACTCATCTCCAACACTCGGAATCCTGCTCGATCGCCATGTCTTCGACCCCTACCCCCTCCCCCACCTACAGGCATGCGCTTCTGAGGGATCCCCCGCCGCATGGCCGCTTCACGGACCTCTACCATCCCAGGAACGCACTCGCGGGACACCCGCTGACCCCGTTTCTCACCGCCCCCCAACTCAACCACCCCCAACAAATCTTGGGCACACCTTTGGACCCCCTTCCTCTCCGTCGTGGACTCCAGACCCCCCTGGTCCTGTCTCCCCCACGGTCAACTGTGGCCCTCGGACAGGCCGACGACTTCTCCACCCGTATGGTCGACTCACTCCTCCTTACATGCCAGTATTCCAACACCCCCCCCACCTCGCTCGATTCTGGATCCACGGCGTCTTCCTGCCGGATCCGACTCACTCCGACCCGATCACGTCGGCATGCTCGTTGGCCCGTCGCTGGCTCCTCGAATGCCTCCATGACCTCACTGATCTCCCCAACCGCATTAAAAATATAATAGGCCGGGAACTCGCCCACCACACTCGGTGGACCGCGAACGCCTCTCGAACACTCCACCCCACCGCCCCGAAATGCGACGATGCCACACCCCTCCCGGTCGAGCTCCACACGGGCTTTCAAGAAATCCACCTGACTATTCCCACCTCCTGTATAGCGGTGGGCCTCCTGTACCAACTGACTTCACGCCAGCGTGAATTCAGTTCAGCCGGTCCAGTGCCCCCCTCCGCGACCTCCTCCCCTTCGCTCCTGGAAAAACTAAGTCAGCAGAAAATTCGCTTTCTCCGTGATGCCTCGGCTCCAGGAGTCTCAGGCCGAAGGGTGAAAATCCGCTCCCCCCTATTCACCGGTATCACCGGCCAAGAGGCAATCGCCCTCCTGCAGGACCTCCTCACCTCCGACCTCGCGACGGCTCTCACTTCGACAGGATCAACCCCCCCGACCCACACCCAGAGCAGACTCGAAGACTTACCCGAGCAAGCTCAGTTCACCCTCCAGTTCGCGGACGCCCTCCAACCGCTGGACACTCCCATCCCGATCGAGTCCGACCCATCCTCCTTCTGGGTAAATATCCTCCACCTCCCCAATAATCCCATTCATTCACAATCCGGCCATGTATCCCTTCACATATTTCCTTATTCACCCTATGAAACCGTACCCCCTGACCATCACCTTCACACCATTACCATCACACCCCCCCCGTCACAGGCCATGTTCCAGGCTCGTCATGGACTGACACCTGCCTCACCACAGTCCTCATCCAATCCCGCCACTCACTCTCCCTTCCATGCATCAACTCAGACGGCACCATTCCACCCACACACTGGTTATACACCCTCTTATCCCAGACAGCCGCAGAATACCTCACACAACACACCCCCACATCCACCCCCCCTCCCAACACCCCCTCAGCCTCTATCACTACACAACCCTGAAAAAGTTCCCCGATGGCTCATACTTTCGCTCCCACCCATCCACCTCTCCCACCATCACCACCAGCATTCAAATATCCCTCAGCACCGAAATGTATTGCATCCTCATCTCCACTAACGGCACAGTCTCCATTCCCCTCACACACACATACACCCACCGAGGCACACGCATTCCATCCACTTGCACCCTCAACATCACCCCCCACCACTACTCCACCTTTGGTAAGGCCCGACTCACGGACCCTATCTTCACCACCACCCCCTCTCCGCCTCCCCTCACAATCACAAAAAGAAACACCCTCCACCGCAACCCCCCAGCCCTCCTTCTCCAATGGTCCCGCCACCTCACAGACACCCAAGTCACCAGCCAGTGGCACATGGAGCCCTCCGACTTCCACATGCTGGAGGACGACGACCTCCCCCTCGACCTCTCCTCCCTTCCTGACATCCAAATTTCTTCCACCACCCCGGCCCACACCTCCCCCTCCCCATGGCCCCTCCACCACTCCACTGTCTCTCAACCCACCTCCACCTCCTCCTACCACGTCCACCCCTCCCCCAACCCTCCAGCTCCCCCCACAGCCCCCCCCCCACTACTACCCCTACCCCCCTCCCTACCCTCACAGAAGACTCCTCCGAACCCATGGACTCCTCCTCCTCACCACCCCCCCCCACCCCCACATGCAACCCCCTCCCCTCTTCCCCGCTTTCCACCCGCACAAGCAGACTCCCCTCCCCACCCTCGCCCCCCCACAGACCCCTCACTCAAACCCGCGCCCCCTGCGGGCATTACCAAGCACTCCCGCCCCTACCGCAAGCAGACCTCCCCATCACCCCCACCCCGCGCCCCCCCGCGCCCCTCCCTCACACCCCAACACGATAACACTACCCCCCCCCTCACCACCCCAGCCCCAAACCTCCCCCGACCTCGGACACCCCCCTTCCCCCCACTGACCCCGCCCACCTTCCCCTTCCGCCCTCCTCCCCTGGAGAAGAAGAACTCGACTTCGGCGACTCTGACGACCTGCTGGAGGAAGACTTAGAGGAGACCACTGGCCCCCCACAGGCCACCACCGCCTCCCCCAGTCCCAACAACTCCCCCATGTCACCCCCGGCCGATACGGCCGTTTGTCATCATTAGTCCCCCTAAGGACGAACCCGAGGTTAGACCCCACACCTCCCTCCCCACCCCCCAACCCGACATACGCAGACACACTGTAAACACCGTGACTCGCTCCGCTCTCCCGACCCACTTTAACTCCCGCACCTGCAGCTTAACAATGCATAACTACTTATTCGACCTCAACCTTGAACACGGCCTCCCCACCACCATCGGCCGCCTCGATATCTCCGCTGTCCTCTCCTTCCAATGGGGGCACTATCAGGACCTCTCCAACCTATCCTGCCTCGCTACCACAATAACTAAACTTCACTCCACTCCCTCCGCCACGTACACTGTTATCACTAACAACGAAGTCGATAACCACCACCACAACTCCCAATACCCGAGCCAATGGACAAACCTAGCCAACCGAGGCACCCCCCCCCGACCGGGGACACCTAACCACTCTCTCCTGGTCCTCACATGGCAACACTCTCACTTCGGCCTCCTACACATCACTCACACCTCAACCACATGGGTGGACTCTCTTCATCACTCTCCCCCACCCGAACTCCTCACCCGCTCCCTCGCTCTCCTCTCCGACTGGAACTCCTCCCCCCCCCCTCCCGTCGGCACCCTCCGCCTGCTCAACCCTCCTCGGCAAACCGACTCAGACAGGGCATGGTCGTGCGGTACCCACGCCCTCCTCCACACCTACTTCATCGCCACTGCTCCCCCCGACCAATCATACAATCCCCCCCCCTTCGACCCCCGGAACACGGTTTACTCCCTACACACTCTCCTATGGAACCACACCTTCCGCTCCGCCCCCCTCCCGCAGGGCCGCCACCACCTTCTCGACGCCCTCCACCCCCCCACAATACCCCCCCCCCCTCAGCACCCACCCACTCCTCTCCCCTCCTCTCATCCCCCCTCCCTTCCAACCTCCACCCGTCGAACGCCCCCCCGATGAACCCCCCCGCACCACCCCCTCCCTCCCCTCCCCCCATCCTCCCACACCACACATCCCAACCACTACACTTCATCAACCTCAACACCCGCGGCCTACACACCTCCATTATGGATGTTGAACACCTCTCCACCTCCCACCAACCGGACGTCTTAATACTCACCGAAACTAACCACGACACCCATAAATCCCGCTGGCGCATAGCCCTCCCCCAGTACCACCTCAAAAGCTCCCGACCATGCTACTCACCTGTGCCCCTACCCAACGCAGGCGTCCTCTTCGCGGTCCGCAGAGCCTCATTCCAGTCTGCCACTGTCCTAACCCCGCCCCCCCACCTCATCCCCCATATCGCCGGACTAAAAATCGTCCCCCACTCAGGCACCCCTTACCTCCTTGTAGGTACCTACATGCCCCAACTCCACACCCCCCAACTGACCCGCCTCTACGCAGAAGTTGCAGCCTGGGGCCTCCGCCTAGCGGACGACCACCCGCAACATCGCACCCTCTGGGGAGGGGACTTCCAATCGACCACCAACACAGGTACATGACACCATGCCTTCACCTCCTTACTCAAATCCCACCTCCACCCCCTCCACGACCCCATCCCCACCTTCCCCCGCAGCAGGGGCTGCCTTGACCACTGGCTCACCACGCCTCCTTCACCTATCACCCTCCCACCATCCTCTTGCTCGATATTCCCCTCCCCCTCCCACTTTACTGACCACTCAGCAATCCACCTCGTCATTCCCGCCCCTTTCTCACTCATGGCACACCCCCCCCCTCCCCATACCCACCCCCACACACATCACACAACGCGCAAACTCAACTTTCGACTTCCCCTCACACCCGACCACATAAAAGCGTACCAATCCAGCACCCCCGACCTCATCAACCAAACGGCCGCCCTCCACGCAGAAATACTCAACACCTCACACACCTCGGCCTCCCCCGACACCCTCGACACCCTAGCCTCACAATTCACTACACTCCTCTCCCAACACATGAACCACGCAGCCACAGTTTGGCCCCTCCTCCCCGCCAAAAAACCCCGCCCACCCCAAGCGTCCCTTGACCCTACTTGGCTAACAAATAAAACACGCACTCACATACTCAAACTCCGTAAATGCAGCAAAAACAACGGCCCCCTCCCCATCGCCCAAGCCCTCTTAAACACAACTGAATATCTCTCCCCTGACGCCATCAAACAACAGTGCCAAGCACGCATACGCCAGCTCCTTCACGCCACCACCACGGATAAGATAAAGAAAATAAAAACTCGAGCCAATGCGGCCTACGACACCTGCCCCAAACTCTCCCACCGCCGATTGAAAATTAAAAGCGGCCTCCTACCCCCCGCCGGCGCCGCCTCCACCCTCCACCGCATTACCAAACCCGATAAAACCACCGCATCCTCTCCCTCCGCCGTCATTGACGCGGTACACTCTCACTTCGCCAGCGAACTCGGCTGCGCCACCCCACACGAACTACCCACCCCCCCATGGGAACTCCCCGACAACCCCGACAACTTTACCATCGAACCCCGCGGTGACCCCTCTCTCACCCTTGCCGACATGATTACCCGCGACACTTTCGATAAAACCCTCAACTCCCTAGGCACCGGCAAAGCCCCCGGCCCCGACGGTATCCCCAATGAAATCATCAAATTCCTACCACCGGCGACCCGCTCCGCCCTCTTCTCTCTCCTCTCCCTCCTAGCACACAAATCCTACACCCCTCCTGATTGGTGCCACAGCACAACATGCCTCCTACATAAAAAAGGCGACCCCTCCCTCCTCGATAACTACCGCCCTATCGCCCTCATGAATAACCTCCTTAAACTATGGACAGCACTAATCAAAGATGCAGGCTCGAAGTACGCCGAAACCCACGGCATTCTCAGCGACCAACAGGACGGATTCCGACAACACCGCAGTATCCACGACGCCCTCTCCTCCCTCATTATGACAATGGAGGACGCGAAACTCCACAACAAAGACATCTACGTCATGTACGCAGATTTCAAAGGCGCCTTCAACGCCGCGGACCACCGTATCATGTTCAAACACATGCGTCAACTCGGTATGCCCCCCACCTTTGTCGACACATGCGAACACCTCTACGGGGTCTCAACCACAGACTATATTACACCACATGGCCCCACCCCTTCTATAGACATTAACCGCGGAACCCTCCAGGGCGACACCCTCTCCCCCTTTCTATTCACCCTCTTCCTTGAACCCTTCCTTCGCTGGCTCACGGTGGGAAGCCGGGGCTACCGCCCAGGCCCCCCCGCTACTAACGTCGACCCCACAGAACCCACAGCCACATACCCAGGACACGGCTTCGCCGACGACCTCAGCCTCGCCACGGGCTCGACCCCCAACATGACCATCCAGCTCAGAAAACTCTCTCTCTTCAGCGCCTACACGGGCATGACCGTCAACATCCGCAAATGCTGCATCACCGGCGCCCTCTGGCGCACAGGCAACGCCCTCACCCTCGCCAACACTACCCTCCTCGCATCCCGCCTGCAAACTCAGTTCATCTCCCTAAACTCCACCCCGGCCCCCATCCCCTCCATTGGCCCCAAGGACACATACCGCGTCCTAGGGGTAGAACTGAACACCTCCCTCAACTTCACCAAACACTGGCAAGAACTCAAACGTACCACTGCATCCCTCATCACCGCCCTTTCCACCTCCCCACTAACACAATCCCGCAGAATCAGGGTCATCCGTGGACTCCTCATCGGAAAGCATTTCACCCTCCAGCTCGGCCTCTTCACCGACTCCCAACTCGACACTCTCGAAGGACAAATCTGCCGCGCACTCCGCTCCGCCGTCTCCTCGGTACGTAACCTTCCCCGCACCGCCCTTCACCGCCCTACATCAGACCTAGGATACGGCCTCCCCTCCCTCAAAGCCCACGCCGCACAACTTACTGTTTGCCACCTACATAAAATCATGAACAACTCAGGCTATAGAGGCCACATGGCCCGCGCACACATACGCACCCTATCCACCACGTACTCCCACTGGCCCTCGGAATCCATCATGTCTACCTGTTACACCCCACCCACACTCAAGTGCTTAGTCAGAGCTCAGCGCGATGCGGGCACCCTATTCCACAACATCCCTCCACTCTCCCTCACCAACCCTATCGCCTCCACAATCCGCGCCCACTTCACCACTCAAGACAACGCCCTCCTCGCCTCACTCCGGGACAAAGCCACACACATCACCGACCCTCACACATATAAACAAGCCTACTGCGATTTCTCTCCCCGCAAAACACACGCCTCCCTCCTCCCCCGCCTCACCCCCCTTTGGAAAAATAACATCACCAAATGGTCACAAGTCCTCCTCAGAGCCACCTCATCCTCCTTCATCCTCAAATCATGCAAATCCGTCACCACACTCACGGGGTCCACCACCCCACTCTCAGTTCCCATCCGCCTCCTCGCCGCAATCCTCACCGAACCCCTCAATACTATCCACAACCGCCTCCCCATCACAAGCCTCACTACCAACCAAGCATCCCCCCCCACCACTATACACCCCTCATGGATTCCCCTCCTCTCCCCTCACCTCCCCCGCTCACCCCCCACCCTCTCATCCGGCATCTACACCTCCCGCACCACTCACCCCACCCCCACCGCACCCACCACACACTTAGACACAGAATACCTCACCCCCTCAGACCACCACTACCCCCCCTGCGACGTAACACGCATCATTTCCAAACACAAGGACACAGAATACGGCCAAACGCAGTACATGGTTGAATGGGCCCCGGAACACCTCACGGAATGGGACATTCAGTTACAACTCGACGACGGCTTCCGCCTCATCTCCTCCACTCCCACATCGGTATGCCTCCCCACCCCCTCCCCCACCGCTTGCTCCATCTGTCACGACCCACTGCACACAGAACCCTCCTCCACCTGCTGCACATGCCCGCACTTTGCCATACACTCCCAATGCCGCCCAGCTCAGGGACCCGCCACATGGCAGTGCGACTGGTGTGCCCGCGGCCAACAACACGACCTCACCCACCTCCACGAAGTCCAGTGGGCCCCATGCCTACAACTCCACGACACCATCAGTGAGACCCCCTCCGGCCCCACCGCCCTCACCGCATTTAATTCCGGTTTTGTCCCCTCCACCACACCCATCCTACCAGAACCCGGACCCCCTCCGTGGTCGCACCCCCTAATCACATTCAACCACGACCCCATTAACCCCGACCTCGACATGCTCCCTACCGGTAAATTCGCCATCCACGCGCACCCATCACTCCACGACACCACCATACTATGCACTCCCGACGGCCGCGCGGTCACCACCCTTAACGGCCCTCGCGTCCGTCATCTCTACCAACTCTTCCGCCCCGACCTCTCGCATCATACGTTCGAAGAGGAGGTCTACCACCTCCTCACCCGCCTAGGCTCTCGATCAGAAATCCACTCACCCACACCGGCCACCACCACCCGTAATAGATGGGCCACTAGAGAAGACCTACTCACAGCTCTCCGTCACACATTCCACATACAGACAGAACTCTACTCCGACCCCCTCAATAAATCCCTTCACTCCCACACCTACCACTCCCTCTACCCCGAAGATATAGCCTTCTCATCTAGCGGCAGCAATGCCCCACACACATGGCAAGGCACCAACATCGCCAACCCCGAATACGACCACGAATGCATGAGACGTGCCATGGAACACGCAATCACCAGCGCACACCTCACAGCCCCACACACACCCAGCGCAACCATCCTCATCCTCCCCCGATGGGAACACACACCCTACCGCCACTCCAAATACATCAACTCCCCATACACCCACCACCTCTACACCCTCCCCAATGACGCGAACACCTTCCTACCCCCAGACCAACACACCGGCAACCCCACCCCTACCCCATTCGGCACACGCTGGATGGTCGACATCTACCTCGTCGCCAACCCCCTCGCACTCTCCACCCTCCCGTCACCCACAGCCATGACCGCACTCCATAACACTCTTGAATCTATCTACGACACACACCTCCCCATCCCCACCATCACACCCCCTCCTCCCCACCTCTTCAACACCTACTCACCCCACTCAGCAGGCATATACCACCTCCCCCCAAACCCAACTCACCCCATCACGCACCCCCTCCCAGAACGCATGCTACTAACGTACCACCCCACCAGAGGCACTCTCGCTTGGAACTGGCAGGATTTTGTCTACACTGACGGCTCGAAAAAAGGAGGCTCAACCCCCCTCGGAGCAGCAGCTACCCACCCCGCCTCGGACTACTCCTTAGGTAACGACCTCGCAGACACCCTCGCCAACCAAGTAGCGGACGGTCACCCACCCGACACTACATACACCACAGGTTCAGACGACCCAATAGGCCACTGGACATGGCCATACACCCTCATCCCACAAACCCTAGGAGACCCCATACCCTACAGATACACCAACCTCAAAGCTGACGCACACACCTACAGCACCAAACACACACACATACCCCTCTCGCAAACAACCAAACACGGTGCCCTCCTCGCCCGCGCCGCGAAGGACGGGGCCGACTTCTCCTTCCACAAAAAACACTCCACCCTCACAAATATCCAGTTCACACACAAGCAAGAATTCATGTGGGGAGTTCACAACACTCGCCTTCTTACACATAACCCCACCCTGCGTTGCCCCCTATGTGGTCAATTCACTAGCAACGGCCACATGGCCGGTAACTGCCCCACCATGTCTGGCCTAAGACAGGACCGACACAACAGCGCGCTACAACTCCTACTCTCCCTACTTGAACGCCACAACGGAGGACGCTGGGAGACCATCACTGCAGACTTCGGTAACAAACCCATAAAATCATTTGCTACCCCCACCCATGCCCACCCTCCACTTGACTGTCACCCACCCCACCCCACCCACATGCCCACCCGCCTAGTTGCTACTGACGAAGGTCTCTCGCCCGACTCCCTAACCTCGTGCCCCGCCGTCCTCCCACCTGAGATTCTCCCCCCGCGCTACGACCCCCCGCACACAAACCTGTCTTCATCCGCCTCCTCGAACCTCGATTCGTTGGTCACTCAAACGGTCGCCGACGTTACGCATCCATCAAAAAGATTCAGATAGGGGAATGGAAGTACTGCACAGACAATAACCTCTCCCACACAGCCAACCTCATACGTGCCAAATACACACCCCTTGCAAACGCCATCCGCAGCCACTGGCCAGGCATAGTGGTAGACATCCTTCCCATCGTCATGAGCCGCACAGGTACACCGCACTCCTCCACCATCACGAGTCTCACCTCCCTACTCACCGCCCGCACCGACCCTCCTGATTAACTCGTCTCCAAAGCACGCCTAGACACGTCTCGCATCCTTGCACAGCTCCACACGCATACTGTCCAATGGCTACATCACCTCCTACTCATATACCGCATCAAGTCCCGCACGACCTCCCGCCGCGCCTCCGCACATTGCCACTTTGCACGCCCCTAACTGCACGCAGCCCTCGCCTCTTCTTGCACACCTCCCCGGGGGGGGAGTAAAACCCCCGAACCCCATTGGAGAGGTTGGATTTAGGTGGTTAACGGTCTAGCCCTGACTTGTAAGTTCCATGTATGGCATAGTTGGGAGGGCCCAGAGACAGCAGCCGACGCATCCGGCTTTTGGTGAAAAACCGGCGCATACGGTACATGTTGTAAACAATTTCAATTTCAATTTCAATTTCAATACTCAGTCACGAGGACACGTCGTTACCGAGACAAATTCTTTTCTACCCTCGGTTTACAATTGTCGATACTGGCCATGTGTGGATGCTCATAAGAGGCTACATTAATCATTTGTTTGGTGAGACTCCGACCGATTTACGCATGGGAGTTCCGGCCCCTAAAACCAACTTTGATGGCTTGTTTGTATTATGTACCTCTCACTGAGACACAACGTAAGGCTGCGATTGTTTCTTCGTTTCAGTATGGTCGTGAGCCGCGTGATCTGGAAGACTGGCTCGAGGCACAACCTCAACGTTTTGTCATGCTAGGAATATTGTTGACTCTTACGACGCAATTGTGTGGGTTATTGTCAAAATCTAGAACGGATAGTTACACGTAGGTCATGCCGGCCCCACAAGAGGGCTGGCTGTGGTGACTAGAGAAATGAGAGGAGAGAGATGGCGGCCGGCGAAGGCACCGCCAAGGCCGGCCGACCGCCACTAACTAATAGGGAATAGAGTACCGCTAGTGGCATAACACTAAGTACTAGGATGACAAATAGCTAACTTGTACATAAGTACTAGGCAATGGGATGCTAGTGCTAACACCCGCTCCCAAGGTAGCCGAGGTCTTGACGTCGACCAGGCTTGCTTCGAGGAAGGTGCCATCTTAATCGAAGGTGTAGTGCTTGTAGCGTGTGTCTCAGGCCGGGTAGGTGTAGCGACATGCGCTCACATTAACGTGCCGCTACCGGCGAGTTACCGATAAAAAGCGGTTCCAAATTTACTGCGTAATGTACTATTCTGACATGTAGTGGGAAAACTGTCCCCGGGCGAATTAGCCCACGCATGAGAGCGACCGGCGAGGAAGAAGCAAAGCCAACAAGGCCGTTAGGAGCGTGTAGTAGACACGCAAAAGCATAGACGGGCGCTCGTGTAGACTTCCCCCTTTCGCCGTGGGAAAGTTAAGCTCATCGCTAAGTTAGGTGAGCGTTGCGGCGTTGCCTCGGGAAAAAACAATAGCAATACTAATTTAAGTACGCACGGGCCGAATTTTCGCGGGTCGGTTTTAAACAACAAGATCCGGTCGAGAGCATAGGTAGGCTGAAGGCTAGGTTAGACTGAAAGCTGAGTGGGGCGAGCGTGGCGCCGGGCGCTTTACACACGCTCTTCTCCTTTTTACGTGTGAGATGGTAGGTTAGTCGCGGACAACTAGCTCGAAGGCGAAGCGTGGTGTCGGTTGGACGATGGATTACTAGCGTGGCGCCGAGCGCTTTACACCCGCTCTACTCTTTTTACGTGGGAGTAGGTAGGACTAGTGTGGCCCCGAGCGCTTTACACACGCTCTTCTCTAGTGTAACTTGGTGGAGGGCCCATAATCTGTCGGAATCGGGAACGGATAGTTACACGTAGGTCATGCCGGCCCCACAATGGGGGCCGGTTGTGGTGACTAGAAAAGTGAGAGGAGAGAGATGGCGGCCGGCGAAGGCACCGGCAAGGCCGGCCGACCGCCACTAATAGGGAATAGAGTACTGCTAATAACATAACACTAAGTACTAGGATGACAAATACCTACCTTGTACATAAGTACTAGGCAACGGGATACTAATGCTAAAAGGTACTTCTCAATTTTTTGAACCGTGAAGAGCTTGTGGCTCAACCGTAATCAACAGGCAGCCATTCCGGACTCTTTCGACTCTTTGGTAGAGGAGCTTCGTAAGACGTCATTGTTGCCAAATATTCGCGACGATGCAATTAATGCCCTGCATGGAATTACGCAGGGTAACATGAGTTACGCCGCCTTCACTCAGCTATTCAGCGACTTTTTACGGAGGTCTCGCCAACTTCTTACAGACGACCTACATTGTGTTCGCTTCATCAATGGACTGGCTAATTTTCAACTTCAAACCCAAGCCAAGTCCCATCGTTCGCAGAAGTGGGGCTAAAATTTGCCTATGGTGGAACCTCAGAATTTCCTCAAGTACATCGTTACTGATTCGTCACACATGGGTCGTGCTAGATTAATAGTTGGGCCGTCTACAACACCCGGGAGCGGACAACCTACCATGAAACGCACTTAAGAGGACCCATTGCTTGGGGCATCGAAAATCTGGAAGCAAGACAACGGTGTTGGTTTTGGCAAAGGTAATGGCCGCGGAGGTGGACGCGGAGGCAATGGCCGAACTTCTCCAAACACTGGCCGAATTGACTTCAGCACCATCGCATGAGCTTTGACCCCAGAGGAGCGTAAGCGCCACATTGAGGAGGGGCTTTGCTTCAAATGCCACAAGAAGGGACACTGTATTTTCCAATTCCCGGAGCTCAATGGCAAGGAGGCGATATGGGTGCTCCTTCGAAGAAGCAATGATGGTGGCATGGTTGCCCTACTGACGATCTGGAACAGCCGGCTACATCTAATGGTCGTCCGGAGACACTTCTAGCGACAGAGGTCGTCGAAACCAACTCGGCACCTCCATCGACTACACTCGCGACTCCTGCGAAATATGTAGCATGTCGTCGTCGTTAGAACAAATAAAGATAGAGTTGTAAACTTGTGACCAAACGTTCGATCGATTGTGAACTAGTTGACTCTGTTTTCGAACCTCTACACGCACGGCTTGACTTTACCTTCGAGGGCTGTGTTGATGATGAGGATCTTAACTCGCACGGTAACTTACCTCACGGTTCGCCGAGTGATTCGATCCTAGAGAGAGACTTGTCCAGAGAGCGTGTGTTCATTAATTCACCTTGGGAGCTAGTTGAACATATTGGTCGTCATTTTAAGAGTTGTAGGTGTACAACTCCAACACCTACGATGGTCGTGTTTGTTCTTCCTAAATGGGCTAAGTTCAATGAGCTCACTCGACATTGGAAACTCTACCAAGAATTCCCAGCAAGGACACAACTATTTACTCGCCACTCGCTGGACAACCCGACCTTAGAGGAGGTGGTTACTCCAGCTCCTTGGCATGTTTAACTTTGGTAAGTCGACGGTGATTGTGTGTTTTTCGATCAAGCCCGGACTACGACTCCAAATGAACCCACCTCGGTACGTGCACCTCCTAATGACACGGAAGAGTCCATCGCTACGCCGCAACAATTTCCCCCGAAAGCTGCCGCTCTATTGACGGACCTCACGGAAGCTCGGCCCTTAATTTGCACTGAGTTGACCGTTAAAACTTTTGACGGTGGACAACTCATTTCTGGATTTTTGGTGCGCTGCAACTCTTGATTTCGTATCAAAAGACTTCGTAAGACGCTTTGCTTTACAAAATCGTAAGTCTCCGTCCAAGACTCTTGTTCGACTTGCTAATGGTCAACGTGTGACATCTTCGACTGTATGCGACATCACCTTAGAGCAGGCTCGTCACGAATTTCAACGGACTTTTTACGTCTTACGCGATTTACGCGGTGCTGATCTGGTGTTGGGTTTACCATGGCTTGATGACAAGCATGCCTCTTTGCAATTTGGCACTACACGCGTTTTTACACTAATGGATGGGACATCGGTGGAGACTCAAATTGAGGAGCGACGTCATGAATGCTTATTGATGTCACTCGCCAAGATTCATGAATTTATGCGCAAGACGCCGCCGCAGAAGAGGACGTAATGCGGAATTTTACGTGATTGACCTTTCGCCAACAACAGAGCAGCCGACTGAATTTCACACTAGAGAGGAGCTTACTGCAGAACAACGTGACAACTTCCGGTCATTACTCTACAATGACTTCTTGGAGTTATTGCACCGAGTTAAATCGCCGCATGTGAGTCGACAGTGGGATCACCTCATTGAAATCGATGGCCCGATGAAACGCCAACGTCGTAACATATTGTCACCTGCAGAGCGCTCTGAGCTTAACCGACAGCTCAAAGATGCCATGGAAGATGGCTTGATTCGACACAATCACAGTGAGTTCGGCTTGCCTATTCTATTTGTTCGTAAAGCTTATGCCTCGCTACGCTTGTGCATTGACTACCGTGGACTTAACGAAGTTACGCGTAAGGACGCCAACCCACTTCCGCGTGTGGACGACACACTTGATGAGCTTAAAGACGCGAATTTTTACACGCACCTCGACCTCGCGTCTGGCTTTTGGCAAGTTCGAGTGCGTGATGAGGACGTCCATAAGACTATGTCTCAGACCACGGATGGCATGATGGAATGGGTCGCATACCCGTTCGGACTGTGCAATGCGCCAGCTACGTTCCAGCGAATGATGAATGACATTCTATGCGACTTTTCACATAAATTCGTTACTATCTACCTCGACGACGTTTGTATTTACAACAGCACTTTGGAGGAGCACGTGGAGCACCTACGTTTGGTTCTTCAACGATTTAAGGACGAGGGCGTGAGGTTACGCTTTAAGAAATGCGTCTTCGGCCTCCAAGAGATGGAGTATCTTGGCTATACTATGTGAGTTGGTAAAGCTTCCGCTTCGACAAAGAAAGTCGAGGCCACTGCACAATGGCCAGTGCCTACGACGCAGAAGAAGGTTAGCAGTTCCGTGCAATTCTGCAACTTCTACGGCAGACATATTCATCACTTTAGCGACCTTACGGCTCAATTGACAAACTTACTGCGGAAGTCCCAACCACAGAAAGTTACGCTAACGCATGTCTTTTTGGAAGCCTTTGAGAATCTCTAGTTACGGCTCATTTCCGCGCCATGCCTTATCCTTCCTGAGGTCAGCTCGGACGCGACGCTCACCGTGGCTACAAATGCTTCGTCAATGGGGATTACAACACCCATGTTGCAAGACCAAGGAGGAGGACTTCAACCAGTCTTTTATTGGGCGCGTAAGATGAATCAAGCTGAGCGCTGCAACACTTACTCCGCGTACGATTTAGAAGCTTTGGCCGTATGCGAAGCCGTCAAGCATTAGAGGTGTCACCTTGAAGAGTAATCTAAGTTCTTTGTCGTAACAGACCACGAGACAATGCGACATATGCTCAAGCAACCGAACAACATGTTGAACAAGCGACAAGCACGCTACCGGCGGGACTTGCAACCGTTTGTGGGCTCGATGACACTTGCGTATCGCAAGGGAGCATTGAACGAAGCTGATCCGTTAAGTCGGCGTCCCGACTTCGTACCTCAGGCCATTGTTCCATTATTTTGGGATGGCGAGGTTCCGTCAGAACGAGAATTACGACGGAAGCCCCAGCTGATGACAGAAGACGCACACTTAAACTTACTGACAATTCGCTGATCTCATTCGCGAGGGGTACTCCCAAGACTCATCTTATGAGGACGAGGGTGAGTGGACGAAAAATAGCCGGATAGAAGCTAGAGCTTGGTACTTTGGCGTCTCAATCGCCTTTATATACCGCGGAACTCTTCGCTCCGACTGAGATTGATCACAGAGTCGCACAACACTTCGTCACCTGGTCACATAGGAGTTGCTAGAACTCTTGCCAAAGCGCTAGACAGATTTTGGTGGAAGCGATTTGGCCAAGATGAGAAAGATTTGTGTGAGCGCTGCGTCGTATGCTGAGGAGCAAAGACTCAACCACAAATGGCTGCGACTCTTTACCCATTACTTGTTCCACCTAGACCGTGGCACGCATTTGCGCGACATAGTTTTTTGTGGTAATCAAGTTGCGACACAGCAATGTTGGTCAAGTAGCATCGTGATAGTACGGCTGTGACTCAGCACTATAAGATGATAAGCCAATCAGCAATAGAGAGGATTAGGTTGCTGATGGTGGCAAGTTGGTGAGCGTTAGATATCATCTAAAGGCTCAGAATATACGTTGGCGTGTGCTCACCGCAAGGTGAGTGCGTGTCATGTGATAGGCAAGTGCTAGGAACTTGCTGAGGGTGAGATGACATGCAGTGTCACTCACCGAGTGTAAGCATTCCTTATCGCCCCCTCAACTTTGACATGTTATGGGCCCTCTAGCTGCTAGTTGTTGGAGTCATTTGTCTTGACAGGAACCTAGAGCTTGCTTCTCGAAGAGTGGTAGACCTTTGTGGTGTCGCACGATACGTGAGGTGCGGCTGGCTCACAAAGTGGCTAGCTCTTGCTTGTGTTTGTAGCTTTACTTCGATACCCGGCTGGTAGCGACTTGTTTGTGTCGCTGGGAGCCGGCTTGAACCCCCGAACGCCGACTCGTGTGACGTGAAGATCGGCTTGCTTTCCTTTGTTATAGCTTGGCGCTTTCTGGAATTTTATTCGCTTCCGCAGCTTGTCACCCGCCAGTTTCTTTTCTTGTGAAAGCCTATAGTGGTCCGGCTGAATTTTTGGAAAGGCATCTTACCACAAGTGTACTAGCACTCCTGTACGACGTCACTTGACCGACCTTCTGAGACTCGTATCTGATTCCCTTGTCTGTATAGACTCCGGGAGTACAACTGCGTCTTCGGTCAGCCCTTTGTCGTTGCTCCTTTTCTGAGCCGTGTTGCCCGCCTCTTTACCGGTACTTGGTGCTTTTCTTGTTGGCATTATTCCTGATTTTCTGGTGCTCTTGCGAGCGCATCCGACGTATTTGCTATGGACTCCGTGAAACTACCCAAGTTCAGTGGGGAGAGACGAGATTTTGACGTGTGGAAGAAACGTTTCCGTGCATTTGGCTTGATGCAAAAGTGGGCTCCGGCTTTGTCGTCGGATGGTGCCGCTTCCTCTCAACAACAAGTCGACATGTACTCCACATTGATTCTTGCGCTGCCGGAGGACGATCTTTCCATTATCGAGAATGTTAGCGAGGATGACAAGACCTACGGCCACACTGCATGGACTGCGTTAGTTAATCATTATGAGGACGATGGTATTTACCGGTGTACGGAACTATTGCAGGACTTGGAGACGCCGCAAGCGGACGGCGAGAGCGGCATTCAATACCTGAACCGGTTAGTTCGACTGCAACGACAGCTTGCCCGAGTTGGGGACGTCCTCCACGACCGGCGTATCATCATGTACTTGGTGAAGGGCCCGCGCAGCGAATACCACTCCATCACCGACACGTGGGACGAACACGACCTCAGCGTGGATACCGTCAAGCGTGATCTTCGTCAAAAGGGCATGCGCATCGAAAGTCGTGCGCAATCACATACAACGGAGCCCCCAACGCCTACGGCTTTTCCAGCGTCTCATGATGACTCAACGACTGAACTTTTGAAGCGGCAAGTCTCCGAGCTCCAAGACCAACTGAAATCTCTTCAAGGAGCTGCGACTACTCGTCGAACCTCATATGGCAGAGGCGCATCGAGAAATTTTCGTGGTGTTTGCTATGGCTGTGGTAAGAAGGGCCATCGCAAGTCCGAGTGCCCGGTCAACAACACCGGAGGTAACTCTGCGCAAGTGGACTTCCCGGTTGCTTTTCCGGCGGTCATGGACGTGACGGCCACCCATGCGAGGCCATTCTCCGAGGCTCGACACATGTTCGACCGCGATGGGGAAACGTGGATGTGGTTGGCCGACAGCGGCGCCAGCCATCACATGACTAGTGTGCGCCGTGACTTATTCAGTGAGTATCGAGCGCTCACCGACCGGCTTTGGGTGAAGGGTATCAGTGCCCGCGCTGTTGGCGTGGGCTCGGTCCGCATCATTGTGAAGGCTGAAGATGGAGAGGAGATTCCTGCCACGCTAAAGAATGTGCTCCACGTTCCTGAGCTATCCCGTCACGCGTCGTGGTCTTACCATCGCCTTTGCAGCCTCACCCAAGCTCGGCGACAAGGTCATTCTGTGGTGTTAGCTGATCCCGTGGACCACCTTCGTCTTCATGCCGGTCATGGTGGTGGCGTGGTGGTTCCGTTGGAGCGCGCGCATTTGTTGGTGTGGTTGCCGGCGCGGGTTGCTTCGTCGAATCCTACCGCTTCGGTCGCCACTGCGCCATTGGAAAAGCGGTTGTGGCATTCCCGACTCGATCACCTTGGAGAGTCGCAATTGGACGGGCTCTTGGCCACTCAGGTGGAGGGTGTGGCGTTTTCTGCGTCGGAGAAGTTGGGCTTCTGTGAGACGTGTGTTGTGTGTAATTCGCACGTCCGCCGTATATCTCGTGTGCCGGCTGACCATAACGTTGGTATCTTTGAGGTCCTCGGCTTAGACTTCTGCGGTCCTATGAGTGTTCCATCCTTGGGAGGACAGCGGTACAGCTTGTGTGCGGTTGATTTCCGGAGCCGTTTCATGCTGCATGATGCGGTCCGCTCCAAGGCTGAGGCTCCCGCCTCGTTCCGTCGCATGTTGACTACCATCCGTTCTCTTGGGCACACGGTTCGTCGTCTTCGGGTGGACAATGACACGGTGTTCTTAGGTTCTGCCTTTCGAAACCTCTTGGATGAGTTCGACATCGCCGTGGAGATCACTGCCCCTTACGCGCATTGGCAACATGGCCGGATTGAGCGGCAGTGGGGGACATTAGTCCCGATGGCGCAGTCAATGATCCGGCAAGCCGCGCTGCCTAAATCGTATTGGGCTCCAGTGATGGCCGCTGCGGTGCATGTCCGCAATCGTGTGCATAGTAGCGGAGCCGGCGGTGTACCTTTCACCTTGGCGACCGGTAGACGAGCTGATTTGAGCTCCATGCGGGTCTTCGGCTGTCCGGCCTATGTCCACGTTGACAAGTCTCAACGCCGCAAACTTGACGATCGAGCGTGGAAGGGTGCCTTTGTGGGCTATGCTTCCGAATCACCTGCGTGGTTGGTGTACAATCCTACTACTCATGGTGAGCAGCCGCAACGTGGTGTTCGATGAGGCTGCAGTCCTCTCCATGGGGGAGAGCAATGCGGAGCAACGCAATGATGCTGAAGAGGACAGCATCCCGCGCACCATGTGTAACGAAGAACGGGATACACCTTCGGGGGAGTCGCCGCTACGGGAGTCGCTGCAGCATTCCGGGTCGATGGAAGATGAACGGGACATGCATTCGGGGGAGACTCCACGTCCAGGGTATAATCCTCGATCCACTGTCGCACCACAGCAATGCGTACCCAGTCCAAGGTATAGTCTCCGTTCAGCGGGCGCTTCGGGAGATGGATGGAATACGGGAAGTACAGCGGCTATTAAGTCAGCCAGCAGCCCGATTGTTCAAGAGCCGGTGTCATACAAGCAAGCGCTGAGGAGTCCCCAATCGGGGGAGTGGGAGGCAGCTATCAAGAGCGAGTACGACTCACTTGTATCTCGGAAAACCTGGACATTGGTCCCTTGTCCTGCCGGTCGCAAACTCGTAGATTCCAAGTGGGTGTTCAAGCTGAAGCGCGATGCCAATGGACACATAACAAGGTACAAAGCAAGACTTGTGGCTCGCGGGTTTACTCAGGAGAAGGGTGTGGACTACCACGAGACCTTCGCTCCCACAGTGAGGGTGATTTCTATTCGAACGTTGCTCGCGCTTGCTGCTTACAATGATTGGGAGGTGGAGCAGCTTGATGTGGTGACGGCATTCTTGCATGCCGATATCGAGGAGGAAATCTACATGAGGCAGCCGGAAGGATTCCGTCACGTCGACATCAATGGAGAGGAGCGAGTGTGCTTGTTGAAGAAATCATTGTCTGGCCTCAAGCAAGCTCCTAGGAACTGGAATAAGACAATCACAGCATGGCTAGAGGAGTATGGCTTCATCCAATCCAAGGTGGATCCCGGCACTTACGTCTTCATCAAGGAGGGTGAGCTTTATGTCTTGGCGCTATACGTGGACGACAACATCATCGTCGGACCAGCGGGTAGCTTCATCGTTGGGTTCAAATCGGCTTTCGGTGAAAGATTCAACGTGCAAGACCTCGGTCCAGTGTCTTGGTTGCTTGGCATGACAGTCGACCGTGATCGTGGCAGCCGCATCATCAAGATTGGACAACAGCAATACGCATTAGATATGTTGGAGCGCTTCGACATGATGGACTGCAAGCCAGTGGGCTCACCTATGGCGGTTGATGCTTTGAGCAATTGTGCGGAGACGTCGACATCAAAGTTGCCTCCCGGTCTAGTGCCGTACCAAAGCTTGATCGGTAGCTTGCTCTACGCTTCCGTAAGCACACGGCCCGACATCACCATGGCTGTTAGCCACCTTAGCATATACATGTCCGACCCCTCTCAGTCACATTGGGAGCAAGCCAAGAGGGGGCTTCGCTACCTCAAGGGGACCGCAGATTCGGTGCTGATGTACGGTGGCGCACCTTCATCAAAGGTGGTAGGATGGTCAGATTCTGACTACGCGAGTGACATTGGCGAGCGGCGCTCTCGCACGGGGTATGTGTTCATGCTCAACGGTGCAGCGGTGAGTTGGAAAAGTCAGCGGCAACAAATAGTGGCGCTGTCAACAGCGGAGGCAGAGTATATGGCGCTGACTGCGGCCACTCAGGAGGCGATGTTTTTGAAGCAACTGCTCCATGAGTTTCACCAAGACTCCTTGTCTCCCGTCACAATTCACGAGGACAATCAGAGTTGTATTGCACTCAGCAAGAAAAGCATGACGACCGGACGCAGCAAGCACATGGACGTGAGGTACCACTTCTGTCGGGAGAAGGTGGAGAGCGGAGACATCGAGGTGCAATATTGTGCGACGGAGAACATGCTTGCTGATGTGCTAACCAAGCCATTAGTGACTGCAAGGCACGGGAAGTTGTGCAATGCCATCATGGGATTGCCTGGGTAGCAAGGGGAAGTGTTGCGCGACATAGTTTGTGTGGTAATCAAGTTGCTACACAGCAATGTTGGTCAAGTAGCATCGTGATAGTACGGCTGTGACTCAGCACTATAAGATGATAAGCCAATCAGCAATAGAGAGGATTAGGTTGCTGATGGTGGCATGTTGGTGAGCGTTAGATATCATCTAAAGGCTCAGAATATACGTTGGCGTGTGCTCACCACAAGGTGAGTGCGTGTCCTGTGACAGGCAAGTGCTAGGCACTTGCTGAGGGTGAGATGACATGCAGTGTCACTCACCGAGTGTAAGCATTCCTTATCGCCCCCTCAACTTTGACAGGTCTTGACTACTTGACACACTTACTTGTGAGCAGTGGCTTTGACAGTGTGCTGATTGTGGTAGACAATGAGACTCGAGTGGTCCATTTTCTGCCATCTAGGGAGAGCGTAACAGCCGAGGAATCTGCTAATTTGTTTTTACGAGGAGTCTACATATTACATGGACTGCTTCGAGTACTTATCAATGATCCCGATCCGAAATTTAACAGGGGTTTTTGGCGACGTCTCGGAACACGTCTAAACATGTCTTCCATTCGACACCCGGAGACGGATGGACTAACGGAGGGCATCGACAACACGTTTTAGCATCTTCTTCGTTGCTTATGTTGCTACAACGGATCTAACTGGATAGACATGTTGCCTCTAGTGAATTTTGCGTACACCGCTTTTCGTGCACTCGGAATTGACCTCACCCCCTTGGAGGCTAATGTTGGGTTCTCTCCTGAGGAGCCCCTTGATCATCCATTGTTCATCATTCGACCTCCAATTCCAGCTTCGCAATACGCGTCAAAGCGGTTAAGGTTGTTAAAGGAAGTACACGCTATGATACGTTCGGTGTTACATCTGCACAAAGACGATATGCAAGCCCGTTCAGAACCGTTGACAACCCCGCACTTCGTTAGAGGAGACAAGGTGTCAGTTGTTACCACGAATCTCTTCTTACGAGGACAACCTAATAGGAAGCTAAGGGGCCGACAGCTTGGACCTTTTACAGTGGAGGAGCAGATTGGTGAACACAGTTACATCTTGAGAATTCCAATGACAATACGCTTACATGCTTTGTTTCATGTGAACAACCTGCGACCATGCTCTACCGCTTCGTTACGACCACATGTCCCACTGACTTTTCCTGAAGGAGATGACGAGGAGTTTGACGTCTCTCACATCTTTGATGTGTGCATCAAGTCGTTACCTGGACGACGAGGCAAACATTTACTCTTCATGACGCACTTCATTGATAACGACATTCCACTTGTCTGGCACCAGATGAATGAGGTACATCGAACTACGGCGTTACAAGACTTCTTGGAGACGCCCCAATGGCACAAGTTTGCCAAGACTCAGGTGTACATCGACTTCATGCACGCTCACCCAGCGCGCATTCTTGAGTCCCAGTAGTAACTGCTTCAGTAAAGGAGCTTAGACCACGGAGGTCTGCCTCGCGGCGGCCTCACAGATCTGTCAAGAGGGGGAGGGTACGAGTGTGACGAGTACAGTCATGCAACAATACATTACATGACATTGTACATGTACTCGTTACTTATTCCAATTCATGCTTTCCATCGGAAGAACGTACATCGTGGGTACGTCGCTACTACACTTTAGCGAGGGCTTTGATGCGTACTGTACTATCAGTACCTCCCGGTACGTACATGTACGCACAATAAATCTAACTAGCCAGACGACGCGCCAAGCGAGGTTTCCTATGCACACTGGGATTCCCCATACTGGACGAGCCGCGTCGCTAGTCACTTGATGACGGTTGGAAATCCCTAGCATCTGGCACGAGGACCAAGCGAGAGAGGTGCAAGCTATCTAGGCAGAAAGCTATTTAAGCCTAGTGCAGTAGAGGGAGGTGAAAGAACATTTTAACAATTCCTTTGTTCGATTACAATATATTGTTAAACACTAACGGTAAAGACATCTTCTCATCTCTCCCTCCATCTACACTTCCACCTACAAACAGAGCAGCGACATATAGAACATTATAGATTTGTGTCTCCTAGAGAAGGTGAGAAGCTTAGAGAAGGTGAGCTGCCACACTATGGCACATCATACATACTTGGCTTCCGTCACCAACATGCATACCAAAAACTTATCAATGACCTCCTAGGGTATTAGAGAGGATGTACAGACTGTGTGGAACCAAATGGTGGTCATGTTGGTCGCGGGTGGTGCTCGATGGGCGGTGCAATGGGTCAAGGCCGTGCTGCTTTAGGGTTTTTGGTGACACGTCGAGTGACATGCGACACGTTCATTATCATCATTAAGCCAAACGTTTGTACGGCATGCTTAAATATGTGTAAAAGGCAGCGAGCGGCAGAGAGCTGGGAAGCGCGTGGGCTTGTGGCTGCGGAAGCGTCGGCTATAACAAGCAGAGGGGCGCTATGCGACGGCACGGGGGCAGATTTGGACGCGTAGTTTTTCCGAGTTTTGTCTTACAAACCTAGCGCAACATGAGCCGCTACCCCACCCCCCGCGCCTCCCACACAAACACCGCGGCTTAGAAAAACAAAAGTCTCCCGCGTTGCACTTACAAAAACCAGTATAGAAGTTCGAAGCTGCATAGCTTCATATGTGTCTTCAATGGGATAGGAGTAGGGAAGGACGATGTCGGTGCCGCACGTCGGGCCGGAAATAGATTGGCATCTTTGCCAAACGTTGTAGTTGTAACCATTATCCATGTTAGCACTAGCATCCCGTTGCCTAGTGCTTATGTACAAGGTAGCTATTTGCCATCCTAGTACTTAGTGTTATGCTATTAGCGGTACTCTATTCCCTATTAGTGGCGGTCGGCCGGCCTTGCCGGTGCCTTCGCCGGCCGCCATCTCACTCTTCTCACTTCTCTAGGCACCACAGCCGGCCCCCTTGTGGGGCCGGCATGACCTACGTGTAACTATCCGTTTCCGATTCCGACAGATTATGGGCCCTCCACCAAGTTACACTAGAGAAAAGCGTGTTTAAAGCGCTCAGCTCCACGCTAGTCCTACCTACTCCCACGTAGAAAAGAGTAGAGCGTGTGTAAAGCGCTCGGCGCCACGCTAGTAATTCATCTTCCGACCGACACCACGCGTCGCCTTCGAGCTGGTTTTCCGCGACTAACCTACCATCTCCCACGTAAAAAGGAGAACAACATGTGTAAAGCGCCCGGCGCCACGCTCGCCCCACCCAGCTTTCAGCCTCACCTAGCCTTCAGCCTACCGATGCTCTCGACCGGATGTGGGTTTTTAAGACCGACCCGCGAAAATTCGGCCCGTGCGTACTTTAGTTAGCATTGTTATTGTTTTTCCCGAGGCAACTCCGCAACGCTCACCTAACTCAGCGAGGAGCTTAATTTTCCCACGGCGAAAGGGGGAAGTCTACACGAGCGCCCGTCTATGCTTTTGCGTGCCTATACGCTTCTAACGGCCTTGTTGACTTTGCTTCTTCCTAGCCGGTCGCTCTCATGCGCGGGCTAATTCGCCCGGGGACAGTTTTTCCGCTACATGTCAGAATAGTACATTACGCAGTAAATTTGGAACCGCTTTATATCGGCAACTCGCCGGTAGCGGGACGTTCATGTGAGCGCATGTCGCTACACCTACCCCGCCTGAGACACACGCTACAAGCACTACACCTTCGATCAAGATGGCACCTTCCTCGACGCAAGCTAGGTCGACGTCAAGACCTTGGCTACCTTGAGGGGGGTGTTAGCACTAGCATCCCGTTGCCTAGTGCCTCGTGGATATGTGTATGATATGATATATCATACACCGGCCTGTATGATTACGCGTTTTCATAATCAGTACTTTTTCAGTTAAATTCCGCTATGTACAGTTAGTGAATATCTAAAGTAAAGGCAGACACGCCTAAGCTCTTTTCTCCTAAGTGCTTTTGTACAAGGTAGCTATTTGTCATCCTAGTACTTAGTGTTATGCTATTAGCGGTACTCTATTCACTATTAGTGGCGGTCGGCCGGCCCTACCGGTGCCTTCGCCGGCCGCCATCTCACTCCTCTCACTTCTCTAGGCACCACAGCCGGCCCCCTTGTGGGGCCGGCACGACCTACGTGTAACTATCCGTTTCCGATTCCGACAATCCCTTCTCTAATTTTGCATTCGACCTCTATCGTGACACCTAATGACACCATCCGTGTGTTAAATCTTAAGGCAACATATTATATGAAAATGCTTACAACATGTACCGGGTGAAACCGGTTTCTGTCTCTGGGCCCCCCTCTACATGTGACATAGAAGGTCTTATATTAGCATAGGCTTAGACCGTGAACCATTTATCCCAACCTCTCCATTGGCAGTAGCGATACCGTCTAAAACATACACGTAGCTAGGTATTTCATATATATATATATATATATATATATATATATATTATATATGCGTAAATTGTTTTGGAAACAATATGAAATAAAAAGTGTCGCTAGTCTCCACGATACGCGGCGTGCTCTAGCCTCTGCGGGGACGCTGATCAGCTAGGCCGGTGAGCTAGTGTTGGTCGAGTCGGACATGCCTGACCTCTGCTCATGTGCGACTCCGGTCGTGCCGGAGCTGTGGGGGAAAGGCAGGTGAAAAACCCCCTCGCACATGTCGTCGACGGTCCCGACTTGATCCTTGCACATCCCCGCCCGAGATATTAGTCGCTCCTCCCGGCGCAACTCGCCACCTAGCTTAGTCTTCTCACCTCCTACGGGGCTGGTAAGAGAAAATGACTAGGCCGCAGACGGTGTCCGGCTGGCTCTCCTTCCCCCAAGCCATATTATCTCATGTCCCCTCTCCTTTTGCCGCCTGTTTCCGCCACCTATTTGTTCGCGCTGTGGTTGTCCGTACACTCCCCCGGTGGTTTACGTTGTTAGGGGGCCGCCTTTACGAGCAGTATGCCGTTACGATAGCCCGGCGCCCGCCGGCGGCGCAGCGGCGGCGGCCCCGGAGAGGGGTACGCTCGCAGGCCCGTCGGCACCTACCTCTACCTCCACGCGGTGGGCGCTGGTAACCATGTAGCCGTGCCAGGCGTGGCACGGTAGGGGGCTAAACGAGGTACCAACAACTGCGATCCGCGGGATTTGTAGCTGTCGGGAAGCCCGGTACGGAGGGTTTTGGAAAAACATAATATCCGTACACCGGCACATGGTTCTCCCGCTCGGCCAGTCCGATATGTCTTTTCCACGACTAAATACTCGCAGATACTCTCCCGACGATGGGGCGGGAGCGGCGTTTGCGAAATATTTTTTGGCGAAAAAGGGTACGGACGGATCGGCGGAGGGACGAGGGTGTTGGAGCTAGCGGCGGACAGCTGGGAAGCAGCGCTAGAGCACGGCGCTCGCTAGCAGTCGTAAGCCTTGCGAGAGCCTTAGGTCTCCCCAGGGGGCGAGGCTTGATGATACGCAGGCTAGAGGTGGGTCGCAGCCGGAGGAGCGGCACGGTCTGGCGGCGGCGGTCCTTAGGATCACCCGCCGCCGGAAAAGCCCGGTACGGGGGGTTTTGGAAAAATTCCCGTACCCACCATCTTTTGAGGACCGGCGACTCGATCCATGTGTTCTACCAACCCCTTCCCTAGTCGGTACCCGGTTATCGATAGGCTGCCTCAGGCAGTGTGCCTAGGGTTATCGTAACGGCACACTGCTCATAAAGGCGGCCCCCTAAGAACGTAAACCACCGGGGAAGGGTAAGGACGGCCAGAACGGGATCATATAGGTGTTGGAAACAGACATAACAAGGACAAGGGACAAGAGAAAATCTGGCTCGGAGTTAGGAGAGCCAGCCGGACACCGTCTGCAGCCTAGTTATTATCTGTTCTTAGCCCCCGAAGGAGGAGAGAAGACTCGGCTAGGTGGCGCGCTCCGTCGGGAGGAGCAGCTACCACCTCGGGCGGGGTTGAGCACGGATCGAGACGAGACCGACGACGACTTGAGCGAGGGGGGTTTTTCACCTGCCTTTCCCCCCTAGCTCCGGCACGACCGGAGTCGCACAGGAGCCGAGGTCAAGCAGGTTCGTCTCGACTATCTCAAGCTGAACAGCCTTGCTGATCAGCGACCCCGCAGCGGCTGGAGCAGGCCGCGTATCGTGGAGACAAGCGACATTTCATACTTCATACTGTATCAAAAAAACAAACGTATAGATCAAAAAAAAAAACTGGATACGGGTATGTTTTAGACGGTATCGTCACTGCCAATGGAGAGGTTGGGATCAGTGGTTCACGGTGTTTTCTAGCTTATAAGTCCATAACTAATTAGCGTTGAACGGGGGGCCCAAGAGAAAGCAGCCGGTTTATATTAGTATTGTTGTAAAGAATTTCAATTTCAATTTCAATACGATAGCCCTAGGCACACTACCTGAGGCAGCTTCTCGATAACCGGGTACCGACTAGGATAGGGGTTTGTAGGGCACATGGATCGAGTCGCCGTTCCTCAAAAGATGGTGGGTACGGGGGTTCATCCCCAAGAACCCCCCGTACCGGGTTTTTCCGACGGCGGGTGATCTTAAGGACCGCCGCCGCCAGACCATGCCGCTCCTCCGTCTGCGACCCACCTCCGTCTTGCGTAGCTTCGCGCCTCGCCCCCAGGGAAGACTTAAAACTCTCGCATAGCTGGCGACTGCTAGCGAGCGCTATGCCCTAGCGGTGCTTCCCAAATGTCCGCCGCCAGCTCCAACACCCTCGTCCCCCCGCTGATCCGTCCGTACCCTTCTTTGCCAAAAACATTCCCCATACATCGTACCCGTCAGGACGGGAGAGTATCTTTGAGTATTCAGTCGCTGAAAAACATATAGAACAAGCCGAGCGGGAGATCCATGTGCTAGTGTACGGATATTATGCTTTTCCCAACCCTCCGTACATGGCTTCTCGACAGTTGCTGATCCCGCAGATCGCAGTTGCCGTTACCTCGTTTAGCCCCCTGCCGTGCCAAGCCTGCCGCGGCTACATGGTTACCAGCGCCCACCGCGTGGAGGTAGAGGTAGGTGCCGACGGGAATGCGAGCGCACCCCTCTCCGGGGCCGCCGCCGCTGCGCCGCCGGCGGGCGCCTAAGGGCAACAATTGTCACGGAAGCCCGACAACGCCATACACACCAACCATCGAGGGCGGAAACACCACTACAAAGAAATTGCACACAATTCCAAGCTGGAGACGGGGGGGGGGGCGCACTATCGGGTGAATACGCATCCACAGAGTGCACGACAACCCTAGTTGATTTTCATATTTCTATTTATTTAGCGACTCAACCGCCAACGCATCTCTCCACCTGCACTGGCCGTGCCCCACATTGGGTGGAGGATACAAAAAAGGTTCTTTGAGACACCCCGGGGCATCAGGCCGAGGGGTCGGCGCGCATCATGCCGTCTCTCTGAAACCGCTGTTAGGCACAAGTCCGGCTAGCGGGTTTTACCGCTGCCTGTTTTTTCAGCTCTTTCTTTTTCTCCCTCTGTCAAAATGGCGCCGAAAACTCGCTTTGTCGACTCTCCACATGTTTCGCCTCTTGATTCCCCTGACCTCGGCTCTCGCAGAGCTCATTCGTTTCCACCCATGATACTCGTTTCCACCCATGAAAAAACCCGATTCCCCTGACCTCGCGCTCGTCCTGGAGCAAATGGCGCTCATCAACGCCCGCCTAGACGCGCGGACGGCCCACGCTTCAGCTGCCGTTGCAGTTGCTATTGGCGCCACCCTCGTCGCACACTGCCGTCACGATGCGCACAGCGAACCCTCGCCCCACGACCTGCATGTGGAACAGCTCCCACCACCACCTCCATACCCTCCCGCAGTGTATACCCTCCCTACCCTCAGACCTGTTTTCTCGGAGGCGCCGCCGCACACCGTCCCCCCCCCCCCCCGTGGCCACCCGCACCCGTACGGCCCGCCGCCTGCAGTGATTGGCCACTCTCCCTTCCCAGGTGGACCCCTCCTCCCTTCCATGGCCGGCATTCGCCTCCTACCCAACGTGGTGGTCCCACCACCCGTTGCGGCCGTCGCCCCACCATTGACCCGGTGGTCATCGGCCGGGCGGCCCACGAGGCTACCGGTTTCGACAAGGACGCCTCAACCGATCCATGAAGATGTCGGTCCCTACCATGGGGCCGACCACGGACTTCAAGCAGTGGAAGAGGACTTGTCTTAATTTCTTTTCCATAAAGGCCGCATACCTCATCCCATAGCTGGCCATCCGCGACTCGGGCGCCTAGTTAGACGAATAGGCGCAACACTACGCCTACATGCTGCTTCTTCATGCAGCAAGCGCGAACCAGCGCGATGACCAGGCAATGAAGTGCATCTCCCCATCACGTCCCGACTGCGCCGCAGCCGCGTGGGACATACTGTGTGAGCGTCTCGACATTCGGTCCTTTGCTCGCTCCATGTCCCTGCTGACAACCTGATGGTCAGACACCGCCCAGGACAGTCACTCAGTGACTATGTCCACTACATGCGGCAGACGTTCGACGACTACAACGAGACATGTCAGCTTGCTGATGGTTCCGCTGCCATCCACCCTCACAACCTCGGTCTCCTCATGCTGCGCGGTATTTCCAGCACCGGCCCACACGGTCGGGCCAAACAGTGCGTCATCAACGCGTTCGACACAGACTACCTAATGTCCGTGGATGACGTGATGGCTAGCATCCTCCACTTGGCACACAATATCGACAAGGACGACGCCCCGGACACAACAGCTCCCCACATCTCACCACCTCTCATCTCCGCCTTTGTCGCTCCTGGCCGCGGTTCGCACAACGGTCGAGGCCACCCTCCACGTGGTCCTCGCGGTGGTCGCGGTCTACCCAACAAGTGTAGCGCCTGCGACAGCCTCGACCACATCTTGTCCTCCTTTTGTGCCCCGGATGACGCTCTCTTGCGGTGGACACTCGCGAAGCGCAAGGTGATCATCCAAAAGTACGGCGCCACTGGTGGCTCTCACTCTGCGCACGCCGCTCTGTTGAGCGACGCCCCCGCCGATGACTCGGACAGTAGTTTGCCCACCCTCGAGGAGTGCACGGATGAATACGATGACACCGAGGTGAGTGTCCCCTTCAGCTCCGTAGCCTTCTCCTCTTCCCTCACCCTTGGCCGTAACCTCTCACAGTTCTGGGTAGTCCACAGTATGGCCGTTCCCAACTCCATGTGGTCATGCGTTGTCAGCACTTTTGTGTACCTCCGCAACTGCACGTACAATCGCTCAGTCGGACCCAATGGTGGCATCCCCTCACCCTCCTTACGTCGTTTGTGCATGACGCGTCTAGGTTACGCGTCTTCGGGTGCGCCGTCTTCGCCAAGGTGCCCGACAAACTACGTCGAAAACTCAGTGAAAAAGCGTTTCGTGGCGTCATGGTTGGCTACCCCGCTGACGCACCCGGGTATCGTGTGTACAACCCGAAAACACGCCGCATCACAACTTCCGTCCATCATGTCTTTCAAGAAAACACCCCGGGCTTCGGCACGCAGCTCTTTGTATTGAACCATGCAAATACAGATAGTGTGGAAGGTAACTCACGCAAACGTAGTTACACTCACAGTCACGCAAACAAGACAGTTACAGAGACAACTAGCCTACAGGCGTGGTGTCGGGACAACATAAGTGGGAGAGTTGTAGCCTAGCGATAGCTTTGTACCGAGTCAAACAGTTTATCGGTATGTCCGATCTAGACATGTACTAATCATATCTAGAGTAGCTTACAATAGCTATCTGCAACTAATACTTATACGGTATTACTTACAACACTCCCCCTGAAGGTAGCTACGGGATGAAGCGTTGCATTGGGTCTTCTCCTCCAAGGATTGCACTTCGGTGTCTTGCCAGTGCAGGTCTTGGGAGGGGTTTGGTAAGCATGTCAGCCACCATTTGGTCAGTGGTGATGTACCTCAACTTGATGGTTCCCTGCTCCACGTGGTCTTTGAGGAAGTGCCACTTCATACCGATGTGCTTGGTCTTCTCGCTGACCAAGGCATTCTGGGAGTATGCAATGGCGCTTTGGTTGTCCTCCCATATGGTGGTGGTTTCGGTGACGGGGGAGTTGAAGATTTCCCCCACGAGTTATCGGAGTTGGAGTCCCTCCTTGGTGGCGTCAGCCGCATAGTAGTACTCGGCTTCACACGTGGATTGAGCCACACGAGTCTGTTGTTTGGACTTGTTGCTGATGGGCCCGCGTTTGCGGGTGAAGAGATAGCCAGAGGGAGACTTGCGGGTATTGCTGTCGTTTGCCCAGTCAGCGTCGGCAAAGCCTGTGAGTTGGAGGTTGTGGACTATGCCCCCCCCCCCCTCCCAACGCAAGGCGCATGTCGACGGTGCCATGAAGGTAGCGGAGGACCTTTGTCAGAGCCTGCAGGTGTGCCTCCGTGGGTGAGGCTTGGGCGGAGCAGAGGATGCTCAACGCCGTGGAGACATCGGGCCGCGTGCAGACGGCTGCATACTGGAGGCTGCCCAGGAGGCTTAGGTAGACGTCCTGGCCGCCCCGGTGAGAGAGAGCGAGGTCATGTGAGCGAGGCCGGCGAGAAAGCCCGGGTCCATGGGAAGTGACGACGGCTTAGAGTCGGACATGCCGTACTTGGCGAGTATGTCGCGCAGGTACTTGGGCTTGCCTAAGAAGATGATGCGCGTGGAGCGGTCGCGGGTAATGTGCATGCCGAGGACTTGGGAGAGGTCGCCGAGGTCGTCCTTGATCTTGAACCGTGCTCCGAGTTGAGCTTTGGACGATGCGAACCAAGTGGCATCATTGCAGGCCGCGGGAATGTCATCGACGTACAAGGCGATCATGGCGAAAACGTGGCCGGTGCGGTAGATGTAGATGCACGGGATCGGAGACGCATTGTTGCCATCCATGGTCGACGAGCCGTGCACGAAGTAACATGTTGAACTCGCGGGGGGGGCTGTTTGAGGCCTTAGAGGCAAATCTTGAGGTGACACACTTTGGACGTGCCATCGGTGAAGCCGAGGGGCTGGCGGATGTACACATCCTCCCGGATGGGGGCGTAGAGAAACGCTGTGTTGATGTCAAGCTGGCAGAGTTCAAGGTCACGAGCGGCTGCGATGGTCAGGAAGAGACGCAGGCTGGCCATGCGGATGACTGGGGAGAACGTCTATGTGTAGTCCAGTCCAGCGCGTTGGATGCACCCCTTGGCGACGAACCGCGCTTTGAAGCGGGAGACGTCGCCGGCGGTATCCGACTTGACTTTGGAGATCCACATGTTGTTAACGACCATTCGGCTTGGGGAGAGGTCCACAAGTTCCAACGTGCCGTTGGCGATGAGGGAGGAATACTCATGTTGCATAGTTGCTTGCCACTGGGGGGCTTGGGCGTTGTCCATAGCAGCCCGGTAGGATTTCGGTTGCACACGCTCCCGGGCGGAGAGGAGGGCGACGGCAGTAGGGGACGTGCCTGCATGTGTGTGCGGGGGACCCGTGATAAGGTCGGGAACGTGAGGGTGCTCAAATATGTCTTCTTGAGCTTTGCCTTGTTCAGGATCACAACACGCCGTCACGAGAGTCGGGGGGTAGTCGGACAAGTGGGTAACCATATCACCGTATCGATTGGGGTGTGAGCGGAGCCGAGCATGGCGAGGGGCTGCGGGGGGGAAGGGGTGTTGGTAACGTGAGGTCAATGGGGTGGGATAGGGGTGAGGCTGCGGGTACGTCTGCCGAAGAGTCGGTGATGACCGAGTCGACGGAGGGTTGTGTGCCGAAGCCTTGGGTGTCTTCCTGAAAGACAACATGGACGGAAGTGGTGATGCGACGTGTTTCCGGGTTGTAGACACGGTACCCGGGTGCGTCAGGGGGATAGCCCACCATGATGCCGCAAAATGCTTTTTCACTGAGTCACCTTGGCGAAAACGGCGCACCCGAAGACGCGGAACTTGGAGGCGTCGGGCACAAACGACGTAAGGAATGTGAAGGGGACGCCACCATTGGGTCCAACTGAGCGATTGTACGTGCAGTTGCGAAGGTACACAACAGTGCTGACAGCGCACGACCACATGGAGTTGGGAACGGACATGGTGTGTAGCATCGCCGACGCATTGTCCCGGATAGCGAGCCAAGGACGTTCGGCTTTGCCGAGCATGTGGTGGGCGTATGGGGCAGAGAACTAGACCCCGACGCCGAGGTGTGCGCACATCCGGCGAGTGACAGCAGGTTCAAACACAGAGTCGGAGTCAAACTTGAGGACATGTGCGAACGCGCCCGTCTGGGAGTGATGGCGGGCATGCAAGTGTTTGATGCCCAAGAGGATTGTTTCCAACTCCGAACATGCGTCGTCTTTAGACTTCAGGAACCGCACCCACATGTAGTTGGTGTGGTGGTCGATGACGAGCAAGCAGTAGCGCAGGCCATGTGGGGAGGGGACATTGGTTGGTCCCCAGAGATCAGCGAAAATGTTGAGGAGGGGGCGGGATGGTTTCGCGCTAGCGGCGGTGTTGCGCGGTGCAGCTATGGCTTTGTGTAATAAGCAAGAGTCGCAAGAAACTTTGTTTACAAAGCTAGCTGACAGAGGGTTAGTCGGGACACCGTGAGTATGTTGGGCCTGTAGGCTTTGCATGTTCAGGTGTCCAAACCGATGGTGCCACAGTACGGGGTCACACTGGGCAGTAAGGGCAACCCGAGGTAAGGGGTCATGTGCCGACGTTGCGGATGGGCTCGAAGGGAGCTCTGGCTGGTGGAAAAGGAGGTAGAGACCGTTTCCAGACGGTTCTAGCACACCCATGCTTGTGGGTACAACAAGCAGACAAGTGTCAGAGTTAGAGAGGAAGATGAATTCACAGCCGCTGTGTGTTTGCATCCAGCTGACACTAAGAAGTCTGCCGATACGCTGAGCGGAGCGAGATGATAGGTCGGGGGTGTATAGTGCATACACAGTGCGGTGAATGAGCTGGCCAGAGGCAAGTCTGGTAGAAATCCGCACTGAGCCACTGCCCTTAACGTCAACGCCGACTCCTCCCACGCGAGAGGGAGCGGAGGGGGGTGTGAACTTTACGAAGTCATTTCGGAACGCGGTGAGATTAATCGAGCAGGCGGGAAAAACGACCCAAAACTGTGAGAGGTTACGACCTGGGGTGAGGGAAGAGGAGATTGTCACAAAGCTTAAAGGGACACTCACCTCGTCGTCATCGCAGTCATCCGCGCAGTCCTCGAGGGTGGGTAAGCTGTCGGCGTCATCGGCGGGGGCGTCGTCGGCTCGGACGTCGCTCAGCAGAGCAACGTGAGCACAGGTAGTGCCACCGGGGGCGCCGTACTTCTGGACGAGCATCTTACGCTTGGCGAGGTTGCACTTAAAAATAGTGTCATCCGGAGCAGTGCAATCGGACATGATGTGGGTTAGGCTGCCACATACGCCACACTTGTTGGGTCGACTACCGCGAGGATTACGGTGTGGTTGGCCTCGACCGCTGTGCAAGCCGCGGCCCGCAGCGACGAACGCGAAGATGGGAGGGGGTGATGCGACCGGAGCGGGTGTGTCCGGGGCAGGGTTGTCGTCCATGTTGTGCGCGAGGTGGAGGATGCTGGCCATCACCTCATCAGCCGACAATAGGTAGTCTGTGTCAAATGCGATGATGCCGCACTGTTTAGCTTGACCGTGTGGGCCGCTGCTGGAAATACCGCGCAGCATGAGGAGACCGAGGTTGTGGGGTTGGATGGCAGCGGAGCCATCAACCAGTTGGCATGTCTCGTTGTAGTCATCAAAGGTCTGGCGCATGTAGTGGACATAGTCACTGAGTGACATGCCTTGGCGCTGTCTCACCATCAGGTTATCCAAGAGGGACAGGAAGCGAGCAAAAGACCGACAGTCGAGGCGTTCACACAAAATGCCCCACGCGGCAGCGGAGCAGTCAGGGCGGGCCGGAGAAACGCATTTCATCGCTTGGTCAACGCGCTGATTCGCGCTGGCTGCATGGAGGAGCAGCATGTATGCGTAGTGTTGCGCCGGTTCGTCCAGCCAGACGCCGGAGTCGCGGATGGCCAGCTGCGGAATGAGATATGCGGCCTTGATGGAGAGGAAATTAAGGAAGGTCCTCATCCACTGCTTAAAGTCCTTGGTCGGGCCCATGATGGGGACCGACATCTTCATGGACCGGTTGAGGGCGTCCTTGTCGAAGCCGGGGGCTTCGTGTGCCGCTCGGCCGATGACAACCGGGTCAATGGTGGGGCGACGACCGCCACGAGTGGTGTGGCCGCCACGTTGGGCTGGGGGAGAATGCCGTTCATGGAAGGGAGGAGGTGGACCACCGGGAAAGGGAGAGCGGCCGGCCATGGTATGCCGCGGGCCGTACGGGTGCGGGCGGGAGACGAGGTGGGGGCGCGCCTCAGGGAAGAGAGGTCCGGGGCTTTGAAGGGCATATCCGACAGGGGGTATGGTGGGGGTGGTGAGAGGTGTTCAACCGAGAGCTCGTGACGCGAGGGCTCGCGGTGCGCATCGGGACACGAGGGCTTGCGGTGCGCATCGGGACGGCGTTGTGCGACGGTGGGTTCGCCAACATGAACCGCGGCGGTAGCTGCAGCGAAGGCCGTTTGTGCGTCCGGATGGGCGCAGCCAAGTAGGGGATGCTCAAACAGGGGGAGGGTGTGCACGTCGTGGCCGTCTCGAGAGGGTTCGAGCTGCGCATCGCGATGGCGCTGAGCGACAGGGGTGTCGGGATTAGCAGTCGAAGCAGCACCAGCACCAGCAGCAGCAGCGTCGGCCGACTGCGCGTCTAGGCGGGCGTTAAGGAGCGCCATTTGCTCCATGACCAGCGCGAGACTATCACGGGTGCGAACGAGAGTGCTCTGCTGAGAGCCGAGGTCAAGGGAAGCAAGAGGCGAAACGGGCAGAGAGTTGGCATGGCGAGTTTTAGGCGCCATTTGGACAGAGGATGAAAAGGAAAAAACACTGAAAAAAAAAACAGGCAGCGGTAAAAACCGCTAGCCGGACTTGTGCCTAACAATGGTTTCAAAGAGACGGCATGATGCCCGCCGACCCCTCGGCATGATGCCCCGGGGTGTCTCAAAGCACCTTTTCTGGATCCTCCACCTAGTGTGGAGCACAAGTCGAGGCCAAGGCCATGACATGTGGAGCGCTGCGCTGGCGGCTGAGTCGCTAAGATAATATTGAAATAAAGAGGTAAGCTAGGGCTGTCGTGCAACATGTGGATGCGTATTCACCCGACAATGCGCCCCCCCTTCTCTAGCTTGGACAGTGTGCACTCTGTCCACACACGACGAGTGCGTCGGTGTGGGTGGCTGTCTGTCGCCTTCGAGTAGCTGACGTAAGAGGGGTGGAGGTGGGTTTTAGAGCGTAGTTTATACTGGCGATATCGCCGACTACAAGGTGAAAGTACTACGGTTTTATCTAAACTTGCCTTGTGCGGGAGAGCTGTCGATCGCAGCTTGCCGAACCAGGTTGTCGAGCGTGAGTGACGTGAGGCGGGGGCCCATAACCTATTGAACCATGCAAACACGGTTCGTGTGGAAGATAACTCACGCAAACGTAGTTACAGTCATAGTCACGCAAACAAGATAGTCACAAAGACAACCAGCCTACATGCGTGGTGTCGGGATAACAGAAGTGTGAGAGTTGTAGCCTAGTGATAGCTATGTACCGAGTCAAACAGCTTATCGGTACGTCCGATCTAGACATGTACTAATAATATCTAGAGTAGCTTACTAATACTTATACGGTATTACTTACAACACTCCGTCGACTCGGTCATCACCGACCCTTCGGATGACGCACCTGCCGCCTCACCCCAATCCCACCCCATCGACGTCACATTGCCATAACCCCTACCCCCTGCTGCAGCCCCTCGCCAAGCTCGGCTCCATTCTCATCCCCTATGCTACGGCGACATGGTTGTCCACGTGTCCGACTAACCCCCGACCCTCGTGGCGGCGTGTTGTGACCCTGAACAGGGCAAAGCCAAAGAGGACATGTTCGAGCACCCTCACGTTCCCGACATTGTCATTGGTCCCCCACACACACCTGCCGGCACATCGCCTACTGCCGTCGCCCTCTTGTCCGCCCGGGAGTGTGTAGAACCGAAATCGTACTGGGCTGCCTTGGCAAGCGACCAGGCCCCCCAGTGGCAAGCCGCTATGCAGCATGAGTATCCCTCCCTCATAGACAATGGCACATGGAAACTAGCTGACCTTCCCCCGGGTCGCATGGTCGTTAACATCATTTATATCTACAAAGTCGAGTCTGACACCGCCGGTGACGTCTCCCGCTTCAAAGCGCGGTTCGTCGCCAAAGGGTGCAGCCAACGCGTTGGACTAGATTACACAGAGACGTTCTCCTATGTAATCCGCATGGCCAACCTGCGTCTCTTCCCGGCCATCGCAGCCGTCCGCGACCTTGAGCTCCGTCAGCTTGACATCGCCAATGCGTTTCTCTACGCACCCATTAAGGAAGACGTGTACATCCGCCAGCCCCTCGGCTTCAGCGATGGCACATCCAAAGTGTGTCACCTCAAGCGCTACCTATACGGCCTTAAGCTGTCCCCCCGCGAGTTCAACATGCTCCTCCGTGCATGGCTCGTCGACCATGGGTGGCAACACTGCCTTTCATACCCGTGCATCTACATCTTCCGCACCGGTTACGTCTTCGCCATGATCGCACTATACGTCCATGGCATCCCCGCAGCCTGCAATGATGCCGCATGGCTTGCATCGTTCAAGGCCCAGCTCGAAGCACGGTTCAAGATCAAGGACCTCGGCGACCTCTCCCAACTACTCAGCATGCATACTACCCGCGATCGCTGAGCACGCACCATTTCGCTAGACCAATCCAAGTACATGCGTGACATACTCGCCAAGTACGGCATGACCGACTCTAAACCGTCGTCACTTCCCATGGGCCCCGGCTTCCTCGCCGGCCTCGCTCACATGACCTCGCCCCCTCTCAGCGGCGTGGCCAAAGACGTCTACCCCAGCCTCCTGGGTAGTCTCCAGTACGCGGCCGTCCGCACGCGGCCCGATGTCTCCACGGCGTTGACCATCCTCGGCTCCGCCCAAGCCTCCCCCACGGACGCCCACATGCTGGCTCTGAAGAGGGTTCTTCGATACCTTCATGGCACCGTCGACATGTGCATGGCGTTGGGGGGGGGGCACAGACCACAGTCTCTAACTCACAAGCTTTGCCGACGCTGACTGGGCAAACGACAGCAGCACCCGCAAGTCCCGTTCGGGCTATCTCTTCACCCTCGGACGCGGGCCCATCAGCAACAAGTCCAAACATCATACATGTGTGGCCCAATCCACGTGTGAAGCCGAGTACTACTCTGCGGCTGATGTTAGCAAGGAGGGACTCCACCTCCGGCAACTTATGAGGGAGATCTTCAACGCCCCCATCACCGAAACCACCGCCATCTGGGAGGACAACCAAAGCGCCATTGCGTACTCCCATAATGCCTTGGTCAGCGAGAAGACCAAGCATATCGGTCTGAAGTGGCACTTCCTTAAAGACCACGTGGAGCAGAGAACCATCAAGTTGAGGTACCTCCCCACTGACCAAATGGTGGCCGACATGTTCACCAAACCCCTCCGTGGACCTGCAGTGACAAGACACCGAAGTGCAATCCTTGGAGGAGAAGACCCAATGCAACGCTTCATCCCGTAGCTACCTTCAGGGGGAGTGTTGTAAGTAATACCGTATAAGTATTAGTTGCAGATAGCTAGTGTAAGCTACTCTGGATATGATTAGTACATGCCTAGATCGGACATACCGATAAATTGTTTGGCTCGGTACAGAGCTATCGCTAGGCTACAGCTCTCTCACTTATGTTGTCCCGACACAACGCCTCGGGTTGGTTGTCTTTGTGTCTGTCTGTCCTATTTCCGTGACTGTGTTTGTAACTACGTATGCGTTTGTTACCTTCCATACTGATCGTGTGTGCACGGTTTAACAATGGTGCGGCCCGAGCGATCTCGGGTGATATGCATGCCCGTGAGTTGGGAGAGGTCGCCCACGTCTCTAATTTTGAACCGTGCACCAAGTTGAGCTTTGAACGATGTAAGCCAAGTGGCATCATTGTAGGCTGCGGGAATATCGTCCACGTAAAGTCCGGTCATGGCGAAGACGTGACCGGCGCGGAAAATGTAGATGCATGGGTCGGATATACGCATTGTTGCCACCCGTGGTCGACAAGCTAGGCACGAAGGAGCATGTTGAACTCGCGAGGGGACTGTAAGTTGAAGTCCGTAGAGGCAACGCTTGAGGTGACACACTTTGGACGTGCCATCAGCGAAGCCGAGGGGCTGGCGGATGTTCACGTCCTCCTTGATTGGGGCGTAGAGAAACGCAGTGTCGATGTCAAGCTGACACAATTCGAGGTTGCGGGCGACCGCGATGGCAAGGAAGAGGCGAAGGTTGGCCATGCGGATGACATGGGAGAACTTTCCGTGTAGTCGAGGCCATCGCGTTGGCTGCATCCGTTGGCGACGAGCCGTGCTTAGAAGCGGGAGACATCGCCAACGGTGTCGGACTTGACTTTGTAGATCCACAAGCTGTTGACGACCACGCGGTGAGGGGGAAGGTCCACGAGTTCCCACGTGCCGTTGTCTATGAGGGAGGAGTACTCGTGCTGCATAGCGGCTTGCCACTGGGGGGCATGGGCGTTGTCCATAGCTGCCCGGTACGATTTGGGTTGCACGCACTCTCGGGCGGAGAGGAGAGCTACGGCAAGAGGTGATGTGCCGGCAATGGTGTGGGGAGGGCCAGTGATCATGTCGGGCACGTGGGGTTGCTCGAAGATGCCCTCTCGGGCTTTGCCATGGTCATGGTCACAACACGCTGTGACAAGTGTCGGCGGGTATTCAGACATGTGGGCCACAAGGTCCCCGAAGCGGTGGGGGTGCGACCGAAGTCGAGCTTGACGGGGGTCTGTAGGAGGAGGTTGAGGATCGGACAGTGGGGTGTCGATAGGGTGGGATGGTGGTGAGGTGTCCATAGGAGAATCATCATCCGAAGGGTCAGTGATGACCGAGTCGATGGGGAGGCGCGTGCCGAAGCATGGGGTGTTTTCCTGGAAAACAACATGGACGGAAGTTGTGATGCAGCGAGTCTCGGGGTTGTAGACGCGGTACCGTTGTGCGTCAGTCGGATAGCCAAACATGACGCCACGAAACGTTTTTTCGCCGAGTTTCCGACGCAACTTGTCGGGCACTTTTGCGAAGACATCGCACCCAAAGACGCGGAACTTGGACGCGTCAGGCACTGACGATGTAAGGAGAGTGAGGGGAATGTCACCGGTGAGGCCGACTGAGAGGTTGTACGTGCGGTTGCGGAGGTACACAACAGTGCTGACAGCGCACGACCACGTGGAATTGGTGACGGCCATGCTGTGGAGCATCGCAGAAGCATTGTCCCGGATGGTGCGCCATGGGCGTTTAGCACAAGTTTCATTTCATTTCATAAACAAGTTTCAGCACAAGTTTCGGTTCGCCCTTTTAATGAGCTAAAGTACAGTTAAACCCTAGAAGCCCTACATGCTAAATTCCCGCCCTCCGCGAAAAGCCCTATTACACTAGTAACGGACTTCGTGGGAAAAATCTACATCGATTTTTGAAGTGGATGCTAAGCTTAACTCCTAACACGACAAATCACGATTGCGCGCTACACGGTGGGACGTCATTTTCATATTTTTAGCAAACTGTCCTGTGCCGACTTTGAGTGCCTTGGAGTTATGATGTGCAATTCTAGGGTCCCTCGCGCTACTTTGAGGGTTTTAATGTACCCTGACAGCGGCGGGTTCCTTTTGGAATCCGTTGTCGAACTTTTGCCCTTAAGTGAATGATGCGGCTTTCATACTCGTTGTTTGTTAAAACCTTTTGAAATCAACACAACTCCCCCCCTTTTCAAAAAAATCCAAAGCGCTTTCGGTGACTGCATTCTCCGAGCTAATAGGGGGAAAGTATGTTCGTCGTTCTTCCTCTGCTACCTAATATCGCTATGTATTATCCAATGTACGCTCCACAAAAGTCCGGACAAGATTTCGCACCTTCGAAAGTAGAAAATGTAACCATGCGTCGATTTTATTGACAAATATCCTGAAATCCTAGGTAATGCTTTTGCGCGCAAAACGGAATGCGCCGACAGCTACGAGGGGCGAATTCGAGCACTGCCGGGCTTGTGTACATCGCGCCCGCACCCGTGCGGCAAGCTCTTTCAAACAATCGCCGTGCTTGGTAGACGAAAAGAGTAACGGGAGCACAACGCCGCAATATGAACGTTGATGCGACGGTCGCGCAAGTATAATGCATAGGCGACGGAAGGAGGAGGTGTTGGACATGCCGCTGTGGGGGGGACGCACGAAATCGCGTATGTAGACTTACCACCGATATGCGCACAACCCAAGGGCAAGCCGCACTTCGGCCACAATGTTCAAGCGATCATATCTTACTCATATATTGTCAAAACGTCTTGTAACATGTACCGTTGGACGCGTCTTTTCAATGCTCGTCGAACGCATTTACTCCAAAGTTCAAAAACTCACAAATCGATTTGTTATGAATTATTTCAAGTTACGAATTATTCCGGCAAAGCTGAGCCGCAATGCGAAGCAACACCCATCGAATTCGGCTCACCTCATGAGGCGATTTGTGCGGGGTTTGTCGATATATGTTTACCAATTCTTCATTCCTATTGACTTCCGAGCCTAATTCCCGACGCGTGCCACGCGTGGGGCGGGTGTGGTTGTCACAAGCACATACCCAAGCATTCCAAGTACCACCATCAACGTGATGCGTCCCTAACGGCCAAGTTGGACCTCGCACCTCCCCGCAGCCAATCGCCCTCGCATGTTTACAGCGTGTAGTGTTTATCTAAACCTGCGTCATGTGCGTTTTTGCTCGCTTGCTTTCCAAAAACATCACCCGTGCCAACGACGTGAAATTTCGTGCTCTATTCACACACCCGCAAACCCAACCTCGCGCATTGAACACGGCACCCACGCCTCCAAACCCCCTCCCAAAAGCCCCCCAAAATACGGTTACGTGGAAAACAAAGTAATATGCAACTTGGTGTGCGCGCTTGAGCAATGCCCGAGCGTGGCGCTGGGAATGACGTGTGACGTGTGTAGTTCAGACAGCTTCCCGGGAATTGATTGGCTTAATTCGACAAACTCCACCGACAACACCCGCTTTAAGCTGAGGTCTAACCACCCCGGATGACGGCTTACTGCTTGCTTCTCGGCTCTCCTACAGTTGGGTGGTACTCGGGTATCGTCGTGCTAGACGTGGTGAGAGGGGAGCGTGTTCTTGACTAGCTTATGCTTAATTAACATAATGCATGTCCGGACTTTTGTGGAAGAGTGTATATCAAATATTGAGGGTTTTTGATTTTCGAGTCGGCAAAACGAGAAAATATGAATATGTCGACGCACTTTTCTTCTTTTTGCTTGGTGGCTAATGCTGCTTTTTCTTGCAAGAAACTTTTGATATGTCAACGCACTAAGCGATTCTTCGGAGAAACCCCACCGTACCATCGTGCGTGCCCCCTCAAGGAATCTCACAGTCCCCATGGAGGGAAAGGACCTATAATTTTTTCTCCAACCTTCCGTTGCGCGATATGGAATCTGGAATGTCAATTTGCTGCGCATGTCCCCTCTTGATAGCCAAGTCGCAGAGGGTCGGCTTTTTTTCGCGTCGGAGCGGAAAACCATCCTTGCATGTCGGAACGCGTGAACCTCGCCTGAACCAATGCTATGCGATACGAGCTAAGTCTCTGCGTGACATCAGCAAAAAATGGTTTCATGTTTGACATTGGTGCCATTGATGGGCGGACCGACAAGGGTGATTTTGCAACATGGATGTTAGCAACTAAACATCAAGTTTTACATATGGATTCATGCGCAATCAATCAGTGGAACATCCGCTTTCATTGTTGCTACTTGCAACACAAAAAATCGAAATACTGACCAATACTGACAAGCTGCTCACCGGTGGTGCCTACCAATGACGGCGTAACTGACTCAAATAACGCGCTTCCGCTTTTCCCCTGCCCTCCGGCTCCTCCAGAATGCCTTTGCCTTGGCTTTCATTTCACTGAGCTCCTTTCTAAGAAGCTTGAATGCCGCATCCATGCCAAGCAAGTACTCACTCTCATCCTCCCACAGCCTACGGATGGAGCTTTCACCCGCCAGGCCCTCCTCATTCATCGCCATAACTTCCGCTTTGAACACATTTATTGTCTTATACAGCTCCAGCAAGACAGAGTACTTGGACTTGTATTCTGCTTCGTACTCGGCCGCCTGTTCATCAGAGGTGACATCCTCATACGTCTTCCGCGAGCGTTTGAAATGCTCCAGGAAAAACCACTTCTTCTCGGCATTCCCAGCTCCCTCAGCTCGTTTACATAGCAAAACCTCTCTGGGAGCACTGAGGTGACTCACTTCTGCCGCGGGCGTTGGTTCCTCAACTACTGGGGGCGCCTGCCCCGCATCCTCCGCTACAGCGTCATATGCAATAGCAGCACGCTGGGCGGCGGCTCCTTTAGCCGGCGCGCCCTCTCCGCGGTGCTTCTGCTTCGCTGCTCCTATTTGATTTGCGTTACCTGGTGCCCCCGCCAGTACGTCATTGTTTGTAGGCTGAGCAGGCTGTGCTCTGCCTCCCCCGGCCCTCTCTCGCATGACAGCCTCCAACGCCTCACGCTCTGCTCGCTCCGCGGCAGCAGTAGAAGGAACAGCCGCCAAGCGGTGCGCCGCGTCTCCATTTGGAGCCCAAATCTTTGTTTTCCCATTGTTGCTTATGACCCGCTTGCGCTTGGTAATGCGCCCGGGGTCGTGTGCAGGCTGTGCCTCCCTTGTCGCCTCCACATGAGGAGAGCTGGAGGGTTGTTTAGCTTCGGGCCCGCCTATGCCAGCACGGGCAGGTGGCGCGGCGCTGCCCCCTTGGCTGCCACCCAGAGATGCCCTTTGCTCATATTCCTCGCGGTATTCATCCTGTAAGCCCAACCGCATACACCCTTACTTATTCTTACTTGTACTTATATCTTAAAAGCATAACACATTGACATATTGTAAATCGCATGCTAAGAACACCTCTGCCAGACACTGACAACGTAGTACAATCACCCTCTCTCGTGTTCTACAACTTACCTTAAGAACATAGGCTGCGGGAGCCTGATATGTCGTCAGTTTCTTCAGCTCGCTCAGAACATTGGCTTGTGACGGCAACCGCTGCGGCGGCGTCCCGATGAGTGTTAACGTCTGTGGAACGAGGCACAGATTGCGAGCGGAAGCTTCAGTGCAAACGCACGATAGAGTCCACAGCAACAGGCGCTGACGCAACCAACGAAATGGGCTGCACATACTCAGCTGTAACCCCCCCCCCCCCCCCCCCCCCCCACACACACACACACGCACTCTGTCTATCTCTCTCTCTCCCTCTCTCTCTCTCTCCGACCCTTAAATACGCGGGCATACACACACAAATACGCGCTCTCTCTCCCTCACACACACACACATACACACACACACAAATACGCGCTCTCTGTCCCTCACACACACACATACATACATACACACAAACGCATAGACACACACACACACACACACACACACACACACACACACACACACACACACACACACACACACACACACACACACACACACACACACACACACACTATTAGTGCAAGCTCTGCTCCACGCACCTCCTTGACAAGGCGCTCGACGATTTTCGAGTTTTTGACCTTCATGCCGGGAGGGTACATGAGGGCGATGATGCAGCCGCGCATGCCATCCTGCTTGGCAGCTTCAATCATTGCCTTGGTCGGCGAATTAGGCACTACCATCGCCGATTTCTCCTTTCCGCTCTTATCCTTTCCATCCCTCGAGCTTGGCGGCTGAGGGGGCGCGCCCTTCCTGGAAGGTTGCATGGAGGACAACGACTTGTTTGGGTTCTTCGAGTTGAACGCCAGCTTCATCTTCTCCGGAGCCGTAGTCTTACCAGCGACCGCTCCCGTATTGGCTTCAGCCTGTCCCTGCAGACGCCTCTCCGCCGCCTTTTTGCGTTTATCCTCTTCAAACTGTTGGTTCGCAGCCGCTGCCTTTGCCGCCAGAGCTAATCCGGTTTTGGTTTTTGCTCCCTTGACTGTCTGTGGTGTCATTAACCCCAGGAACGTAAGGACAGCACGTAGCCCAAATCCCTGGAAGTGCATACTTTGCTACAACAACCTAACCCAGACGAAAACATTCACGAAACCGACTTGGTGGTGGAACAAGGGGTAACTGCGCGTGGGCTGTGGCAACGCACCTTAGTTTTCCCGCCTGCAGCGCTCTCAACAACATGTATCTGACACTTTTGATGCACTACCGCTACCTCCTCAGCCTGTCCAGACAGACCACTTGGGTGCTGCACCAGCTTGGTCGGACGTATGAACTTCTGCGACCTGAACCCAAAGTCCTGCCCGCCAACACAGAGGGTGCCGTCGATGAAGTCCTGTCCGAAACGGAGGCTCACAGGCAGATTCTTCTTTTCTGCCTTTTCGATTGCCTCCCGCACACTCGCCGGGAGGCGAAGATGGACGGCATAAGGCACCGCCTGGCAGTAGCAGCAGCCAAGGAGACCAGGGTGAGGTCTTTGTTATGTGTGATACTATGTATACTATGTAAAATTCCGAAGTCACAAGAACTTAACAAGTGAACTGGACGAAGTCACAAGCAGGGCCGTACATCAGATAAGCCCAGGTCGTAGCTCGAGCATGCCTCGACGCTCCCAGCCATGGCGCAGAACCCTGAGCGCTGCCGCTGTTGTTGCTAATGCTGCGGCAGATGACGCTTGTTCGGAAAGGCCTAGTGCATCAGCAGCCGCAATGCGGCGCTCCGCCTCCGTCACCTTAGAGTTCACTAGCAGTACCAGTAGCAGTCGATGGCAGAGTCTATCGGTTAATGATCTGGCTAAGCCTGGTTGTCACCGCCTGCCGCCCGGCGGCTCTTATCTCGGGCTCCACCAATGCGCCAGCAGGATGGGTATGACACGGTTGCGGACTAGGTGAGGCGAGGTGGGCGAAAGTAGATGGCTGCGCTGTCGGTCGCCGACCCACCTTTCACCTGTTTCCAACCTATGCAGCCGTGCTTTTCCAACTCACTACCTTTTGCTCTGTGCCCTCTGCGGCAGCGCTGCGTCGTCAACACGTAGCGTCAGTGGGCGCTTCGTTGTTTCGGGAAGTAGAAGGAACGATGCCCTAAATACATGCATAAGCGATCTAGTGCGCCAACCTAGTCGTATGCGCCCAAATACTTGGACGTCTTGGACCGTGCGGTGGCTGGATCGTTTTGCTAGGGCAAGCGCGGAATTAGCCCAAGACGTACGCGTCCCACCCGCTTGGAGGTCTTTGCAAACACGCGTGGCCTCTAACCTTGTTAAAGCTGCGGTATGGGGTCGATTCGAGACATCATCGTCGGCATGTACTAATACGTGGAGTATTTATTCCCAGGCCTCATATGTTGGGAACCCATTGCCACAATACGGCACGGGCATTCCCGCGGGGGCCGTTGCAGGGTTACACATTATGATTCAAATGCGTACGCGTGTATTTCCCACAGCCCGTCGTCTTGCCCGCATTCATGCCATGCCTGAACGTTTTCTCCATCATTGTCCTGCATGCGGCGGGGATGTTATTGAATCTATAGAACATATTTTGCTTGAATGCCCACGTTGGGAATGCCACCGTCGTAATTTTGGGGCGCTAGCCCCAGATTTTAATGGTTTTGTGCGTCGTTTCGCTACATCCCCCGAAGATATAAATGCCTTACTTTTAGGCGGTGTCCCCCCTTCCCTTCATGGCGCCACCCATTTTACAGGAAATGGGAGGTTTTTCCAGTTATGGCGCCAAGCCCTCCCTCATATTGCTTTCTTTGTAGTTCATGTATCGCACTCCCGAAATGTTTTGCTCCGTGAGATGGGCCTTGGTCCTTCTCGCATTTCTCGAATGGGTCGACGCCCGGACGGGTAGGGCAGACCTTTCTTGGTCAGTGCCGGGACTGCATTCATGTTTGTTTGCATGTCACTGGAAGGTTTTAGTTGGTGAAACTCCAACACTGGCCTCGTGTGGGGTTAGCGCGGTACGGTACGGTTCTCGTACAATGGTACTTAATGCACTCACACGAGCGTCGCCTACCCGGGAGCATGATCGATGTTGAGTTGAGGTTTGTTTCGAACTTCTGCTCTCAGTCATGCTTGCAAAACGCCGCCTGTAGAGGGTGCCGGTGCGGGTTCCCTGCCAGTCCCATATCCCGGGGGCGCAAAAAAAAAAAAAAAAAAAAAGGAACGATGCGTATGTGGACAAATTTCCGAACATCAGGGAGTCACTCCAGTATCCGCTATATACTATCAGTCCCCAGCACTGGCAACTGCAATGCTGGCGATGCATCATAAACAGGATTACAGGAAAACGAGATGAGCACGGACATGGAAAGTGGGAGGGCAAACAAAAGGGCAAGAGTGACAAGAGGATCACGGAATCCAAAGCACGGCAAAAGGAAAGCACTACATTGTGCACAAACCTAGCAGATTAAACTAAAGAAACTCCTAGGCCACGCCGAGAATGCAACACGTGGAGGCAACAAACGGCGCCTCACGCGCCGCTCGAGGAAGCACGGGGACGCTTGCGGCCCATGGCGCGGGTGAAGAGCGCCGTGGCATGAGAAGACATCCCGGCCGAGGAAGAAGTGGGCTCCGCGCCGTCTACGGCGGCGGACAAACCGCACAAAACGTTGTCCGTGTGAGCAACATGGACGGCGAGAGAGACCTTTCGACGCCATGAGGCCAACAACTTGCCCACATGCATCCCTTTAGAGGCGGCTGCCTGCTTTAGCTCCGTCAAGAAAGCCGTGGCGTGGCCGCCGAGAGAACCAAACTCCGTGACTGCAAAGGGAATGAAACGGATGTCGGGGGGACTCCGCACCCCCTACGAGTACTTCTCGAACTTGGTCTTCTCAGCATGGCGTAGAGCGACCTCGGGAGACGGGGGGCTAGAAACGCCAAACAAACCGGAAACTACGGCATCACGGGCAATTTTTGAGCCTCGGATGCCGTGATAGTGCAAGACACCCACATCCGCGGGGAGGCCGTTATTGCCGTTGGGGAGTTGAACTAACATCGTGGGATCAGTGAGAACCTCGACGCCAACCCCGACTACGCCACGAACCGCGGAGTTGATTTCCGCAAGGGCCGTCACTAACCAAGAGTGAGCGGCGTGGACCGAAGCATCTCCGCCGCATCGAGCCAAATGGTCAGCAAAAGCAGTGGCCCACGCATTGTCCGACATGTCAACACCCGCCGACGCGAACGCACCCCACATAGCTTGAACCGAGAGATGGCAAGAAGCACAAGCATTGGGAGAGCGCAGAGTAGAGAGGATGCGGGATGAGGGTAGGCCGAAGATGCAACACACCGCGACGCGGAAAACTGCGTCGTAGTGCTCAGGGAACTTGTCACGGAGCTCGCCAAGGCGACCCGAAGTAAGCGGGTCCGAAGCCAAAAACCCAAGGGCGCCGTGGCCGAGACGAGATACAAAACGCCTTGACTCCGGCCAAGCGCGGTTGGAAAACGTGGGAGCGAGCTTCGCGAAGCGAAGCAAGTTGACGCGCTCATTGATGTCGGCTTGTAGCTTTGGAAAGATGTCCGTGGCAAACGTAGAAAGGGGTACGAGGGAGGGTAGGCCATCAAGGGACCGAGCGATCTGCTCGTTGTTTGATCGGGTTTCAGCTACGCAGCCTGCACGAGCCACCATTGGCCGTTGCGGGGGAAGCATCGCTAAGGCTGTGGTTATCAAGGGTTCGGACTCGGCGAGAGCGTGAGAACCGCATGCGGCATCTAAGCGCGCCCACAACCAAGCGAGTTGTCACCGTCGTTTCCGTTTGGTGTATCATGCCTTCGGGACACCGTTGTGGTCACAGCACTCGCTAACCGTCCATACATGGTCGGCTCCATCGGAACTTCGTCTTGGAAATCCCCACGCACGCGAGCATCTTGCGCTGTAAGGAAACGGATAGCTGAGCCCACTGCCAAAACGGCCGCTCCGACATGGGCCGCATCCGCCAAGGCAACCAAGTCCCCCACCCCCATGCCTCCGAAACGTTTGGGAAGAGACATGCATCATCCACCAATACATTACCCAAATATGGCAGGGAGTGCGTTGGTACTTGCTGTACCCGCGCATACAATTTTTGCACCTCGGTGTGTTAGTGCTTATTATGGTTCAGCTCGAAAATAGTATATAAGTTTCTTTAACCTGTATTGTGCGAGAAGCCGACAGATTTACGCATGCGAGTTCCGCCCCCAACAGCCAACTTTGATAATAGAGTACCGGTTTCACTTATCGGGAATCAACGTACGACAACTGTCCAGGCGCCTCGACATGATGCAATATGCCCTATAGACTTGGAGGACTAGCATGAGTTTCAGCCACAACGCATTTCAATGTTGGGAATCAAGCCATCCACTTACAACGCGGTCACGTGGGTTACATCTCAGTTTCAAGGGTATGCGTTAAACTGGTGGTTAAATGCGAAGACCGGGGGCAAGTTCCACAATATTTTCAGAGTTGGTTGAGACATTGAAGAAGACGACGCTGCTGCCTAACATTTGGGACAACGCCATTAAATCCTTGAGGATCCCTTAACCAAGCTAATAAGTCCTTCCAAGAGTACACACGCTTGCTGAACGACTAAGCGATACGGTGTGAGGCCGACACGAACGATGACGTTTTGTGCATTTGTTTTATCATCGGTTTGAATAGCTCATATTAGTCTCAGAAGAAGTCTCAGAACGCTATGTCGCACCGGCCGAAGGCAGTTACACCTTTAACCACTGTGGAGTGATAAAATTTTCTCACCGGTTGGTGGTTGATTGTCCTTATTTAGGGAGCGATGATCACTCTCAAGATGGCACTTCAGGCAATTGTAACGGACAGTGGTTCTCCTTTAACGCCATCGTGACAGCGCTTACGCCCAAGGAACAAAAACGTCACATCATGGACGAGTAACTGTGCTACAAGTGCCACAAACCCGGACATCGCCTATCTAAATGCGTTGAGATGCAAGGTGAGTCCTCGGACAAAACAATATTGATAATGTCGAATCTGCGCCAGTGATGGATAGGAGAAGGCGGCTACTAGTACTAGTGGCCATAAGGTATCACTAGCTATGACTGAGGCTTTGACTTCGACTTCGGTAGCGCCTTATGAGGAAGCGACCACGGTAGGACGTCATGCAATTCGTAAAACCGGACGTCGTCAGCATAGTAAGCAAAGGTTGAGTAGTAGACATGTAAAAACTCGATGTTGAGTTGATTGAAAACTGACCGATAAGGTCTTTACTCCTTAGTGCGATCAATTCCCTTTCATTTTGGAGGCATGTGATAATGACGAGGGGTTGATTACGCACGGGGACTTACCTCACTGAGACTACCTCAATGAGACTCACTGGGACTAACCATCTTATTCAATCTTGGCGAGGGCCATGTCTATGGAGAGGGCGGTCATTGATCCACCTTGGGAGCTCGCTGACTAAACTTGACAATATTTTTAGAGTTCAACAAACTCACAAGTAACTGGAGGGTGTACCAATTGTTTCTTTGCTCGCATGCAATTATTTACTCGTCACTCGTTGGTGAATGCGACTTAGTAAGAGACAGTTGCGCCCGCTCCATGGCATGTTCAATTGTAGTAAGTGGATTCTGAATGTCTGCATCCACCTACCGAGGATGTTACACCAACGGACGATGTGCATGCACTAGCAACGGTCGAATCGGACTTCATCATTGAGAATCGAGTGACAAATAACCCTAGTGGATTGCGCTGCGACGCTGGATTTCGTGTCGAAAGACTTTGCTACGTGAATTGGGCTTCAGCCGCGCAAGCCGCCAACCGCTAAGACACATGCACAACTCGCTAATGGCCAACGCGTTGCTTCGACCAAGGTGTGTGAAGTGTCTTTTCCACTCGCTCAGCAAAAAAGCTTCGTGCGTTTCATGTTCTTCGAGGCTTGCGTGTTGCGGACATCGTGTTGGGTTTACCATGGTTGGCAGATGAAGAAGTGACGATTAAGTTGGGTGCCGAACGTCTTCTTTCAGCATTGATGGATGGCACCGTTGTTGAGACTCAAGTGGGGGAACGACCACCTGAGTGTCTACTCATGTCTTCTACGATGGGTCCAAAAGCTGACGAGGAAGTCAGTCAGAGCTAAAGGACGAGCAGCGGAGTTTTTTCGCAGTTCATTTGACAGCTGCCGCGAAACAATCTTTATTCGTCTGAATTTCATTTGGCGACGAGCTCAATCATGAGCACCAGGAAAAATTGTGGTTGGTGCTTTATGGTGACTTCCCATAGCTACTTCAACCGGTCGACTCGCCTCATGCTAGTCGACACCACGGGACCAATATGCGACGACAAATGCTCAATTGCTTGTCGCTTGCCGACAGCGAGAAGCACAATCGACAATTAAAGGACGCACGGGGATACTGGGCTAATATGCCCTAGCCGCAATAAATTAGGAGCGCACAAATTGTTTGTGCGCACGGCAAATGATTATCTTCGCATGTGCGTTGCCTACCGAGACCTGAATGAGGTTACTCGGACGGGTGCCTATTCGTGCCCTCGTGTGGGCAATACCATGAACGAGAAAAAATACGCAAACTTCAGCACACGTTTATATGTGGCGTTTGGATTTCGGCAAGTTTGAGTGCGGGAGGAAGATGTTCACAAGACTGCGTCGCATACTCATGACGGCCTTCTGGATTGGGTAGCCATGCCCTTTGGATTGTACAATGCTCCACCGACCTTCCGGCGGATGATGAACGAGATATTACGCGACTTTTAAAAGAAGTTCGTTACGCTCTGCCTTGGTGACGTGTGTGGCGAGTGTTGTCCTGTGACATTACAATATAGGACTTGCACAAGTACTCGCAACGATATTTAGACCGTAATTTGAAATTTGAAATTAAACACTCCAATACCAGTAAAACCGGCTGGAGTCTCTGGGCCCCCCTTATGCTATGCCTAGCTGGACTTAGAAACGTGAGGTAGACCGTTGAACCACTAATCCCAACCTCTCCAATGGCAGTAGCGATACCGTCTAAAACATACCCGTATCCAGGTATTTATTATTTTTCTGATCTATACGTATATTTTTTGGGATACAATATGAAAAAAAAAATGTCGCTAGTCTCCACGATACGCGGCCTGCTCCAGCCGCTGCGGGGTCGCTGATCAACACGGTTGGTCAGCTTGAGCTGGTCGAGGCGAATCTGCATGACCTCGGCTCATGTGCGACTCCGGTCGTGCCGGAGCTTGGGGGGAAAGGCAGGTGAAAAACCCCCCTCGCTCAGGTCGTCGTCGGTCCCGCCTCGATCCGTGCTCAACCCCGCCCGAGGTATTAGCCGCTCCTCTCGACGCAGCTCGCCACCTAGCCTAGTCTTCTCTCCTCCTTCGGGGTCTGAGAAGAGAAAAGAACTAGGCTGCAGACGGTGTCCGGCTGGTTCTCCTGCCCCCGAGCCAGATTCTCTCCAGTCCCTTGTCCTTTTTCCGTCTGTTTCCAACACCTATCTGATCGCGTTGTGGCCGTCCGTGCCCTCCCCCGGTGGTTTACGTTGTTAGGGGGGCCGCCTTTACGAGCAGTGTGCCGTTACGATAACCCTAGGCACACTGCCTGAGGCAGCCTATCGATAACCGGGTACCGACTAGGGAAGGGGTTGGAAGAACACAAGGATCGAGTCGCCGGTCCTCAAAAGATGGTGGGTACGGGAATTCTTCCAAAACCCCCCGTACCGGGCTTTTCCGGCGGCGGGTGATCCTAGGGACCGCCGCCGCCAGACCGTGCCGCTCCTCCGGCTGCGACCAACCTCCGTCATGCGTAGCAACAGGCCTCGCCCCCAAGGGAGACCTAAGGCTCTCGCATGGCAGGCGACTGCTAGCGAGCGCCGTCCCTAGCGCTGCTTCCATGTTGTCCGCCGCCAGCTCCAACACCCTCGTCCCTCCGTTGATCCGTCCGTACCCCTCATCGCCAAAAAATGTTTCGCAAACTCCGCCCCCGCCCCATCGTCGGGAGAGTATCTGCGAGTATTTAGTCGCGGAAAAGACATATCGGACTGGCCGAGTGGGAGATCCATGTGCCGGTGTACGGATATTATGTTTTTCCAAAACCCTCCGTACATGGCTTCCCGACAGCTGTTGATCCCGCGGACCGCATCTGTCGGTACCTCGTTCAGCCCCCTACCGTGTCAGGCATGGCACGGCTATGGGGTTACCAGCGCTCACCGCGTGGAGGTAGAGGTAGGTGCCGACGGGCCTGCGAGCGCACCCCCCTCCGGGGCCGCCGCCGCTGCGCCGCCGGCGGGCGCCTTAGACCGTACTTTCCACGGATGTAATGTACTTGCAATTACACTTGCCATTGTTAAGCTCGAGGATGTTGTACGCAGTATTGTACGAAGATGTACCTCCCGGCATGTAGAGTACGCACAGTGAGTTCTCACATGCGTCAAGACGCTAGGCACGAGGCTAATTGGTTACGCAACCCGGCATGTTGGCCTACAAAAGACTACGGACGTCGACATCTGCATGGGGAAGCGTAGCGTGGCGAGACCGAAGGCGAGCTTCGCTAGACTATTTAAGTCTAGCACAATGGAGGGCGGTGACATGATATTCCACATTGTAACTTCTTTCCTTCAATCCCCGCATAGCTACTACTCCATTGTAACTTGCTTACATATCTACACACACTTTTCACTCATTGAACGCGTCCCATGAGAGAATTTCCCCTGACAACGCCAAGCACCATGCTAATTGGTTACGCAACCCGGCCGGTCGGGAAGCGAAAGGCTACGGACGTCGACACATGCATGGGGAAGCGTGACGCGTGACGAGAGTGCGAGACTGAAGGCGAGCTTCGCTAGACTATTTAAGTCTAGCGCAATGGAAGGAGGTGACATGATATTTCACATTGTAACTTTTTTCCTTCAATCCCTCCGTAGCGACAACTCAAATGTAGTTTGCTTTCAGAACTACACGCACCTTTCACTCATTCAACGCTTCCCATGAGACATTGTTTCCGCACAACCAACCACCGAGAGGCTGGTTGCGAGACATTTGCACTTACAACCGTACGCTCGAAGAGCACATGGAACATCTGCGTTTCATTTTACAACACTTCAAGGAAAGGTTCAGGCCGCGTCTTAGGAAATGGACTCCAATGAAATGGCTCCAAGAAATGCGTCTATAGGAATGGCTCCAAGAAATGGACTACCTTGGCTACCTAGTTTCCGCGGGAAACCTCTATGTCTCGACAAAGAAAGTTGAGGACGCAGAGGAGTGGCCGGTGCCTGTGCCACAACGCGAAGCTTGCAGTTTCATTCAATTCTGCAACATTTACGCGAAGTTCATTCATCATTTCATTGACATGTAGGCGCCGCTAACATGCTTATTGAAAACGTACATGCCGCAGAATAATAACGGATTTTGATGGCATCTACATGCATGGAAGCCTTCGAGACTCTCAAGCTACGATTAATTTCCGAACCATGTCTAGTTCTTTCAAACGCCAGCTCGGATGCGACATATTCCGTGGCTACAAATGCTTGGTTATTGGGAATTGTAAATGTCTTACTGCAAGATCCGGGAGGAGGTCTTCGACCAATCTCTTACCGGGCTCGTAAACCTAACAACGCGGAGCGTGGCAACTCGTACTTAGCTTACGACTTAGAAGCTTTGATTGTCGGTGAAGCCGTGAAGCATTTAGTATGTTACCTTGAAGGTTGTTCCAATTTCTTGGTCGTTCTCGGACCACGACACACTGCGACATTTGCTCATGCAACCTAATGATGTGTTTAACAAACGACATACGAGTCACTTACGGGATTTACAACCGTTCAAGGGAGTTATGACTATGGCTTATCGCAAGGGCTCAAGGAACGAGGCTTACACTTTAAATCGACGGGCGGATTTTCACCCTCAAGCCAATCTCCCACTGTCTTTGAATGGTCAAGGGCCATAAAGTTCAAATCCTCGAAATCAGTCCAAGCTGCCGAGCAGTCAAGACGCCCCTATGGCTTCACAGAATTGGACGCAGATTCAAGTAGTGCGGATGTACCCGGATTTTGGTGAGCAAGTTCGCCAAGGTTGCACCTTAGACTCGTTGTATGGGGACGAGGGTGATTGGACTAAGGGTGGACAGACTCTTGCCCGCGATAAAGTTTTTTGGAGGCATGATCGACTTTGCATTCCGAACGACCCAGTGCTAAAGCATGAGATGTTGTTTGATATACGCGACATTGGATCAACATATCACCGTGGCTACGCAAGTCCGGGAGCTAATGCCGTATGCAAGTTCTTGTGGCGTCGCATTCGATAACACGTAAGTTGTTACTATTACGGATGTCTTGTTTGCCGTCGCGCCAAGGAGCGATATTAGATGACAATTGCTCTCGACCCGTTACATGTTCCACTTCGACCATGGCACGCTATTGGACTTGATTTCCCAACACACATACATGTTCGTGCAAGCTTTGACAGTGTTTTGGTGGGTGTCGACCATTTGACGCGAATGGCGCTCTTCTTTCCATATTAAAAAAAGGTTACAACGGAGGAAACTGCAAATATCTTTTTGCAAGGCGCGTACCAGCTACATGGCCTTCCGCGTGTATTGAAATTGGAATTGAAGTTGTTTACATTATGTACCGGGTGAAACCGGCTGCTATCTGTGGCCCCTCCCAACTATGCCGTGCAGGAAACTTACAAGTAAGGGCTTGACCGTGAGCCGCCTAAATTCAATCTCTCCAAAGGGTGTTGGGGTTTTTTACTCCTGCCCCCGGGGAGTGTGACGATTGTGTGGGTGGTAGGTATCAGTCAGGGGCGTGTGTGGGTGTGGTAAGTGGAGGTGCGGCGTGTGGTCGTGCGGGATATGGTGCGGTAGATGAGAAAGAGATGGTGCAGCCATTGGACACTGTGTAAGTGGAGTTGTCGTAGTACGTGTGTGGTGTCGTGCCATGTTTTCGAGACGAGTATATCAAAAGGGTCAATGCGGACGATGAGAAGGGAGGTGAGATTAGATTTTGTGGATGTGTGAGGTGTGCATGCGCGGCTCATATCTATGGGAAGTATTATGTCGACCTATGTACCCGGCCAATGTTGTCGAATGGCATTGGCGAGAGGGTGTATTTATCGCCAATAAATCGTGCGATGAGAGAGAGCTTGTGGTCCGTGCAGTATTTCCATCCCCCTATCTGACTTTTTCTATCGAGGAGTTACGTCAGCGGCCGTTCGCATGTCCGACTAACCTACCGCAGGCGATGCCGCTGGTGGCGGGTCACCTGTGGGTGGAGCCCGACGAGGAGACGGTACGCCCGCCGCCACTGCTGACCCTCTGCTCAAAAGTATACTTTTACATGTGTGGAAGTACTGTTACTGCCGACAAAAATATGTCCCATGTTCACTCAACGATGGAGTCGAGTATGGACAAGTAAAGTTTCTGCGCCCTTCGCTGGTTTCCCCAAAATATGTCAAAACGCATTAGTTGTTCGTGCGCATTTGAAATGAATCGCCTGCGACGATTAGCTATTTAGCAGACCGCAGCCCCGTCACCGCGCAACCCTCCGTGTCCAGCCGCCGCCGTCATTTTGAGGTCTGATTGCCATTGTCACTTTGCCTTTGCGTTAATTGCTCAGCAGGAGGAGACGGACGCCGCGACGGACGGTGGAACTCCAGCAACTGCCATCATTGTCGTAGATGGGTACGCCCCCCCCCCCCCCAAAAAAAAAAAAAAAAAACAATTAAAAATTTAAAATGAATAAAATAAAATACCCTCCCACCCGCCAAACACACACACACACACACACACACACACACACACACACACACACACACACACACACAGATATGCGCGCCCATGCAAATACACGCACACTTTCACATGATATTCATACTTGAAGTCGTCTCCATAATTATTTACACGTTCGTAACATATGTCTCTCTCTCTCTCTCTCTCTCTCTCTCTCTCTCTCTCTCTCTCTCTCACTCTCTCACACACACACACATACACACACACGGCAATTTCGAGGCATTAGCGGAATCAACGTAGAGCAGCCCACCAGCGCGGTCGGGAAGCCTTATACAAAGGGTTTTGGAAAACATAATATCCGTACACTAGCACATGGGTCTCCCGCTCGGCCAGTCCGATGTGCTTTTCCGCGACTAAATACTCGCAGGTACTCTCCCATCGAGGCGGGAACGATGTTTGCGAAATGTTTTTTGGCGAAGAAGGGTACGGACGGATCAGCGGTGGGACGAGGGTGTTGGAGCTGGCGGGGCGCCCGCCGGCGGCGCAACGGCGGCGGCCCCGGAGGGGGGTGCGCTCGCAGGCCCGTCGGCATCCCCTCACCTCCCCGTGGTGGGCGCTGGAAACCCCGTAGCCGTGCCAGGCCTGGCACGGTAGGGGGCTAAGAGGGCCGACAGCTCGATCCGCGGGATCAACAGCTGTCGGGAAAGCCCTGTACATAGGGCTATTGAAAAAAATAATTTCTGTGCAATACCGGCACCAAGATCTCCCGCTCGGCCCGTCCGATATGTTTTTTCGCATACAGATACTACTGAATACAATCCTACCTCGAGGGGGTGGGCCCTGTACTTCAGGAGCGTTTGATTGCGAGGAGGGTAAGGCCAGATCAACGGTGGGACGAGGGTGTTGGAGCTGGCGGTGGACAGCACGGAAGCAGCGCTAGGGCACGGCGCTCGCTAGCAGCCGCCAGCCCTGCGAAACCTTTTGGTCTCCCTTGGGGGAGAGGCCCGAAGATACGCAGGACGAAGGCGGGTCGCAGCCGGAGGAGCGGCACGGTCTGGCGGCGGAGGTCGGGAGGATCATCCGCCGCCGGAAAAACCCGGTACGGGGAGTTTTCGGTTAAATATTCCCGTACCCACCATCTTTTGAGGATAGCCGATCCCTTGGCACTATCCGTTCTCCTCCCCTAGTCGGTACCCGGTTATCGACAGGCTGCCTCAGGCAGTGTGCCCCGGGTTATCGCAACGACACACTGCTCGTATAGGCGCCCCCCTAACAACGTAAATCACCGGGGGAGGGTGCGGCCATCACAGCGCGATCAGATGGGTGGTGGAAACACACGGCAAACGGACAGGGGACATGAGACATATGGCTCGGAGGCAGGAGAGCCAGCCGGACACCGTCTGCAGCCTAGCGATTTTCTCCTCCCAGCCCCCGCAGGAGGGGAGAAGGCTAGACTAGGTGGAGAGTCGCGCCGAGAAGAGCGACTACTATCTCCGATATCTCGGACGGGGACGAGCACGGATCGAAACGAGTCCGACGACGACCTAGCGAGGGGGGTTTTCCACTTGCCTTTCCCACTCCCTCCGGCACTACGGGAGTCGCATAGGAGCCGAGGTCAGGCAAGTTCGACTCGACCAGCTCACGCTAACCAGCCTTGCTGATCAGCGACCCCGCCGCGGCTGGAGCAGGCCGCGTATCGTGGAGAATAGCGACGTCTTATATTTCATACTATTTCCAAAGAAAAAAACGTATAGATCAAAAAAATTAAAATACCTGGATACGGGTAAGTTTTAGACGGTATCATTACTGCCATTGGAGAGGTTGGGATCAGTGGTTCACGGTCTACTCCTGCTTATAAGTCAAGTTAGGCATAGTACAGGGGGGGCCCAAAGGCAGCAGCCGGTTTATACTGATATTGTTGTAAACAATTTCAATTTCAATTGGAGCTGGCGGCGGACAGCCGGGAAGCGGCACCATGTTATGGCGCTCGCTAGCAGCCGACAACCGTGTGAGATTATGTATCCCTTGGGGGCGAGATTGACGGCTACGCATGATGGAGGCTGGTCGCAGCCGGAGAAGCGACACGGTCTGGCGGCGGAGGTCCTTATGATCATACGCCGGCGGAAAAAACCGGTACGGGGGGTTTTTGGAAAATATTCCCGTACCCAACATCTTTTGTGGCGCGGCGACTCGATCCGTGTGTCCGACCCACCCATCCCCTAGTCGGTACCCGATTATTGACAGATTGCCTAAGGCAATGTGCCTAGGGTTATCGTAACGGCACATTGCTCATAAAGGCGGTCCCCTAACAACGTAAACCACCGAGGAGGGTACGGACGGCCACAGCGCGATAAGACATGCGCTCGAAACAGACGGAACAAGGACAAGGGACACGAGAATATGTGGCACGGGGGCATCCATGAGAGCCATCGAGACAAATTTGAAATTTGAAATTAAACACTCCAATACCAGTATAAACCGGCTGGAGTCTCTGGGGCCCCCCTTATGCTACGCCTAGCTGGACTTAGAAGCGTGAGGTAGACCGTGAACCACTAATCCCAACCTCTCCAATGGCAGTAACGATACCGTCTAAAACTTACCCGTATCCAGGTATTTATTATTTTCTGATCTATACGTTTTTTTTTTGGATACAGTATGAAAAACAAATGTCGCTAGTCTCCACGATACGCGGCCTGCTCGAGCCGCTGCGGGGTCGCTGATCAGCAAGGTTGGTCAGCATGAGCTGGTCGAGTCGAACCTGCCTGACCTCGGCTCCTATGCGACTCCCGTCGTGCCGGAGGTAGGGGGAAAGGCAAGTGGAAAACCCCCCTCGCTCAGGTCGTCGTCGGACTCGTCTCGATCCGTGCTCGTCCCCGTCCGAGATATCGGAGATAGTAGTCGCTCTTCTCGGCGCGACTCTCCACCTAGTCTAGCCTTCTCCCCCCCCAGCGGGGGCTGGGAGGAGAAAATAGCTAGGCTGCAGACGGTGTCCGGCTGGCTCTCCTGCCTCCGAGCCATATGTCTCATGTCCCCTGTCCGTTTGCCGTGTGTTTCCACCACCCATCTGATCGCGCTGTGCAGGCCGCACTTGCCTCCCCCGGTGATTTACGTTGTTAGGGGGGCGCCTATACGAGCACTGTGCCGTTGCGATAACCCGGGGCACAGTGCCTGAGGCAGCCTGTCGATAACCGGGTACCGACTAGGGGAGGGGGAACGGATAGTGCCCATGGGATCGGCTATCCTCAAAAGATGGTGGGTACGGGAATATTTCACCGAAAGCCCCCCGTACCGGGTTTTTCCGGCGGCGGATGATCCTCCCGACCTCCGCCGCCAGACCGTGCCGCTCCTCCGGCTGCGACCAACCTCCGTCCTGCGCAACAACATGCCTCGCCCCCAAGGGAGACCAAAAGGTTTCGCAGGGCTGGCGGCTGCTAGCGAGCGCCGTGCCCTAGCGCTGCTTCCTAGCTGTCCGCCGCCAGCTCCAACACCCTCGTCCCACCGCTGATCTGTCCGTACCCTTCCTTGCCAAAAAACATTCCGCAGTCCTCGTACCCGTCAGGGCGGGAGAGTATCTATGCGTATTTAGTCGCTGAAAGAACAAATCGGACGGGCCGAGCGGGAGATCCATGTGCCGGTGTACGGATATTATGCTTTTCCAAAACCCTCCGTACCGGGCTTCCCGACAGCTATTGATCCCGCGGACCGCAGCTGTCGGTACCTCGTTCAGCCCCCTACCGTGCCAAGCTTGGCACGGCTACAGGGTTACTAGCGCCCACCGCGTGGAGGTAGAGGTAGGTGCCGACGGGCCTGCGAGCGTACCCCCCTCCGGGGCTGCCGCCGCTGCGCCGCCGGCGGGCGCCGCCATCGAGACACCGTATGCAGCCTAGTTCCTTTCTCTTCCCAGCCCCCGAAGGAGGAGGGAAGACTCGGCTAGGTGGCGAGCTGCGATGGGAGGAGCAACTATTGATTGGGACGGGGATTTGCACGGATCGAGACAGGACCGTCGACGACCCAAGCGAGGGGGTTTGTCACCTGCCTTTCCCCCTAGCTCCGGCACGACCGGAGTCGCACAGGAGCAGAGGTAAGGCAGGTCCGCCTCGACCAGTACAAGTTGGCCTGCCTAGCTGATCAACGTCCCCGCCGCGGCTGGAGCAAGCCACGTATCGTGAAGACTAGCGACACGTTTTTATTTCATACAATATCCATAAAATACGTATAGATTAGAAAATAATAAAAACATGTTTACGTGTATGTTTTAGACGGTATCGCTATTGCTAATGGAGAGGTCGGGATAAGTGGTTCACGGTCTAGCCCCTGCCCAATGATCTCCTAGCGCGAATTCCTCGATCTCGGTAAAGATTCTCAGCACGAAGACTTAGTGCGATGGGCATGATGCTGATCAGAGGGTTGGCTTGAGGCTGATTTTCGATTTTTCTAGAGGGGAGGGTACGCGTATGGCGAGTACATTTATAATGCAATACAAATGATTGTATGACTCGTGTGTCTCGCTACTAGTAGCATTCCGTACTCTCCGAGGAAGTATACACATGTTGTTGTACAACCATTTTAATTAGCTCATGTTACCGTTACCATACTAGCGTGCTTGAGGGTGAGATTGACTAAGCGTTAACAAGCGCCGGATCACGTCAGTCCAAGGTGACAACATCACGTCTCATGTGACGTGCTTTCGCGGGTCGTGTGACGCTTCAAGACTTCGGGCAAGCTAGGTAGTTGGGCTACTGTGGTGGAGGGAAAAGACAAGAGAAATCACTACAACACCCTCAAACAAGTCTTACTTGCGGTATGTAATGTTGTTGGTGCAAGTGTGAGGGTGGGTGCGGGCCGGATGTTGCGCGTTTTCGTCATGACATCATTGGCCAGCAAGAGAAACTTCTAATAATATATTTTTGTTTCTTATGATGTGCCTCGAGAGAGTTTTTGTGGTATCGCATGATAGTAAGGGCTGATGACGTGAGCGGGATACTATTACTAATCCGCAGCCGTTGGCGCCCGCCGGCGGCGCAGCGGCGGCGGCCCAGGAGAGGGGTACGCTCGCAGGCCCGTCGGCACCTACCTCTACCTCCACGCGGTGGGCGTTGGTAACCATGTAGCCGTGCCAGGCCTGGCACGGTAGGGGGCTGAACGAGGTACCGACAGCTGCGATCCGCGGGATCAACAGCTATCGGGAAGCCCGATACGGAGGGTTTTGGAAAAACATAATATCCGCACACCGGCACAGGGATCTCCCGCTCGGCCAGTCCGATATGTCTTTTCCGCGACTAAATACTCGCAGATACTCCCGACGATGGGGCGGGAGCGGCGTTTGCGAATTGTTTTTTGGCCAAGAAGGGTACGGACGGATCGGTGGAGGGACGAGGGTGTTGGAGCTGGCGGCGGACGGTTGGGAAGCAACGGTAGGGCACGGCGCTCGCTAGCAGTCACCAGCCCTGCGAGAGCCTTAGGTCTCCCTTGGGGGCGAGGCCTGATGATACGCATGACGGAGGTGGGTCGCAGCCGGAGGAGCGGCATGGTCTAGCGGCGGCGGTCCTTAGGATCACCCGCCGCCGGAAAAGCCCGGTACGGGGGATTTCGGTTAAATATTCCCGTACCCACAATTTTTTGAGGACCGGCGGCTCGACCCTTGTGTTCTACCAACCCCTTCCCTAGTCGGTACCCGGTTATCGATAGGCTGCCTCAAGCACTGTGCCCCGGGTTATCGTAACGGCACACTACTCATAAAGGCGCCCCCCTAAAAACGTAAACCACCGGGGGAGGGTAAGGACGGCCACAACGCGATCAGACAAGTGTTGGAAACAGACGGAACAAGGACATGGGACAAGAGAAAATCTGGCTCGGAGGCAGGAGAGCCATCCGAACACCGTCTGTAGCCTAGTTATTTTCCCTTCTCAGCCCCCGAAGGAGGAGAGATGAATCGGCTAGGTGGCGCGCTGCGTCGGGAGGAGTAGCTAATACCTCGGGCGGGGTAGAGCACGGATCGAGATGGGACCGACGACGACGTGAGCGAGGGAGGCTTTTCACCTGCCTTTACCCCCTAGCTCCGGCACGACCGGAGTCGCACATGAGCCGAGATCAGGCAGGTTCCACTCGACCAGCTCAAGATGGCCAGCCTTGTTGATCAGCTACCCCGCAGCGGCTGGAGCAAGCCGCGTATCGTAGAGACCGGCGACATATTATATTTCATACTTGTATCCAAAAAAAAATACGTATAGATAAAAAAGGAAAAAAAACATGGATACGGGTAGGTTTTAGACGTTATCGTCACTGCCATTGGAGAGGTTGGGATTAGTGGTTCACGGTCTACCTCTTGCTTATGAGTCTTACAGATTGGCGTAGCACAGGGTGGGCCTAGAGACAGTACCCGTTTTTTATTGGTATTGTTGTGAACAATTTCAATTCATTTCATTTCCGCAGCCGTTACCATTATATTCAACATGAAATCCTTAGGCACATCGTCGTCTTTATGCAAGAATAAGCGTTTCTCTCGAACCACTCAACGAAAGGCTTGTCAAGACCTAACAAATCAAAATTGCAAGAGTGCGTGCGACGACTTAGTATACTTGACGTTACCAGTATGAGTAGGCGTAAGAATTTGTCCGCCGAGTTACCCTTGCAAGAACGGTGTAACTGTCCGCCAACTGGGTCGCCATAGCGTCAGTTGCTGCCTCTAAATTACCAGTGCTACGTAAATGTGCGGCAAAGAATTGTGAAGGAGAAAATGCGGAGTAGACTGAGACGTGATGTTTCTTGCCGTCCGACAGGGTAATCGTCACTACTTCGTTAAGCACCAATTACAAATCGTCGCTCGAAAATGGCGAACCGGTTTCGCGCAACAAAACTTGTATTGTTGCTGCCACATGTGTTTCATGGGGTAAAATACCACAAGCAAGAAACCGCACCTTACCGGATTGAACTTCGCGTCGCATGACGAATTGGACGTCGCCTCTTGAAGCACTTAAAACCGGAACCAAGGGCACCACGTAATAATCGTGTCCAAAAGAAACCATTGTCAAAAACATCGCAGAGCAAAAATGTCGAAGGTTGTCCCGGAGATGCAATCACTTGGACTCGAACCCACACCTCCGTGTCCGGAGATGTACGCCGTAATCGAGTACCGCACCTAAAAGCCGAAATCTGACAGGGATATATCTCATATTCATACCCCATACCGCCCGAGCAACGGGCTCCCACAAAAAATCCGCTAATAGCTAAGTAGTGGAGCCAAGAGTGCCCCGGAGTTTAACGTACCGATGTGTCCATTACCATTCCCAACACGGGGATCTTACAATATACACTTCGCAAGTCGCGCAGATGCCAACATCGTGCAGATCGAAAAACGCTCCGAAACCATTCTAGCAGTTTGCCTAGAGAACAAACTGCGTAACAATCAACCACGCCCAATGCAAAAAGAGTGCAAGAAAGCGTAATTGTTTTGCAATGCAGCTAACGTAATTAAAAAGAGAAAATGAAAAGGTGAATTATCTCCTCCCTCAACTGCGATGGCTAATAAGTAGCCGAGCCTAGCTTGCCTTCAGTCTTGAAGTGCCACACGGCCCTCTGAAGCACGTCACATGAGACGTGATGTTGTCACATCGGACTAACGTGATCCAACGCGTCTTGACGCTTATTCATGAATCTCACATGTAAGCACGCTAGTGCGTACTTTATTGGTGAAATGAGCCAATAACAACGGATTTACAATTCCGGGTGTACACTTTCTCGGAGAGCACAGAATGCAACTAATAATGAAGTAGTCCTTCGGTCAATTGTACTGCATTGAAACTGTACTCGCCACATATTGGTCACTCAATCTGCCACGGCTGGCTTCCGCCGCAGTCACCGCTGCGCTCCACTCCTCAAGGGGGCACGGTTACGAAGGCGCTAAACACTTAGTGGTGAGCGTACTCCATAGCATTGGTTCTTGGGTATACGTTATCTAGGTCCAACGCCCTGAATTGGCCCCTTGTGCTCACGAGAGACTAATAGTAACCAACCAGCATCCGTAAATCCGATACCACTCCCGCATATTTGGATTTTTTGTGGATAACTCATTAGAATCGGCGGGAAACTAAAATGATACCGCCGGACAGCCGAGCGGGAGATCTTGGAGCGCCGGGTACAATTTATTTTGGATGAAGCCCACCCTCCGGCTTTGGATCCTTTAGTTGGCGATTGCGCGGATCGCATGTGTCGTTATTGGGTAGTTATTGGCAAGAAGGCCACTAAATAACACCGTGCATTTCCGACGTGGGCGGTTAACCGTGAGGCCCAGTGTGCCTAATGTTCCGGATCCCATTCCCGCGAGGGGCATGACTTCGGGACATAGTAGGCGAACCATGGTCCAAGCTGAGCCCCAACTTTCACACAGGTTTCGGAGCCGGGTAGCGATCCGAGGAATGTCCGGGAGGGGGGCGTGGTAGTGGTAATGTCTTAATCGCAAGAAGGCCACTACGTGACATCCATTCTTTCCAACGCTGTCAATAAAGCATGTGGCCTAGGGTGCCGAAGGTCCCGGGATCGATACCCGTAAGGGGCATGACTTCGGTACATAGGCGAACCACGGTCCAAGACGAAACCCAACTTCCTCACATGTGCCAAGCCACTATGCTTAGCCCCCTACCGTGCACGACTATAAGATTACTATTGCCCGACACAATGAGACGGGACTGGTGCCGACGGGCTTGTGTGCGCACCCCCTCCTACACCCCGCCGCCGCCCCGTGGCCCCTCATCCATGGACTTGGTATGAGATTCTATAGTGGCCAACAACGCACGAGTATACGAGCTTCGAGTTGGATACGAGTGCTCCGATGTCAAGACGCCAACAAGGCACGAAACCTATAGCTACCTTCATCGCCCCATTCATTTTGCTTCGAGCCGTTCCTTTTCATGGCTAGCTCGTTCCCTTTCAAAATTGGACACCATTATACGTAATGAAACGATTTACAGCAAGTAATAGCGATTCACCGGTTATTGTCTGATAAGGGCCTTCTTGCGCAGTAATATGCCATTTACCAAACTCGGTATACAGAATTTTGCCCCGGAGGGTCTCCTTATCCATCCTCTTCGAAGCGGGTCGGGCTTAACATGAATACTCCCCCAAAGGAGAGAATTAGAAGAGGTGTCGTTCTTGGGGGTGCTTTTGAAAGGGAAGCGTGTGTGTCGGTGTGTTACTTACGTGTTTAATGCAGTAGATGCGGAGAAGGTGGCGCAACCATTGGACCGGGTGGGTTTGGAGGCTGGTCATGAAACGGGCAAAGTCTCATGTGCAACGGGGAGAGGGTCAGTCGGGTGTGGTGATGCTTCTGTCGATGAGACAGGTTATTATGCTTGCGAAGTAAAGGGCGTGGGAAGTACACGTGCGACTAGTGACAACTAGGATGAATCTTTGATTTCGACCTCGATGCTTGTAGGCCAATGGGAATAGAGAAAATTGGCTATGGTGGTGCAGTTATGCAAGATGAGATGGTCTGTCTAGACTAATATCGGTGCAATATTTCCATTGTCCTATTTCGATTTTCTGGATGGAGGGGTTTGGCGGCGAGAGGAGTGACCAACAAAGCGTTGTTCGAGGAGGCGGATGGAGTCTAATATGTGCGATTGTGGGCGGAGTTGTACCGGAAGGATTTCGTGCGGTATGTGGTGCCAAGGACTTTGTCGTCGTTGATACGCATGGTGGGCATGCGGGGTTGGAATGCTTGAGTAGGCTGGGCGTGTGGGAGTAGGTCGAGTGAGATTTCGGTTGGAATGATTTAGCAATGGGCTCCGCACGCACAGTCGACTCGAACCTCCTCACAAGCCATTTCTACACCCCCCTTAACCTTGCCAATTTCTGGATACATGGAGTGTTTCTCCCCGAATCGACGAACTCGTCGGACTCGCTGCTTTCCGCATGCTCTGTCGCTCGCCGTTGGCTCCTCGAGAGCCTTAACAAGATCGACGACCTCACAGCTCGTTCGAAAAATATAATCGGCCGGGAACTACCATGCCACACGCGATGGACGGCCTCCACCGCTCGAACGGACAACCCATCCATGCCCCACACTACGATCGCGCCCCCCTCCCTCACGAACTCGCCTCGGGGTGCCAAGAAGTACGCATGGACGTGCCCACCTCTTGTACGGGGGTGGGACTGTTATACCGGCTCGCTTCACAACAGCGTGAACTCCGATCGGACGGCCCCGCGCCACCTCGAGCAGCCGCTACCCCCCACCTTCATACCGTACTGAATAAGCAGAATATTCAGTTTCTTAGAGCCGTAACGGTCCCTGAACTTTCAGGTCGCCGAGTCAAACTCAGCCCCCCTCTTCATCCATCTGCTTGGCCAAAACGACCGCCCTTGTACATGGTTTTCTAATAGACGGCCTCGCAACTGAGCTCACCACCGCCTCGAGCGGCCTCTCGCCGACCAATGCCACAAGTGGGATGCAAATGATTTGATGAGTTTGTTGCCAAAGTCTGTGGTGATTGTTATCCCATCGTCCGCCGTTGTGGTGTTCCATGAGGGAGAGGAGGAGTTGTAGCGCGCTATTGTGGCGGTACTGTCTTAGGCCATACATGGTGGGGCAAGTACCGGCCATGTGGCCGTTGCATGTGAATTGGCCACACATGGGGCAACACAAAGTGGGCTAGTGGGTTAGGAGGCGGGTGTTGTGTGCGCCCCACATGATTTTTTGCTTGTGAATGAATTGGATGTTGGTGAGTGTTGTGTGTTTTTGTGGAATGTGAAATCCGCTCCGTTCTCCGCGGCGCGGGCTAGGAGGGCACCGTATTTGGTGGTTTGTGAGAGGGGTGTGTGTGTGCTTGGTATTGTATGTGTGTGCGTTTGCTTTGAGGTTGGTGTACCTATAGGGTATGGGTTCGCCTAGGGTTTGGGGTATGAGGGTGTATGGCCAGGTCCAATGGCCTATCGACACGTTTGAGCCTATGGTGTATGTTGTGTCGGGTGGGTGTCCGTCCGCAACTTGGTTGGCGAGTGTGTCTGCGAGGTCGTTGCCTAATGAGTGGTTGTGCGCTTTGATTTTGCCGAGGTGTGTGCGGATGTCTGACTCGCAGCGGGTTTTGAGGGTGTGTGTGATGGAGAGATGCGTGTCACGGTGAGTTTTGTGACGGTAGGCGGATGGGCAGTTCATTTAGCCGTGTATTAAGCGGAGGGAGCACGCATCGTCTGTAAGCAGGTGGGTATGGCCGAGTTGGGGGCCTATATCTATCATGCCTAATAGTTCCGCGCGATTGATGGTATGTGAGGGAGGGGTGGAAGTCACCAGAGTTTTGATGCGTGTGTCCGAGGCGGGGTGAGTGGCGGCAAATCCAAGGTGGGAGGGGCCTCCCTTCTTGGAGCCGTATGTATATGCGAAGTCCTGCCAATTCCAAGCAAGTTCTTCTGGTGGGGGAGTATGTTAGTGTCGTACGTTCCGGAAGGGGGTAAGTGATGGGGTGAGTGGGGTTTGGGGGGAGATGGTAGATGCATGCGGAGTGTGGTGAGTAAGTGTCGAAAAGGTGCGGGGGTGGGATGGTGATGGTGGGGTTGGGAAGTTGTGTATTTTAAATGGATTCGAGTGTTGAAAGTCGACACCTACACCAAGTGGAAGCTCAAGACCTCCGACAGCTCGAGGGTTTGTTGTAAGTAATACCTTCTGGTTATTAGTTGCAGATAGCTACTGTAAGCTATTCTAGATATGTGTGGCGGTTAGCCTCCTCAAGCTAAACGCTAGCACAAATCAGTTCTAATCTGTCTAGTTCTGTCGTTGCAAGATGGCAAAATAATGTTATCGAGCGATGCTAGTGAAAGATGTCGAGAACATGTCTCACTACTGTACTTAAGCAGTATATATAATAAGTGAACAATGGAATTGTTAAATGGTTCTGTCACCTCCCTCTACTGCACTGGGCTTAAATAGGTCTCTGCCTAGTTAGCTTACGCCTCCTTGCTTATTCGCTTACGTGTCAGGCGTTAGGGCTGTCTAACCGTCGCCATCTGTCCAGAGACGCGGCCTGCCTAGCATTTGGTTTCACGACGCGGCTCCTTCTGCTTCGGAGAACTCGCTTAGGCGCGTCATCTGCCTAGTTAGATTAACTGTGCGTATCTGTACGTACTGGGAGGTAGTGGTCGTACAGTAGCATCAGTACCCTTATGAATATTGCAGTAGCGACGTACCCATGTTTGTACGTCCGTCCGATGGAAAAGCACGAATTGAAATTAGTAACGAGTGAATGTACAATGTCATGCAATGTACTGTTGCAGGACTGTACTCGTCACACTCGTACCCTCCCCCTCTTGATAGATCTTTGAGGCCGCCGCGAGGCAGACCTCCGTGGTCTAAGCTCCTTTACTAAAGCGGTTACTGGGACTCAAGAATGCGCGCTGGGTAAGCGTGCATGAAGTCAATGTACGCCTGAGTCTTGGCAAACTTGTGCCATTGGGGCGTCTCCAAGAAATCTTGTAACGCTGTTGTCCGGTGTACTTCGTTCAACCGGTGCCATACAGGTGGAATGTCGTCATCACTGAAGTGTGTCATGAAGAGCAGATATTTGCCTCGTCGTCCAGGTAGCGACTTGATGCACACAACAAAAATGTGCGATTCATCAAACTCCTCGTCGTCTCCTTCAGGTACAGTTACCGGAACAGCTGGTCGTAGTGGAGCGGTAGAGCAGGGTCGTAAATTGTTGACATGGAACACATGATGTAAGCGTACGGTCGCTGGAAGTTTTAATCTGTAACTGTGTTTCCCAATTTGCTCTTCCACTGAAAAAGGTCCAAGCTGTCTGTCTCTGAGTTTCCGGTTCGGTTGTCCACGCAGAAAAAGGTTTGCTGTGACGACTGACACCTTGTCTCCTCTGGCGAAGTGTGGCGCTGTAGACGGTTCTGTGCGTGCTTGCATCTCGTGCTTGTGTAGCTGTAACATTGAGCGTGCCAGAGTATGCACGTCCTTTAACAATCTCAATCGTTCTGCTGCGTCTTGCGAAATTGGAATCGATGGTCGCGTGCTGAACAGCAGGTCAAGAGGCTCCTCATGAGTGAATCCAAAATTAGCCTCAAACGGTGTGTGCTCAATTCCGAGTGCACGCGAGGCGTTGTACGCAAATTCCAAATTGAAATTTGAAATTTGAAATTGTTTACAACAATACCAGTAAAAACCGGCTGTCGTCTCTGGGCCCCCTCTTGTGCTATGCTCAACCTGTAGTTGGACTTCTAAGCGTGAGGCAGACCGTGAACCACTAATCCCAACCTCTCCAATGGCAGTAACGATACCGTCTAAAACATACCCGTATCCAGGTATTTATAATTTTCTGATCTATACGTATTTTTTTTTGGATACAGTATGAAAAATAAAGTGTCGCTAGTCTCCACGTTACGCGGCCTGCTCCAGCCGCTGCGGGGTCGCTGATCAGCAAGGCTGTCCAGCTGGAGCTGGTCGAGGCGAACCTGCCTGACCTCGGCTCCCGTGCGACTCCGGTCGTGCCGGAGCTTGGGGGGAAAGGCAGGTGAAAAACCCCCCTCGCATAGGTCGTCGTCGGTCCCGCCCCGATCCGTGCTCCACCCCGCCCGAGGTATTAGCCGCTCCTCTCGACGCAGCTCGCCACCTAGCCGAGTCTTCTCTCCTCCTTCGGGGGCTGAGAAGAGAGAATAACTAGGCTGCAGACGGTGTCCGGCTGGCTCTCCTGCCCCCGAGCCAGATTTTCTCCTGTCCCCTATCCTTTTCTCGTCTGTTTCCAACACCTATCTGATCGCGCTGTGGCCGTCCGTACCCTCCCCCGGTGGTTTACGTTGTTAGGGGGTCGCCTTTACGAGCAGTGTGCCGTTACGATAACCCTAGGCACACAGCCTGAGGCAGCCTATCGATAACCGGGTACCGACTAGGGAAGGGGTTGGAAGAACACAGGGATCGAGTCGCCGGTCCTCAAAAGATGGTGGGTACGGGAATTTTTCCAAAAACCCCCCGTACCGGGCTTTTCCGGCGGCGGGCGATCCTAAGGACCGCCGCCGCCAGACCGTGCCGCTCCTCCGGCTGCGACCCACCTCCGTCCTGCGTAGCATCAGGCCTCGCCCCCAGGGGAGACTTAAGACTCTCGCAGGGCTGGCGACTGCTAGCGAGCGCTGTCCCTAGCGCTGCTTCCCAGCTGTCCGCCGCCAGCTCCAACACCCTCGTCCCTCCGCTGATCCGTCCGTACCCCTTTGCGCCAAAAAATATTTCGCAAACGCCGCCCCCGCCCCATCGTCGGGAGAGTATCTGTGAGTATTTAGTCGCGAAAAGACATATCGGACAGGCCGAGCGGGAGATCCCTGTGCTGGTGTACGGATATTATGTTTTTCAAAACCCTCCGTACAGGGCTTCCCGACAGCTGCTGATCCCGCGGATCGCAGCTGCCGGTACCTCGTTCAGCCCCCTACCGTGCCAGGCCTGGCACGGCTATGGGGTTACCAGCGCCCACCGCGTGGAGGTAGAGGTAGGTGCCGACGGGCCTGCGAGCGCACCCCTCTCCGGGGCCGCCGCCGCTGCGCCGCCGGCGGGCGCCGCAAATTCCACTTGTGGTAGTAGAGTCGTCCAATCACAGCCATCATAGCAACAGAAGCAACGAAGAAGCTGTTGAAACGTGCTGTTCACGCGCTCTGTCAGTCCGTCGGTTTTTGGATGACGACTGGAAGACATGTTCAGGCGCGTGCCAAGGCGTCGCCAAAGTGTCTGCCATAAGGCACTGACGAATTTCGGATCGCGGTCACTGATTAGCACACAAGGCAGTCCATGTAAACGGTAGACTCCCTGTAAAAACAAAGTTGCAGTTTCTTCGGCAGTAACAGTCTCTGTACACGGCAGAAAATGGGCCATTCGAGTTAGATGGTCTACTACAATCAGCACACTGTTAAAGCCATTGCTCTCTGGTAAGTGTGTCAAGTAGTCAAGACCACCTGTATGCCACGGTCTGGGTGGAACATGTAGTGGGTAAAGAGTCGCAGCCATCTGCGGTCGTATCTTTGCTCGTCGACACACGACGCAGCGTTCACAAACATCTTTCACATCTTGACGAATTCGTTTCCACCAGAATCTGTCGAGTGCTTTAGCAAGAGTCCTCTGTGACCAGCTGACGAATTTTCGTGCAGCTCTGTGATCAATCTCAGTCGGAGCTCAGAGTTCTGTGGAGTACAGAGGCGATCGAGGCGCCAAAAATATCCGTCTCTGGCTTCAATCCGGCTGTCGTTCGTCCACTCACCCTCGTCCCCATAAAACGAGTCTTGGGAGTGCCCCTCGCGAATGAGATCAGCGAACTAAGGGCTCAGCTGCAACGCGTTAACAGTCAGTAAATTTAACTGTGCGTCTTCAAACAGCAGCTAGGACTTCCGTCGTAATTCTCGATCTTGCGGAACCTCGCCATCCCAAAATAATGGAACTGTGGCCTGAGGTACGAAGTCTGGACGGCGGCTTAACTGGTCAGCTTCGTTTAGAGCTCCCTCGCGATATGCAAGTGTCATCGAGCCCACAAACGGTTGCAAATCCCGCAGGCATCGTGCTTGCCGCTTGTTCAACTTGTTGTTCGGTTGCCTGAGCAGATGTCGCAGTGTGTCGTGGTATGTTACGACAAGGAACTTAGAGCATCCTTCAAGATAGCACCTCCAATGCTTGACAGCTTCGCATACGGCCAAAGCTTCTAAGTCGTACGCAGAGTAAGTGTTACCACGCTCAGCTGGATTCAGCTTACGCGCCCAGTAAGAGACTGGTTGAAGACCTCCTCCTTGGTCTTGCAACAGGATTGCTGCATTCCCCACTGTTGAAGCATATGTAGTCACGGTGAACGTCACGACCGAGCCGACCTCCGGAAGGATCAGGCATGGCGCGGAAATGAGCCGTAACTTGAGAGTCTCAAAGGCTTCCAAACAGGCAGGCGTCAGCGTAACCTTCTGTGGCTAGGACTTCCGCACTAAGTCCGTCAATGGAGCCGTAAGGTCGCTGAAATGATGAATAAATCTGGCATAGAAGTTGCAGAACTGTACAAAACTGCGAACCTCCTTCTGCGTTATGGGCACTGGCCAGTCTGCAACGGCCTCGACTTTCTTTGTGGAAACCGAAATTTTACCAGCTGACACAGTATAGCCCAGGTACTCCATCTCTTGCAGACCGAAAAGGCACTTCTTAAGGCGTAACTTCAAGCCCTCCTCTTTGAATCGTTGTAAAACGAGACGCACGTGCTCCCGGTTTTCCTCCATAGTTCGACTGTAGATACAAACGTCATCGAGGTAGACAGTAACGAACTTTTGTAAAAAGTCGCGAAGTATGTCATTCATCATCCGCTGAAATGTAGCTGGTGCATTGCACAGTCCAAACGGCATGGCGCCCCATTCCATTAAGCCATCAAGTGTCTGAAATGCCGTCTTGTGGATGTCTTGATCACGCACTCGAACTTGCCAGAAACCATAGGCGAGGTCGAGATCGGTGTAAAAATTCGCGTCCTTTAGTTCGTCCAATGTGTCCTCCACACGAGGAAGTGGGTAAGCATCTTTACGCGTAACCTCATTAAGGCCACGGTAGTCAATGCATAGACGTAGCGAGCCATCAGCTTTCCGCACAAAAAGAATTGGCGAGCCGAACTCACTGTAGCTGGGACGGATCATACCAGCCTCTACGGCGTCTTTGAGCTGTCGATTGAGCTCAGCGCGCTCTGCAGGTGACAATGTGTTCAACCGTTGGCGTCGCATCGGGCCAGTTGTTTCAATGGGATGATCCCACTGTCGGCTTACATGTGGAGAGTCGACAGGTTGCAGTAACTCCGGGAAGTCGGTTGGTTGGTCAGCGGCTGACGTAAGTTCAATGACGTAAAATTCAGCATGACGTACCCTGCTGCGGCGCGTCTTGCGCATGAGTTTCTGAACCCTAGTAGATGACAGCAGCACACACTCAGGGCGTCGTTCCTCGAGTGTAGTCTCCACTGCTGTGCCGTCCATTAGAGTAAAAACTCGGGTTGAACCAAACTGTAGAGAGGCCTGCTCGTCATCAAGCCATGGTAAACCAAGGATTAAATCAGCAGCACGTAAATCACGTAAGACGTAAAAAGTTCGGTGAAATTCGTGTCGAGCCAGCTCAAAAGTAACATCACAGACTCTCGAAGAAGTCACTCGTTGTCCGTTGGCGAGTCGAACAGGGGTCTTAGTCACAGACTTCTGAGTTTGTAAAGCAAAGCGTCGTACGAAGTCCTCAGATACGAAATCGAGCGTCGCAGCGCAGTCCACTAATCCAGAAATTTGGTGTCCGCCATCATGAGTTTTCACTGTCAGCTCAGTGCGAATTAACGGACGAGCTTCCGTGAGGTCAGTCAGTAGAGCTGTAGCTGGCGAAGAAAATTGGTGCAGCGTAGCGATGGACTGTTCCGCGTCGCCAGGAGGTATAGGTACTGAGGTGGGTTGGTCAGATGCTGTAGGTGATGTCGAGTCGTAAAACGCACAATCTGCGTCGACTAACCACAGCTGTACAGGCCAAGGAGCTGGAGCAACCACCTCATGTTGCGCTGGGTTCTCCAGTGACTGGCGAGTAAAAAGCTGTGTCCGCGCTGGGAATTCTTGATAGAGTTTCCAGTGCTTAGTCAGCGGAGCAAATTTTGCCCATTTCGGTAGTACAAAAATAGCCATCGTAGATGTCGGAGATGTTCGACGACAATCCTCAAAATGCTGTACAATCTGCTCAGCTAACGCCCAGTGTGGATTAATGAACACCCGTTCTCATGACAAGTTCCTCTCAAGAATCGAGTACGTCACTCGACGAACAGTGAGGTAAATCACCGTGCGAGTTTAGAACTTCGTCATCAGGACATCCCTCCAATGTGAAGTTGATTTGTGCATGCAGAGGGTCAAAGACAGAGTCAACCAGTTTCCAATCAATCGAACGTTTGGTTACATGTTTCCGTCTGTGTCTCTGCTTTGTCTGACGACGACGACCTGCTACTAAAGTTGCAGGTGTCGCGACTGTAGTCGATGGAGATGCCGAAAGCTTATCGACGACCTATGTCGCTAAGAGTGTTTCAGAACGAACAGTATATGTAGCCGGCTGCTCCAGTTCGTTGGTAGAACAGCCTTGCCACCATTATTGTTTCTTAGATTGCGATGTCTCCATTGGTGCCTTGCCCTTCAGCTCATGGCACTGAAACAAGCGGTGTCCCTTCTTGTGGCACTTGAGGCAGAGTCCCTCCTCCATCTGCCTCTTGCGCTCCTCGGATGTCATTGCATTAGCGAGTGTGTTAAAGTCAACGCGGCCAGTGTTTGAAGATGGTTGACCTCGACCACCACGTTGATTGCCTCCACGTCCACGGCCTCGGCCACGGCCTCCACCATTGCGCTTCCAGATCTTAGAGGCTCCGACGAGAGGGTCGTCAGAGTTGCGCTTCCTTGTGGGTTGAGCAGACGGGCTAGCTGAAGACCGCATGCTACCGAGTTCCGGTGAATCCGTTACGACGTCATTCAGGAAATTCTGCAGCTCCACTAGAGTAACGTTGTAACCCCTCCGAGCTCGGTGTGACTTCGCCTGATTCTTTAACGTCGAGTTTGCTAGACCGTTGATGAAGCGCACGCACTGCACATCAGGCGTCAGGTTTTGACGTGACCGACGTAAGAAGTCGTTGTACTGTTTAGTGTAGACGGCGTAACTCATCATGTTGCTCTGCGTAAGGGTGAGCAAAGCGTTAATCGCGTCATTTTGGATGTTCGGGAGAAACGTAGTCTTGCGTAACTCCGCGACATGCAGGTCGTAGGTAGACGGAATAGCGGCTTGGTTTTTACGGTTCGGCCACCACCCATTCAAATGTCCTAAGAACTGTGACGTAACCCAAATAACTGAGTCGTACGAATCAGCCGTAATGCCAAGTAAGAGAAAACGCTGAGGTTGTGCCTCGAGCCAATCCTCCAACTCACGAGCGATGTTACCAGACTGAAACGGGGAGTTAATTGCAGCCTTACGCTGCGTCTCCGTAAGGGTCACAGGTAGTCCATCCAGGTTCCGTGTAGGCATCGGCAGTCCCACACGTAAATCCGTCGGCGTTTCACCATAGAGCCGATTAATGTGTCCACGAATCAGTAGCGAGACAGGACCAGAGTCAACCGACGTAAACCGGGAGTACATGAAGAACTGTCTTGGAATAGTCGTGTCGTCATGAAGGAGTGCCTGAGACGTATAGACTGCACGACGAAAAGTCTCCCATTGAGTCACGTAACCGAAGTGAAGTAACTCGCTCTTATGTTTCATAGCAGGAAGTAACCCCGTTTGAGCGGGCGTAAGATTCAGACCACCAATGTCAATCGTTTCCGGGACGACGTAAGAACCATCCGGATTAATCGTAGACTGGGCAGTAAGAGCCTGCTCGAGGTGAGTAGGAGTACGTAAGTGACTCGTTGCAAACGAAACGGGAACATAAGCCGAGTACACGTAAACAATCTGCTGTCCTTTAGGTAACGCAACTCGAACAGGTGCGTCACTCAAGAGTGTCAAATCATCCGGTGTCAAAGTAAGGCCGGTTTCCTCGTGTAACTCACGAACGGTAGCATCAACAGGCGACTCCTTAGCGGTGACAGAGCCAGCCGGGAACCAAGTTTTACCTGTACGAGGCTCACGTTGTAACACCAGCTTCACGTTCGACAATTTAGTCCCTCCAACATGAATAACGAGTACCACGTAACGTCCAGGTCCAACAGAAGTCATTTCAAGTCAATCAAGCAACGTCGAGCGAATCAATTGGTAGCGAAAACGTGCGTCGACCAAAGAGCTCCGAAACCAGTGTGGCGGTTAGCCTCCTCAAGCTAAACGCTAGCACAAATCAGTTCTAATCTGTCTAGTTATGTCGTTGCAAGATGGCAAAATAATGTTATCGAGAGATGCTAGTGAAAGATGTCGAGAACATGTCTCACTACTGTACTTAAGCAGTATATATAATAAGTGAACAATGGAATTGTTAAATGGTTCTGTCACCTCCCTCTACTGCACTGGGCTTAAATAGGTTTCTGCCTAGTTAGCTTACGCCTCCTTGCTTCGCTTACGTGTCAGGCGTTAGGGCTGTCTAACCGTCGTCATCTGTCCAGAGACGCGGCCTGCCTAGCATTTGGTTTCACGACGCGGCTCCTTCTGCTTCGGAGAACTCGCTTAGGCGCGTCATCTGCCTAGTTAGATTAACTGTGCGTATCTGTACGAACCGGGAGGTACTGGTCGTACAGTAGCATCAGTACCCTTATGAATATTGCAGTAGCGACGTACCCACGTTTGTACGTCCGTCCGATGGAAAAGCACGAATTGAAATTAGTAACGAGTGAATGTACAATGTCCTGCAATGTACTGTTGCAGGACTGTACTCGTCACATATGATTAGTACATGTCTAGATCGGACATACCGATAGCCTGTTTGATTCGGTACAAAGCTGTCGCTAGGCTACAACTCTCACACTTCGGTTGTCCCGACACCACGCCTTGGGCTAGTTGTCTATGTGACTGTCCCTTTTGCGTGACTATGACTGTAACTACGTGTGCGTTAGTTACCTTCCATATTGATCGTGTGTGCACGGTTCAACAGGTTATGGGCCCCCGCCTCACGTCACTCACGCGCGACAACCTGGATCGGCGAGCTGCGATCGCCACATCTCTCGCAGAAGGCAAGTTTATATAGAAACGTAATACTTTCACCGTGTAGTCGGCGGTATCGCCAGTATAAACTACGCTTTAAACCCTACTTCCACCCCACCTAAGTCAGCTACTCGAGGACGACGGCCAGCCACCCACACTGACGCACTCGTCGTGTGTGGACAACGTGCACACATGTCCAAGTTGGAGAAGGGGGGGGCGCACTATCGGGTAAATACGCATACAAAGGGTGCACGACAGCCCTAGCTAACTTATATATTTATATTTACTTAGCGACTCAGCCGCCAGCGCAGCGCTCCACATGACTTGGCCGTGGCCTCGACTTGTGGCCCACACTAGGTGGAGGAAACAGAAAAGGTACTTTGAGACACCCCGGTGCTACAGGCCGAGGGGTCGGCGGGCATCATGCCGTCTCTCTGAAACCGTTGTTAGGCACAAGTCCGGCTAGCGTTTCTTACCGCTGCCTATCGTCATGTTCGTTCTTTCCGTCTCCCGCGATGGCACCTAAAACTCGCTCGGCCGACTCTCCTCGTGCCAAGCTTGCTGATTCCCATGACCCCCGCTCTCAGCATAGTTCGCTCGCTCTTGCTCATGATACGCTCGCACTAGTCCTTCACCAAACGGCGCTCATTAACGCTCGTATGGACGCGCAGACCGCCACCGCTGCAGCTGCCGTTGCAGCTTATGTTGCCGACCCCCATATCCCGCAACGCCGTCACGATGCGCACCGCGAACCCTCGCGTCACGAGCAGCCCGTGGACATGCTCCCACCACCTCCACCATACCCTCTTGCCGGATATGCCCTTCCAACCCACGGACCTCTCTTCCCGGAGGCGCCGCCGGATCACGTCCCCACCTCCCGTGGCCACAAGCGACCGTACGGCCCGCCGACTGTAATGCCCGGCCACTCTCCCTTCCATGGTGGCCCACCTCCTCCCTTCCCTGGCCGGCATTCCCCTCCTGCCCAACGTGGTGCTCACTATAGCCGTGGCGGCCGTCGCCCCACCATTGACCCGGTGGTCATCGGCCACGCGGCCCATGAAGCCACCGGTTCTGATAAGGACGCCCTCAATGGGTCCATGAAGCTGTCGGTCCTTACCATGGGGCCAACCACGGACTTCAAGCAGTGGAAGAGGAACTTCCTGAACTTCCTCTCTCTCAAGGCAACGTACCTTATCCCCCAGCTGGCCATCCTCGAGTCGGGCGTATGGCTAGATGAACAGACACAACACTAGCCTACACAATGCTGCTTCATGCACCCATCGCCAATCAGCGCGCTGACCAGGCAATGAAGTGTGTCTCACCAAAACGTCCCCACTGCGCCACTGCCGCGTTGGATATCATGTGTGAACGCTTGGACGGCCGGTCCTTCGCTCACTCTCTGTCCTTGTTGGACAACCTCATGCTCAGACAGCGCCATGGTCAGTCCCTCAGTGACTGTGCCCACTTCATGCGGCAGACGTTCGATGACTACAATGAGACATGTCAGATGGTCGATGGTTGCGCGGCCATCCACCCCCACAACCTCGGCCTCCTCATGCTGCGGGGCATATCCAACACCGGCCCTTTCGGCCAGGTCAAACAATGTGCCATTAACGACTTCGACACCGACTACCTGTTGTTTGCCGATGAGGTGATGGCCGTCATCCTCCACCTCGCACACAACATGGACGAGGAAGCCAATACTCCTAACGCGCCGGCCCCCGACGCATCACCCCCTCCCATCTCTGCGTTTGTCACTGTCGGTCGCGGCTCGCACAGCGGTCGAGGACACCACCCCCGTGGCCCTCGTGGAAGTCGTGGCCTTCCCACCAAGTGCAGCGCATGTGGCAGCCTGGACCAAATACTGTCCTCATGCAGTGCCCCGGCTGACGCCCTCTTGAGGTGGACCCTTGCCAAACGCAAGATGATCATTCAGAAGTACGGCACCCGTGGTGGCTCTGCCTCAGCGCACGCAGCTCTGCTTAGCGACGTCACCACTGACGACATTGACAGTCTGCCCACTTTCGAGGACTGCACATATGAATACGATGACACCGAGATGAGTGTCCCCTTCAGCTTTGTCGCATTCTCATCTTCCCTCAAACCGGGTCGTGACTTCTCACCGTTTTGGGCATAGGATTCAGCCTACTCGATCAACCCGACCGCGTTTCGGGGTGATTTCGCTACGTTCACCTCCCCCCTCCGCTCCCTCTCGCGTAGGTGGGGTCGGCATCGACGATAACGGCAGTGGCTCAGTGTGGATTTCTGTTCGGCTTGCATCTGGCCAGATCAGTCACCGCACGGTCCATGCATTGTACACCCCTGACATGTCCTCTCGCTCTCTTCAACGCGTCGGCCGCCTCCTTAGTGTCAGATGGATGCAATCCCATAGTGGATGAGAATTTCTTTTCCCTACTGACTATGACATTGGCCTTCTCGTGGTGCCCACATGAATGGGTGTGTTAAAGCCGTCTCGTAACGGCCTCTACCTCTTGCCCCACCACCCAGAGCTACCCCCAAGCCCCTCATAGGATAACGCGCGTTGTCACGGTTCCCGAGTTGCCCTCACTGCCCAGTGCGACCCCGTACTGTGGCACCGCCGGTTTGGACACCTTAATATGCGAAGCCTACTGGTCCAACACACCCACGGTGTCCCAACTAGCCCATCACTAGCCTGCTCTGTAAAAAATGTTTCTTGCGATTCATGCTTGCTCCACAAGGCCACTGCTGCACCACGCAACACGACTGCTTCCGCTAAACCATCCCGCCCCCTTCTCAACCAGTCCTCTGACCTTTGGGGTCCAATGATTGTCCCGTCCTCACATGGCCTCCACTACTGCCTGCTCGTCATCGACCACCACACACATTACATGTGGGTGAGGTTCCTTAAGACCAGAAACGACGCATGCTATGAGCTGGAGACCATCATGCTGAACATCAGACACTTGCATGCACGCCATCACTCTCATTCAAGCGCATTCGCACCGGTCCTAAAGTTCGACTCGGACCCTCTCTTTGAGGCTGCTGTCACACGCCAGATGTGCGTTCGCCTGGGCGTCGGTGTGCATTTTTCTGCCCCCTATGCTCATCACATGCTCGGCAAAGCTGAACGACCCTGGCGCACCCTCCGGGGCAATGGTTCTCCGATGCTACACGATATGGCCGTCCCCAATTCCGCGTGGTCGTGCGCCGTCAGCACTGTTGAGTGCCTTCGCAACCGCACTAACAGCCACTCACTCGGTCTCACCGGTGGTATTCCCCCCACTCTTCTTACGTCATCGGCGCCTGACGCATCCAATTTCCGCGTCTTCGGGTGCGCCGTCCTCGCCAAACTGCCCGACAAGTTGCGTCGGAAACTCGGCGAAAAAAAGTTTCGTGGCGTCATCGTCGGCTATCCGACTGACGCCCATGGGTACCGCGTCTACAACCCCGAGACTCGCCGCATCACCACTTCCGTCCATGTCGTCTTCCAGGAAAACATCCCGGGCTTTGGCACGCGCCTCCCCATTGACCCGGTCATCACAGACCCCTCGGATGACGAGTCCCCTTTGGACACCTCCCCTCCATCCCACCCTATCGACACCCCATTGTCCGACCCTCAACCCCCTCCTTCAGCCCCCCGTCAGGCTCGACTCCGGTCGCAACCCCTCCGCTACGGGGACCTTGTGGCCCACATGTCTGATTACCCACAGACACTTGTCAGAACGTGTTGTGATCCGGACCATGACAAAGCCAAGGAGGACATCTTCGAGCAACCCCACGTGCCCGACCTGATCACTGGCCCTCCCCACACCCCTGCCGGCACATCACCTACCGTCGTCGCTCTCCTCTCCGCCCGAGAGTGTGTGAAACCGAGACCGTACCGGGCTGCTGCGGACAGCGCCTAGGCCCCCAATGGCAAACCGCTATGCAGCAGGAGTACTCCTCCCTCATAGACAACGGCACGTGGGAACTTGTCGACCTTCCCCTTGACCGCGTGGTCGTTAACATCATGTGGATCTACAAACTCAAGTCCGACACCGTTGGCGATGTCTCCCGCTTCAAAGCGCGGTTCGTCGCCAAAGGGTGCAGCCAACGCGCTAGACTCGACTACACGGAAACGTTCTCCCCCGTCATCCGCATGGCCAACCTTCGCCTCTTCCTTGCTATCGCGGCCGCCCGCGACCTCGAATTGTGTCTGTTGGACATCAACACTGCGTTCCTCTACGCCCCAATCAAGGAGGACGTGTACATCCGCAAGCCCCTCGGCTTCGCTGATCAGGGACTGGATCCGCCATTTTTTTGTTGGGTTCGGATCCATGAGTACTTGATTTTTTTGGATCCGGAACTAGTGAGTACCTCTAAAAAAGGGATCCGGATCCCGCGATTACCTGTGATTCTAGGGTTCGGACCCCGCGATTACCTGTGATTCTAGGGTTCGGACCCCGCGATTACCTACTGAACCTAGGGTTCGGACCCCGCGATTACCTGTGATTCCAGGGTTCGGACCCCGCGATTACCTGTGATTCTAGGGTTCGGATCCAGCGAGTACCTGTGTTTTTTATTCCGGAACCGAGTACATGAGTACTTCTAAATTTTTTGGTTCCGTTGGATTCGTTGGGTTCGCGATTCCAACAAGTACTCGAAGTACTCATGCAAATTGATACAAATTGCGCATTTTGGGGGAAGTTTGTACTGCAAATTGAATTTTTACATCTCTACTAGTTCTATGCGCATGCTTATGCTTGGATCCCATACAGTAGATACGTACAATTCACTTCCCATACTTTCTGCCCGCTGCAAACATATTAGTACTTTACAGTCTATCCCATACAATTTAGCAAAGCTTTTGGTCCCTCCGGCAAGTGCCACAAGCAACGTATGTGAGTTTATAGCCCTCCGGCTCAAAAAAGACACTTGCCATCACAGGGAAACAGGTTCCGATGCAGTACCATTTTTCACATATGATGTGACAAGTAATGCCAAATGGTATATCGCATGGCCAGTGCGAGTCCACCAAATGAACATTAAATGCACAAAATATGGATGAAAACAGGTTTAAGACAACCATTTCTTACAGTTTATATAGACTTGTGACAACCATATTCCTCGCGCATACATAATTCAACAATTACATGAGACTAACAAGGCATCCTCTAGACTATCTTCCTTGGTGTTCTTCTTGAACGCGTCATGCATTCGCCCCGCTTTGTTGAACAAACGCTCGCATGCAGCAGAGGTAGCATGCATAGATAAGTACTGCCGCGCCATTAAAGCCAAGTCGGGGTACAGAGCTGCATGTGTTTTCCACCATGTCAACACACAAATGTCCTTGTCCGTTTCTTGGGGCAGCTCAAGGTAACGCTCTAAGTCATCCTTTTCCACGTGCTTGGCTATAGAGGGCGTCACACGCCCATTCAAATCCCCGGAAAGGAATGCAGTGAAAGACTTACTCTTCGACGACATCAATTGCTTGCCAAGCTCTGCAGCATTCATGCTTGGATAAGCACCGCCTTCTGCTCGCTCTCTTCCGGCTCTGTGCGCCACTGCTCTCCAAATTCCCTTCTTGCAGCCGCCAAAATTGTAGGCGCAAAGTCGGGACGAATGCCATTGAAGTCCAGATTCTTAAACCTGCACAATTCACATTTTTAGTTAACATAGCAAATGCACAAGTAAATTTGCATACACACACACACACACACACACACACACACACACACACACACACACACACACACACACACACACACACACACACACACACACACACACACACACACACACACACACACACAGGAACACGTAGAGAGCATACAAAATAGGTACACAAACGAACACCACACACACATACACACACATTCAGAAGCAGATGCACATACAAGCCAACACACACACAAGCAGATAAACACAAACACATCCATAAGACACACACATGCATAAGACAAACACACACACAAACATAAACACACATGCATAAGACACACACACAAACACACATGCAGAAGTACATGCGCATACAAGCACGCACACACACACACACACACACACACACACATACAAGCACTCAATACAAATATGCATAAGCATATACACGCAAACACACACACACACACACACACACACACACACAAGGACGCTCAGATACAATCACATCTATTTATCAACATTCAATATTTTTATCAGGTATATAATAGAAACACATGTGCAAAATATAAACACATGCACACACAACTGTTACAAGGTACTCACCGAATGTCTAGCAATGTCGCAATCCCTATCTTGATGTAATCGTTCTCCCTTATGTTCGTGAAAAAACGCTCAATGATTCCGGCCCGCAGACTCTCCCTTGCCTCCGCCATATGAGGCTCCATGTCCTTCGCTTCGATGGTGTACAAGTCCACATCCCTCCGCTCATCTTGCAGTGAAACGGGCCTGTGTGACGACAGCTGCTTTAACAGAGTGCCTAACATAGGGTAAACAAGTGATATGGTTACATAGTCCCCCTGCAGCAAATTCACAACTTGAGCCACTTGCCACAGCACAGTGCAACAATATGCTTAAAGACAAAGTAACCTTTTATGTGGGAAAGCAAAGAACAGAAAAGCATAACAGAACAACGATAACAAAGTGTCGACAAGCTCAACTGCAACGCTATTAATATGGCTTTGATAGAGCACATAAACAGAGACATAAATGTGCAGGCGGAGGCGGGGAGTGGGCGCCATGCGGCGCTACCGAACCGCGCAGTGCAACAATATGCTCAACGACAAAGTAACCTTTTACGTGGGAAAGCAAAGAACAGAAAAGCATCACAGAACAACGATAACAAAGTGTCGACAAGCTCAACTGCAACGCTATTATTAATATGGCTTTGATAGAGCACATAAACAGAGACATAAATATGCGGGCGGAGGCGGGGAGTAGGCGCCATGCGGCGCTACCGAACAGCGCAGTGCAACAATATGCTTACCGACAAAGTAACCTTTTACGTGGGAAAGCAAAGAACAAAAAAGCATCACAGAACAGCGATAACAAAGTGTCGACAAGCTCAACTGCAACGCTATTAATATGGCTTCGATAGAGCATAAACAAACATAAATATGCGGGCGGAGGCGGGGAGGGGGCGCCATGCGGCGCTACCGAACAGTATAGTGCGACAATATACTAAACGACAAAGTAACCTTTTACGTCGGAAAGCAAAGAATAGAAAAGCATCACATAACAGCGACAACAAAGTGTCGACAAGCTCAACTGCAACGCTATTACTATGGCTTCGATAGAGCAAATAAACAGACATAAATGTGCGGGCGGAGGCGGGGAGGGGGCGCCATGCGGCGCTACCGAACATCACAACGCAGCTAACTCGGGGGTGAGGGCAAAGCGGAGGGGGGGGGGAACTCTTGCTTACCTCTTCAACTTTCTCTTGCTCGTTGTGAAAGTCTTCCAGCAGGGTGGACCAATAGGCTTGACGCCTTACGTTGAGCTCGGTTTTTGAAGTGGCGGCTAATTGTGATAGGACTGGATGTGGACGGGCAGTTTATGGTGGATTTCAAGCGCGTAAGCACCGTTTAAATAGCCCTTGGGTGGGCTACAATTGATTCAAGGCTGCGGAATGACAGCAATCAGGGCTATTGAACCAATCCTAGACATACACCTCAGCAGATTTGCATTGCCAAATACCTCCCAAAAAAACAGCGTGTCACTTCGGGCAACCACAGATTCGTGAGATACTCGGAATCGTGAGTACTGATTGGGTATCACGATTCCACATCGTTTTGCGAGGATGAGGTACTCGCGATTACCGCGGATCCATTAAAGTACGATGAATACCGGATCCAACGATTACTTACAATAACTGGTACCGGAACCAACGATTACTTACAATAACTGGTACCGGAGCCAACGATTACTTACAATAACTGGTACCGGAACCAACGATTACCTACTGAACCTAGGGTTCGGACCCCGCGATTACCTGTGATTCTAGGGTTCGGACCCCGCGATTACCTACTGAACCTTGGGTTCGGACCCCGCGATTACCTACTGAACCTAGGGTTCGGACCCCGCGACTACCTGTGATTCTAGGGTCCGGACCCCGCGATTACCTGTGATTCTAGGGTCCGGACCCACGAGACCAAGTCCGAACCCGAGTAGTCTCGTGGATTCGCGGCTCCTTAGGATCCGGATCCAGTCCCTGTCGCTGATGGCACGTCTAAAGTGTGTCATCTTAAGCGCTGCCTATACGGACTCAAACAGTCCCCTCGCGAGTTCAACATGGTCATGCGTGCCTGGCTTGTCGAACATGGGTGGCAACAATGCGTATCCGACCTATGCATCTACGTCTTCCGCGCCGGTCACTTTTTCGCCATGATTGCACTTTACATGGACGACATTCCCGCAGCCTGCAACGATGCCACATGGCTTACATCGTTCAAGGCTCAACTTGGTGCACGGTTCAAAATTAAGGACATGGGCTACCTCTCCTAACTAATGGGCATGCACATCACCCGCGATCGCTCGGCCCGCACCATCTCGCGGGACCAGTCCAAATACCTGCGCGACATCCTCGCAAGGTACGGCATGACCGACTCTAAGCCCTCGTCCCTTCCTATGGACCCCGGCTTCCTCGCCGGACTCGCGCACATGACTTCGCCCCCCCTTACCGGCGTGGCCAAGGACGTCTACCCAAGTCTACTGGGCAGCCTCCCGTACGCGGCCGTCCGCACTCGTCCCGATGTGTCCACGGCGTTGAGCACCCTCGGCTCCGCCCAAGCATCCCCCACGGACGCCCACTCGCAGGCTCTGAAAAAGGTACTTCGATACCTCCATGGTACCATCGACATGCGCATGACGTTGGGGGGGGGCACGGACCATAGTCTCTAACTTACTGGCTTTGCCGACGATGACTGGGCAAACGATAGCAGCACCCGCAAGTCTCGTTCGGGCTATCTCTTCACTCTCGGACGCGGGCCCATCATCTACAAGTCCAAACAACGTACTTGTGTGGCCCAATCCACATGTGAAGCCGAGTACCACTCTGCGGCTGACGCCACCAAGGAGGGACTCCACCTCCGCCAACTCATGGGGGAGATCTTCAACGCCCCCATCACCGAAACCACCACTATCAGGGAGGAAAACCAAAGCGCCATCGCGTACCCCCAGAATGCCTTGGTCGGCGAGAAGACCAAACACATCGGTATGAAGTGGCACTTCCTCAAGGACCACGTGGAGCAGAGAACCATAAAGTTGAGGTACCTCCCCACTTAAAAATGGTGGCCGAAATGTTCACCAAGCCTCTACCAGGACATGCATTGACAAGACACCGAAGTGCAATCCTTGGAGGAGAAGACCCAATGCAACGCTTCATCCCGTAGCTACCTTCATGGGGAGTGTTGTAAGTAAGACCTTCTAGTTATTCGTTGCACATAGCTACTGTAACCCATTCTAGATATGATTAGTACATGTCTAGATCGGACAGACTGATAACCTATCTGATTCGGTACAAAGCTGTCGCTAGGCTACATCTCTCTCACTTCTTTTGTCCCGACACCAAGCGTCGGGCGGGTTGTCTCTGTGACTGTCCCTTTTGCGTGACTGTGACTGTAACTACGTGTGCGTTAGTTACCTTCCATACTAATCGTGTGTTCACGGTTCAACAATGATGGACGCCGACGATGACACCCCCTTTGACCTGGATTCCCTCCTCCGTATCCAGCTCTCCTCCACCCACCCAAACCCTACCCCACCCTATATGAAACCCTCAAACCCTCCCGAAAACGCCGCTCCAACTCCCCGGATTCCGGGAACCAACCGCCTCCCACACCATTACCACCACCCCCTCCACCTCCTCCCCCGAGCCTCGCACCACCACCGACCACCCCACGTCCCCTTCCCACCATCACCGAAGACTCCGCCGGCCCCATGGACTCCTCCTCCATCCCCTCACACACACCGACTCCGATCCCCTCCGCAAAAGAACCTCCCCCGCCCCCACCCACCCCCCTTACGCCCGCATCCGCCTCCACCCCCGCGTCGTCCCCCCCCCCCCCATTAAACCGCCGCCCGACTCCACCCCTCACCAGGATGACCCCATAGACACCACACACAACCCTCGACCCCGCACCGACCCCACCCTCAAACTCGCCCGCCCGGTTTGCGTCACCAAACCCATACGCCAACACAACAAAAATAACCTCCCCTCCCCCCCCCCCCCCCCCGCAAATCCCCCACGTACCTCCAAACAACCCCCTCCACGCCTCTCAACCCTCCCCCCAACCACCCATCCCGTCCCCGGCCCCCAACCCTCCCCCTCATACGCCCGAACTGTCACACTCGCCTCCAAACCCCTTCCCTCCCCGTCCCATGCCACTTCGGACGGAGAATTCGAAGACTGGATTGATGAACTCGCTGAAGCGCACCCCCCCATCTCCGAGACCCTTGGACCCTCCGGCCCCTCCAAACCGGCCTCCAATACTACCTCGGCAGACAAGGACGCCCCTCGTCCCTAAACTTTAGCCGTTGCCCCCCCGGCCCGGAGTCTAGACCCCACGACCCCCCTCCACCCACCTACCTGATATTGAACAACACGCTGCAACTACAACTCATCCGGCCACACTACCGCCTCATTTCAACCCCCCCAAACAACTTGACACATGTCACGCATGGTCGTGCGGAACCCACGTACTCATCAACTCATACTTCATACTCACAGCGCCTCCCGACCGGCCGTACTTCCCCCCTCCTTTCGATCCCCGCAGCACAGTCCACACATCCCACTCCCTTATCTGGCATCACACGTTCCGCTCCACCCCCCTTCCCGTAGGCCGCTCCCAACTTCTGTCAACCCTCAACCCCCCCTCCGCCCACCACACACCACCCCCCCCTCTCCTCACACTTCTCTCGACCCGCCCCCACCCACGATCTCCCACCCCACAAACCCCCCCCCACCTTCCCACCACCACCCACGCGCACTCTCCCGAATACCCCAATTCAACCCCCCGCACACTCCCCACAACCAATCCTCCCCCACCACACAACCCAATCTCTTCACCTCATCAACCTCAACATCCGCGGCCTATACACCTCCATCATAGATGTAGACCACCTCGCCACCACACACCACCCGGTCGCTCTCCGCCTCACCGAAACCAATCACACATCGCACAGAGCCCCGATGACGCATCGCCCTATCGAAATACCTCCTTAAAAGCTCATGTCTAAAGCACACGCAGATACCCCTACCCCCGCAGGAGTCCTCTTCGCTGTCCGAAAGACGTCCTTTCACTCCGCCACAGTCCTGCCCCCATCCCCTCACCTTGCCCCCCACATAACGTGATTATCTCGCATCCCCCACTCTGGCATCCCATACCTCCTCATCGGATTCTACATGCCCCAACTCCACACCAAACACCTACCCCGCATGTACGCAGAAGTCGCCGCCAAACACCTAACCCGCATGTACGCAGAAGTTGCCGCCTAGGGACTCCGACTTGCATACAATCACCCAACCTACCGCGTCATATGGGGGGAGACTCTCAAACCACAACACAGCAAGGTACTGGCAACCTCGCCCTCATCTCCCTCCTCGAGTCCCACCTTTAACCACTCCACCCCCTATCCCCACCTTCCCCCGTAACTAGGGCTGCATCGACCACTAGTTATCCACTTCCCCTTCAACCCTCACTCCCATTCCGTCCACCGTCTCGGTCTTCACCACTCCCTCACACTTCACAGACCACTCGGTCATCCACCTTATTATCCCAGCTTCCTCTTCACTGATCGCACGCCCTCCCTCGTCCGCCAACCCCGCCAACAAACCGCACACCACCCGCAGATACAACTTCAAGTCCCCCCTCACACAACAACGCATTCAAATTTATCAAGCCAACACACCCGACCTCATCAACCAAATCGCCTCCCTCCTCGCTGCCATACTCAACACCCCTTCAACCATAGCCTCGACGGATACCCTCGACACCCTGGCCTCGCAATTCACAACCATCCCCTCAAACCACATGGACCACGCTGCCTCCGTTTCGCCCCAACTATTCCCGACAAAACACGACCCCCAAACATCTCCCCCGACACCACTTGGCTTCCCCAAAAAACATGTCTTCTCCTTACAATCCTCCGCCGCCGCAGCACTAAACCATATCTCCCTCGCCCAGTCTCTCCTCCACACTATCGACTGCATGTCCCCCGATACCATCAAACACAAATGTCAAGAATGCATCCGCCATCTCTTACACACCGTCACCACGGATAAATTAAACAAAATTAAATCCCGTGCCAACACCGCTTACGACACAAACCCAAAATCTCCCCACTGCCTACTCAAAACTAAAAGCGGCCTTCTCCCCTCTAACAACGCCGCCTCAACCCTCCAAGAAATTACCCGACCCGACACCGCAACCGCTAACTCCCCCCACGACGTTATCGCCGCAGTCCACTCAAACTTCGACAAAGAGCTTACCCGCGCCACACCCCCCCCGAGCTTCCCCTCCCACCGTGGGAAAGCCCCGACAACCCATACCCCTTCGTCATCGAACCCCGTGGAGACCCCTCCCTCACCCTCGCCGACATGATAACTCGCGATTCATTCGACAAAACGATAAACTCCCTAGGCACGGGCAAAGCCCCCGGCCCAGACGGCATCCCTGACAAAATTATGAAATTCCTATCCGATGCGACCCGCTCCGCCCTTTTCTCCTTCCTCTCCCTCCTCGCCCATAAAACCTACACCCCCCCCCACCCCCGAATGGTGCCACAGCAACAACTGCTTATTACACAAAAAAGCGACCCGACTCTCCTCGACAATTACCGTCCCATTGCCCTCATGAAAAACTTGCCCAAATTTTGAACCGCATTAATCAAAGACGAAGGCTCCAACTACGCAGAATCCCACGGTATCCTCAACAAGACGGCTTTCGAATCCTCCGCAGCATCCATGACGCTCTTGCCTCCATCATCATGATGATAGAGGACGCTAAACTGTACAACAAAGATATCTACACCATGTACGCGGACTTCAAAGGAGCCTTCAACCCCGCCGACCACCGCATCATGTTCAAGCACATGCGCCATATTGGTATGCCCTCCACCTTTGTCGACACATGCAAACAGCTATATGGTGTCTCCACCACCGACGGCTATATCACCCCGCACGGCCCCACCCCCTCTATCGATATTAACCGCGGCACCCTACGGCACACACCCTCTCCCCCTTCCTCTTCACCCTCTTCCTCGAACCATTCCTATGCTGGCTCACGGTCGGTAGCCGAGGCTACCGCCCCGGTGCCCCCACCACTAACGCCGACCCCACAGAACCCACGGCGACCTACCCATGCCACGGATTCGCTGACGACCTCAGTCTCGCAACGGGCTCCCACCAACATGACCATCCAACTCCAAAAGCTCTCCCTCTTCAGCGCGTACACATGTATGACCGTTAACGTTCGCAAATGCTGCATTACCGGTACACTGTGGAGTAAAGGAAACGCCCTCTCCCTCGCCAACCGCACTTTTCTCGCCCCCCGCCTGCAAAGTCACTTCGTTACCATTAACACGTACACTTACCGCATCCCTTTCATCGACCCCTCAGAATACTACCGGGCTCTCTTGGTTAAACTCAACACCACCCTCCTCCTTAACTAAAACGCCCTATCCACCTCCCGGCTCACACAATCTCGCAGGATACGCGTCATCCGGGGCCTTCTCATAGGGAAGCCCTTCACCTTACAACTTGGCATGTTTAGCGACTCTCAGCTCGACATCCTAGACGGCCAAGTATGCCGAGTACCACGCTCCGCCGTTTTCTCGGTACGTAACCTCCCCTGCACAGCCCTATACCGTCCCACATCCGACCTTGGTTACGGCCTCCCCTCCCTCAAAGCCCACGCATCACAACTCACAGCTTGTCACCTGCACTTAATCATGAACAACCTAGGCTACAGAGGCCCCGTGGCGAGAACACATATCCACACCTTCTCCACCGAATACACCCACTAGCCCACAGAGTCCAGTATGTCCCGCGGCTCATCACCGCCCGCATTCAGGTGCCTATTCCGGGCCCAACATGACGCCGGGACCTTATTCCAACACACACCCGCTCTCCCTCACCAACCCCATCGCCTCCACATTCCGCGCCTACTTCTCCCGCCAAGACGACGCCCTCCTCGCCACTCTCCGCGACATAGGCATCCACATCGCCGACCCCCACCCTTACAAACAAGCATGCTGCGACTGCACACCCCGCCGAACACACAAATCCCTCCTTCCCCGCCTCACCCCACGCTAGCATAGCAACATTACCACATGGTCACAAGTCTTACTCCACGCCTCCACCTCCTCCATCCACCTCAAATCATGCCAGTCCATACCCACACTTGAAGGGTCCTCAGACTCACTCTCCGTCTCCACCCGTCTCCCCCTCGGAGTACTTCTCCCCCTCAGACAACCCCTACCCTCCCTGCGACGTCACACGCATAATCTCTAAGCACAAGGACACTGAATACGGTCAAACACAGTACATAGTGGAATGGGCCCCGGAACACCTCTCGGAATGGGACATCCAACTGCAACTCGACGACGGCTTCCACCTCATATCCTCCACCCCTACCTCGGTATGTCTCCCCACCCCGTCCCCCACCCTTTGCTCTATCTGCCACGACCCCCTCCACCTAGACCACACTACATCCTGCAGCACATGCCTCCACATTGCCGTCCACTACCACTGCCGCCCCGCTTAGGGGCCCGACACGTGGCAATGGGAATGGTGCGCACGCGGCCAAACACACGACCTCACCCGCCTTCACGAAGTCCAGTAGGCCCCCTTCCTCCAGCTCCACGGCATCATTAGTGAGACCCCTCGAGCCCCATTGCCCTCAATGCCTTCAATACCGGTTTTGTCCCAACTGCATCCACCATCCTTCCCGAATCCGGGCCCTACGCATGGACGCACCCCCTCATCACCTTCAACCACGACCCCATCAACCCAGACCTCGACATGCGCCCCACCGGCAAATTCACCATGCATACCCATCCCAATCTCCATGACATAACGATACTTTGCACCCCTGACGTACGCGTGGTCACAACCCTCTCAAGCCCCGCACCCATCATCTCTACCACCTCTTATGCCCCGACCTCACACACCGCACATTCTAAGAAGAGGTCTACCACCTTATCACCGGACTCGGCTCCCGCTCGGAAATCCACTCACCCACACCCGCCACCACCACACGCAATTGATGGGCCACTCGTGATGATCTACTCACAACACTCCGTAGCACCTTCCGAATCCAGACATAACTCTACTAAGACACCCTCAACAAATCATTGCAATCACACACCTACCACTCACTCTATCCTGAAGATATCGTCTTCTTATCCAGCGGCAGCAACGCACCGTACACATGGCACGCCATCAGTATCGTTGATCTAGAATACGACCACGAATGCATGCGACGCGCCATGGAACATGCAATCACTAGCGCACACTCCACAACCTCTCACTCCCACAACGCCATCATCCTCATACTCCCCCTATGGAAATACACACCATACCGCCAAGTACATCACCTCACCATACACCCACCACATTTACACTCTCCCTAACGACGCAACCACTTTCCTTCCCCTAGACCAATACACAGGCACCCCCACCCCCACACCATTCGGCATACGCTGGATGGTGAACATTTACCTCGTCGCCAGCCCCCTCGCACTATCCTCCATGCCCTCCAACATAGCAATGACCGCCCGCCACAACACTTTCGAATCCATCTACAATACCCACCTTCCCTACCCCACCATCACCATCCCACCCCGACCCTCCTCGCCAATTACTCACCGCCCTCCGCAGGCGTCTACCACCTCCCCTCTAACCCCACCCACCCCATCACGTACCCTCTCCCGGAACGCACGTCACTAACATACTCCCACCCCTAGGTGTTTTTGCTTGGAACTCGCAGGACTTCGTTTACAACGACGGCTCCAAACAAGGTGGTTCCTCCCCCCTTGGAGTAGCTGCCACCCACCCCGCCTCAGAACACACGAGCCAAAATTCTGGTGACCTCCACCCCTCCCTCTTACACTATCAATCGTGCGGAACTCGCGGGCATCTACCTAGGCCTACAAATAGGTCATACCCACCTCCTTACGGATAGTGCATGCTCGCTCCGCCTCATCCAAAGCTATATGTCCTGCCCAACCGCTTATCAACACCACCTCCCCCGCGACACACTCGACTCTATAGCACACACCTTCAAAACTCGTTGCAACTCAGGCATTCGCACCCACCCAGGCAAAATCAAAGCACACAACCACTCAATCGGCAACGACCTCGTAGACACCCGAGCTAACCAAGTAGCACACGGCCACCCCCCCACTCGCACTTACCTCCAAAAACGGCGCCCTCCTAGCCCGCGCCGCTGCGGACGGCGCGCATTTCACCTTCCACAAAAATCCTCCATCGCCATCATCCTCATTCTCCCCCGATGGGAGCACAAACTATACCGCCACTCCAAGTATATCACCTCACCATACACCTACCACATTTACACTCTCCCCAACGACGCAACCACTTTCCTACCCCTACACCAACACACATGCACCCCCACCTCCACACCATTCGGCACATGCTGGATGGTGAACATTTACCTCGTCGCCAACCCCCTCGCACTATCCTCCATGCCCTCCGTCTGCAGTACCCACCTTCCCTACCCCACCATCACCATCCCACCCCGACCCTCCTCGCCAATCACTCACCACCCTCCGCAGGCGTCTACCACCTCCCCCCTAACCCCACCCACCCCATCACGTACCCTCTCCCGGAACGCGCGTCACTAACATACTCCCACCCCTAGGTGTTTTTGCTTGGAACTCGCAGGACTTCGTTTACACGACGGCTCCAAACAAGGCGGTTCCTCCCCCCTCGGAGCAGCTGCCACCCACCCCGCCTCGGACACACGAGCCAAAATTCTGGTGACCTCCACCCCTCCCTCTTACACTATCAATCGTGCGGAACTCGCGGGCATCTACCTAGGCCTACAAATAGGTCATACCCACCTCCTTACGGATAGTGCATGCTCGCTCCGCCTCATCCAAAGCTATATGTCCTGCCCAACCGCTTATCAACACACTCGACTCTATAACACACACCTTCAAAAGTCGCTGCAACTCAGGCATTCGCACCCACCCAGGCAAAATCAAAGCACACAACCGCTCAATCGGCAACGACCTCGTAGACACCCGAGCTAACCAAGTAGCACACGGCCACCCCCCCACCCCCCCCCGACACAACCTACATCACGGGCTCAAACGTGTCGCTAGGACACTGGACCTTGCCGTACACATTCATACATCAATCCCTAGGAGAACCCATACCCTACATATACGCCAACCTCAAAACTGACGCACACACATACAGCACCAAATACACACATACACCACTCGCACTTACCTCCAAAAACGGCGCCCTCCTAGCCCGCGCCGCTGCGGACGGCGCGCATTTCACCTTCCACAAAAATCCTCCATCACCATCATCCTCATACTCCCCCGATGGGAACACAAACTATACCGCCACTCCAAGTATATCACCTCACCATACACCCACCACATTTACACTCTCCCCAACGACGCGACCACTTTCCTACCCCTACACCAACACGCATGCACCCCCACCTCCACACCATTCGGCATACGCTGGATGGTGAACACTATCCTCCATGCCCTCCGTCTACAAGGCCCACCTTCCCTACCCCACCATCACCATCCCACCCCGACCCTCCTCACCGCCCTCCGTAGGCGTCTACCACCTCCCCCCTAACCCCACCCACCCCATCACGTACCCCCTCCCGGAACGCACGTCACTAACATACTCCCCCCCCGTAGGTGTTTTTGCTTGGAACTCGCAGGACTTCGTTTACACGACGGCTCCAAACAAGGCGCCCCCCCCCCCTTGGAGCAGTTGCCACCCACCCCGCCTCGGACACACGAGCCAAAATTCTGGTGACCTCCACCCCTCCCTCTTACACTATCAATCGTGCGGAACTCGCGGGCATCTACCTAGGCCTACAAATAGGTCATACCCACCTCCTTACGGATAGTGCATGCTCGCTCCGCCTCATCCAAAGCTATATGTCCTGCCCAACCGCTTATCAACACCACCTCCCCCGCGACACACTCGACTCTATAACACACACCTTCAAAACTCGCTGCAACTCACGCATCCGCACCCACCCAGGCAAAATCAAAGCACACAACCGCTCAATCGGCAACGACCTCGTAGACACCCAAGCTAACCAAGTAGCACACGGCCACCCCCCCGACACAACCTACACCACGGACTCAAACATGTTGCTGGGATACTTGACCTGGCCGTACACATTCATACATCAATCTCTAGGAGAACCCATACCCTACAGATACACCAACCTCAAACCTGACGCACACACATACAACGTGAAGTACACACACACCCATCGCACACACCTCCGAACACGGCGCCCTCCAAGCCCGCGCCGCTGCGGACGGCGCGCATTTCACCTTCGACAAAAAACACACGGCATTCACCAATGTCCAATTTACACACAAACAAGAATTAATGTAGGGAGTGCATGGTACTCGCCTCCTCTCACACAACCCCACCTTGCGCTGCCCCATGTTTGGTCAATTCACCACCAACGGCCACATGGCCGGTAACTGCCCCTCTATGTCCCACCTTAGACATGACCGCCACAAGAGCGCGATTCAACTCCTCCTCTCCCTCATGGAACGCCACAACGGAGGCCGATGGGGACCATCACCGCCGACTTTGATAACAAACCTATTAAATCATTTGCATCCACCATACCCATCCACAACCCCCTTGACTGCCACCCCCTCACCCCACCCGCATGCCCACCCTTATTGTTGCTGCTGACGAAGGCCTCTCGCCCGACTCCCACACCTCATGCCTTGTCATCCAACTTGAAGAGATACTCTCCTCTATGCTAAGACCCCCCGCACACAAACCCGACTTTATCCGACTTCTCGAACCTAGCAAAGTTGAGGGGGCAATAAGGAATGCTTACACTCGGTGAGTGACACTGCATGTCATCTCACCCTAAGCAAGTGTCTAGCACTTGCCTATCACAGGACACGCACTCACCTTGTGGTGAGCACACGCCAACGTATATTCTGAGCTTTTAGATGATATCTAACGCTCAGCAACTTGCCACCATCAGCAACCTAATCCTCTCTATTGTTGATTGGCTTATCATCTTATAGTGCTGAGTCACAGCCGTACTATCACGATGCTACTTGACCAACATTGCTGTGTAGCAACTTGATTATCACACAAAACCATGTCTCGCAACACTCCCCCTTGCTACGCAGGCAATCCCATGATGGCATTGCACAACTTGCTATGCCTTGCACTCACTAATGGCTTGGTAAGCACATCAGCAAGCATGTTCTCCGTCGCACAATATTGCACCTCGATGTCTCCGCTCTCCACCTTCTCCCGACAGAAGTGGTACCTCACGTCCATGTGTTTGCTGCGTCCGGTCGTCATGCTATTCTTGCTGAGTGCAATACAACTCTGATTGTCCTCGTGAATTGTGATGGGAGACCCGGAGTCTTGGTGAAACTCGTGGAGTAGTTGCTTCAAAAACATCGCCTCCTGAGTGGCCGCAGTCAGCGCCATATACTCTGCCTCCGCTGTCGACAACGCCACAGTTTGTTGCCGCTGGCTTTTCCAACTCACCGCTGCACCGTTGAGCATGAACACATACCCCGTGCGAGAGCGCCGCTCGCCAACATCACTCGCGTAGTCAGAATCTGACCATCCTACCAGCTTTGATGAGGGTGCGCCACCGTACATCAACACCGACTCTGCGGTCCCCTTGAGGTAGCGAAGCACCCTCTTGGCTTGCTCCCAATGTGACTGAGAGGGGTCGGACATGTACCTACTAAGGTGGCTAACAGCCATGGTGATGTCGGGCCGTGTGCTTACGGAAGCGTACAACAAGCTGCCGATCAAGCTTTGGTACGGCACTAGACCGGGAGGCAACCTTGATGTCGACGTCTCCACACAATTGCTCAAAGCATCGACTGCCATAGGTGAGCCCACTGGCTTGCAGCCCATCATGTTGAAGCGCTCCAACATATCTAAGACGTATTGCTGTTGTCCAATCCTGATGGTGCGGCTGCCACGATCACGCTCGACAGTCATGCCAAGCAACCAAGACACTGGACCGAGGTCTTGCACGTTGAACCTTTCGCCGAAAGCCGACTTGAACCCAACGATGAAGCTACCCGCTGGTCCGACGATGATGCTGTCGTCCACGTACAACGCCAAGACATAAAGCTCACCCTCCTTGATGAAGACGTAAATGCCGGGATCCACCTTGGATTGGGTAAAGCCATACTCCTCTAGCCATGCTGTGATGGTCTTATTCCAGTTCCTTGGAGCTTGCTTGAGGCCATACAATGATTTCTTCAACAAGCACACTCGCTCCTCTCCATTGATGTCGAAGTGACGGAATCCTTCCGGCTGCCTCATGTAGATTTCCTCCTCGATATCGGCCTCCAAAAATGCCGTCACCACATCAAGCTGCTCCACCTCCCAATCATTATAAGCAGCAAGCGCGAGCAACGTTCGAATAGAAATCACCCTCACTGTGGGAGCGAAGGTCTCGTGGTAGTCCACACCCTTCTCCTGAGTAAACCCGCGAGCCACAAGTCTTGCTTTGTACCTTGCAATCTGTCCATTGGCATCGCGCTTCAGCTTGAACACCCACTTGGAATCTACGAGTTTGCGACCGGCAGGACAAGGGACCAATGTCCAGGTTTTCCGAGATACAAGTGAGTCGTACTCGCTCTTGATAGCTGCCTCCCACTCCCCCGATTGGGGACTCCTCAGCGCTTGCTTGTATGACACCGGCTCTTGAACGGTCGGGCTGCTGGCTGACTTAATAGCTGCGGCACTTCCCGCAGTCCATCCATCTCCCGAAGCGCCCGCTGAACGGAGATTATACCTTGGACTGGGTACGCATTGCTGTGGTGCAGCAGTGGATCGAAGATTATACCTTGCACGTGGAGTCTCCCCCGAATGCATGTCCCGTTCCTCTTCCGTCGACCCGGAATGCTGCCGCGACTCCCGTAGCGGCGACTCCCCCGAAGGTGTATCCGGTTCTTCGCTACACATGGTGCGCGGGATGCTGTCCTCTTCATCATCATTGCGTTGCTCCGCATTGCTCTCCCCCATGGAGAGGACTGCAGCCTCATCGAACACCACGTTGCGGCTGCTCACCACCCGACGAGTAGCAGGATTGTACACCAACCACGCAGGGGATTCGGAAGCATAGCCCACAAAGACACCCTTCCACGCGCGATCGTCAAGTTTGCGGCGTTGAGACTTGTCAACGTGGACATAGGCCGGACAGCCGAAGACCCGCATGGAGCTCAGATCAGCTCGTCTACCGGTCGCCAAGGTGAAAGGTACACCGCCGGCTCCGCTACTATGCACACGATTGCGGACATGCACCGCAGCGGCCATCGCTAAAGCCCAATACGATTTAGGCAGCGCGGCTTGCCGGATCATTGACTGCGCCATCGGGACCACCGTCCCCCACTGCCGCTCAATACGGCCATGCTGCCAATGCGCGTAAGGGGCAGTGATCTCCACAGCGATGTTGAACTCATCCAAGAGGTTTCGGAAGGCAGCACCTAAGAACACCGTGTCATTGTCCACCCGAAGACGACGAACCGTGTGCCCCAGAGAACGGATGGTAGTCAACATGCGACGGAACGAGGCGGGAGCCTCATCCTTGGAGCGGACCGCATCATGCAGCATGAAACGGCTCCGGAAATCAACCGCACACAAGCTGTACCGCCGTCCTCCCAAGGATGGAACACTCATAGGACCGCAGAAGTCTAAGCCGAGGACCTCAAAGACACCAACGTTCCGGTCAGCCGGCTCACGAGAGATACGGCGGACGTGCGACTTACACACAGCACACGTCTCACAGAAGCCCAACTTCTCCGACGCAGAAAACGCCACGCCCTCCACCTGAGTGGCCAAGAGCCCGTCCAATTGCGACTCGCCAAGGTGACCGAGTCGGGAATGCCACAACCGTTTTTCCGATGGCGCAGTGGCGACCGAAGCGGTAGGATTCGACGAAGCAACCCGCGCCGGCAACCACACCAATAAATGCGCGCGCTCCAACGGAACCACCACGCCACCACCATGACCGGCATGAAGACGAAGGTGGTCCACGGGATCAGCTAACACCACAGAATGACCTTGTCGCCGAGCTTGGGTGAGGCTGAAAAGTCGATGGTAAGACCACGACGCACGACGGGATAGCTCAGGAACGTGGAGCACATTCTTTAGCGTGGCAGGAATCTCCTCTCCATCTTCAGCCTTCACAATGATTCGGACCGAGCCCACTCCAACAGCGCGGGCGCTGATACCCTTCACCCAAAGCCGGTCGGTGAGCGCTCGATACTCACAGAAGTCACGGCGCACACTAGTCATGTGATGGCTGGCGCCGCTGTCGGCCAACCACATCCACGTTTCCCCATCGCGCTCGAACATGTGTCGAGCCTCGGAGAATGGCCTCGCAGGGGTGGCTGTCACGTCCATGACCGCCGGAAAAGCAACCGGGGAGTCCATTTGCGCAGAGTTACCTCCGGTGTTGTTGACGGGGCACTCGGACCTGCGATGGCCCTTCTTACCACAGCCATAGCAAACACCACGAAAAATTCTCGCTCCGCCTCTGCCATATGAGGTACGACGAGTAGTCGCAGCTCCTTGAAGAGATTTCAGTTGGTCTTGGAGCTCGGAGACTTGCCGCTTCAAAAGTTCAGTCGTTGAGTCATCATGAGACGCTGCAAAAGCCGTAGGCGTTGGGGGCTCCGTTGAATGTGATTGCGCACGACTCTCGATGCGCATGCCCTTTTGACGAAGATCACGCTTGACGGCATCCATGCTGAGGTCGTGTACGTCCCACGTGTCGGTGATGGAGTGGTATTCGCTGCGCAGGCCCTTCACCAAGTACATGATGATACGCCGGTCGTGGACGACGTCCCCAACTCGGGCAAGCTGTCGTTGCAGTCGAACTAACCGGTTCAGATATTGAATGCCGCTCTCGCCGTCCGCTTGCGGCGTCTCCAAGTCCTGCAATAGTTCCGTACACCGGTAAATACCATCGTCCTCATAATGATTGACTAACGCAGTCCACGCAGTGTGGCCGCAGGTCTTGTCATCCTCGCTAACATTCTCGATAATGGAAAGGTCGTCCTCCGGCAGCGCAAGAATCAATGTGGAGTACATGTCGACTTGTTGTTGAGAGGAAGCGGCACCATCCGACGACAAAGCCGGAGCCCACTTTTGCATCAAGCCAAATGCACGAAAACGTTTCTTCCACACGTCAAAATCTCGTCTCTCCCCACTGAACTTGGGTAGTTTCACGGAGTCCATATCAGGTACGTCGGATGCGCTCGCAAGAGAACCAGAAAATCAGGAATAATGCCAACAAGAAAAGCACCAAGTACCGGTGAAGAGGCGGGCAACACGGCTCAGAAAAGGAGACGACAAAGGGCTGACCGACGACGCAATTGTACTCCCGGAGTCTATACAGCCAAGGCAATCAGAAACGAGTCTCAGAAGGTCGGTCAAGTGACGTCGTACAAGAGTGCTAGTACACTTGTGGTAAGATGCCTTTCCAAAAATTCAGCCGGACCACTATCGGCTTTCACGAGAAAAGAAACTGGCGGGTGACAAGCTCCGGAAGCGAATAAAATTCCAGAAAGCGCCAAGCTATAACAAAGAAAAGCAAGCCGATCTTCACGTCACACGAGTCGGCGTTCGGGGGTTCAAGCCGGCTCCAAGCGACACAAACAAGTCGCTACCAGCCGGGTATCGAAGTAAAGCTACAAACACAAGCAAGAGCCAGCCACTTTGTGAGCCAGCCGCACCTCACGTATCGTGCGACACCACAAAGGTCTACCACTCTTCGAGAAGCAAGCTCTAGGTTCCAGTCAAGACAAATGACTCCAACAACTAGCAGCTTGAGGGCCCATAACCTGTCAAAGTTGAGGGGGCAATAAGGAATGCTTACACTCGGTGAGTGACACTGCATGTCATCTCACCCTAAGCAAGTGTCTAGCACTTGCCTATCACAGGACACGCACTCACCTTGTGGTGAGCACACGCCAACGTATATTCTGAGCTTTTAGATGATATCTAACGCTCAGCAACTTGCCACCATCAGCAACCTTATCCTCTCTATTGTTGATTGGCTTATCATCTTATAGTGCTGAGTCACAGCCGTACTATCACGATGCTACTTGACCAACATTGCTGTGTAGCAACTTGATTATCACACAAAACCATGTCTCGCAACACACAGACCACAACGTCACTCACATCGCACAACTAATTCGCGATAAATACACCCCCTATGCCAACGCCCTTCGACACCATTGGCCAGTTACTGAAGTCGACATCCTTCCCATAGTCACGAGCCGCACATGCACACCTCACACATACACCATTACGAGTCTCACCTCCCTTCTCACCCTGCGCATTGCCCCTCCTGGCAAACTCATCGCCAAAACACGACTCGACACAACACGCATCCTTGCGCATCTCCAAGTACACATTGTCCAATGGCTGCACCATCTCCTACTCATCTACCGCATCAAATTTCGCACGACCACACGCCGCACCTCCACTCACCGCACACACACACGCCACTGAATGACATCCATCACCGCCACGCACGCCACACTCCACGGGGGGGTGGCAACCCCCCCCCAAAAACGCCTTTGGAGAGGTTGGATTTAGGTGCTTCACGGTTTAGCCCTTTAATTGTAAGTTCCCTGCATGGCATAGTTGGGAGGGCCCAGAGACAACGGCCGGTTTTACCCGGTATACGTTGTAAACAATTTCAAATTTTAATTTGAGCATGTTCGGTGTGTGGGAGTGGATGGGGTGATACTTCGGTGGTGAATGATATGATGATGGGTTTGATGCCTACATGGTTAATGTTGATGGTCACTACATTGTTTCTTGACTACCCATAGTATATCTCTTTATCACAACACGCAGCTTCCAAAAGACATCACCATGTCACAGAACGTAATATAGAAATAACATTATTTACGATCATGATAGAGTACTTGCGTGTCTTGTATTGCGTACGCATGGGTGAATTTGACTTGGGAAGGGGAGGAGATGGGTAGAATATCGTCATCGCTGTCACAAGTACACGCCAAGCATATGTTATGCTGCGACTTAAACATCTATGTCGTTTTCCTTTACTTAATTACACAATGCGCCGCGTAATTACCGTGATTCACGGATCACGTTTACTCCCCGATGGGGACTCGCTACTGCTCCGACAGGGTGGAGTAAGGCTATTCTCATATCCTGTCGGGTAACCTGCCAGTCCCATATCCCGGGGGCGCAAAAAAAAAGAAAAAAGGCTAGTCTCATAAAGACTAAAAGCGGGCTTCCATACCTGTATGCGAAAATTATCAAGTACTACACGGCATTGAATTTAATCATCTACACATTGAAGCTTACAAATGGAAAATGCTGAAACACTCATCTGTCATTCGGCAGGTGCGCTTGAGTTGAGGTCGCTCCTAAGGACCCGTGTAAAGGAAAACACGGAAAGCTATCCAAAATCACCCCATCATAATGAAAGAAGGCAGAGTGATGGAAGAGCAAAAGAAAAATTGATGATCTCAGCCATGATAAGGGTAATAACTATCGTCCAACGTTAACCAAAAAATAAATAAATAATTCGGGGATATTTATCAAGCTTCCAAACAACAGTGCGTGAATTGAAGCATACATTCACATGCGCAGAAGCGCCACATGCAGTTCGGCCCGTTGTGTGATCACTGCCAATGCAGTTCCAAAATAACCTTGATATAATGCCTTGGACTGCTTACATGACCACAAGCAGAACTGCGCTGGAAACACAGTCAGGCTGGATGGAAGGAAGCAGAATTCAGGCTGGATACAAGCAAAACGAAGAACATCATGACTGATAGTACCGTCCCCTGCAGGTAGATTGCATCTGGCATGCCTGAGACAAAGCATAGGAAGCTACTCAAGCAGACAAAGGGATCGGGGTGTAGACCAGATGGAGGAGGAAATCTTGCATACTGACAGTAAACAGAACGACCCGTGACTACACTAACAGGACATAGGTTAGTATGTGTCCTGACTGCATTTGGCTCAAGCCATCAGAGCAGAGCGTCCACCAGATCCGACACGGGATGAGGTGAGAAACTCCAGCTGCATATATCACAACACGAAGAAAAATCAGGAGTAGAAAAGAGGACAACACAGTGAGTGCAGTTGTCGAGACAGTGGAGATGTTCTTGTGCTACGACGGGTACCTTGTCTTTAGTGAGCATGAGTTTCTGAACGCACAGGAGTGCCTGCTTTTGCACCTCCGCCTCGGGGTGCACCATGAGCCTCATCACCAGCTCTTTCCCACGAAGGTCAGATACAATGTAGCGCCCATGGGGATGATGGGTGACAAACTGGCCAATATCATGGCAGCCAACTGCCAGGGACCTGGGCTCACGGCTGGCCTCGACCAGCTTCAGCAAAACGCGCAATATCTGGAAGTCCTTCTCCTCAAACTTCTCAACATTCTGCGAATCAAACGAACATGGTGTGTATCTTTTATGCGTTTTTAATTAACAGAGCGCACTGGCAGATTGTCCGTGCGTACAAAGACACAACCCAGAGGTAAAATAGCGCGCGATTGATGGCTGCAGAAAGGACGCACCTCGAGCCAGAAAGCCTCGGAGGTGTGCATGGGGGACCATTCAAGGGTCCCAGACAGAACCTCCTTCTTGTACTTCTCAAATGAAGAGAGAGTCTGCAGTGGAAAGCAGTCAAGCTCATGGTTTGCAGGCGCCTGGTGTCATAACGTCCGCCTGGACAGGGAGTGCAGGGAGGAGAAAAAAAAAGAATACAAAGGGACTGACCTGGATGTGGTCACACAGCTCCTCATCCAGCCAGATCAGCAGTTCAGGCATGTCATCATCGCCCCAGGACTGCAGACTGCGTGTGGCCACAACCTTTGGCAGACCCAACTCAACCATCTCCTCCCCGGCACCCTGCATGGGCATAGCAGACGATCTGTCACTGTCTTGGGCACAGATCACGCGAAGAAGAAAGAAACGCTCCGCCTACACCGACAATAAGAGACCGTCCCAGCAGGCCGGACCTCGAGCTTTTGCTTCAGCAGATTTTTCAGTGTTAGCAGAGCGACGCGAACCACTTTTTCCTTCTGAGCAGTCCTTGCGAGGTCAACCAAGCCAGAGATCACCCCTGCGACGGAATGTTCGGGTGTCAAGATTTGCTCCTTACCCCACGCGAACGACCCAAACACCCCCCCCCCCCCAAAAAAAAAGGGGGGGGGGGGGGGGGGATCATGGAGCAGCACTCACCGCTGGAGACCATTGCAGTGCAGGCTTCATGGTTGTAGGACAGCTGCCACAAGCAGAGGCCAACCTCGTACGTGAGCTGGATAGCACCGCGCGTAGTAGTGCCGGCCCGGATAAGTGGCGACAGCAGCGCAACGCCGCCGCAGCTGTGGAAAAGCACGCGAACGCCTGCCTCCTTGAGGAGGCATGCCAGAGCGCTGATGGAGGTTGGGACACTCTGGGACTGATGAGTTGGGCGGCGCAGCTGACTGCAGAGCCAGTCCACGAAGGAGACGATGACCTGGGATCAACAGCAGGTCAGGACATATCACCCCACTCCTGGCAGCACAACCCGCACGTACAAATACGCGATACGTGAGACAGCAAGTACGGAGTTATGCTGGCGTTCGCTTGCCTGCTCCACGCCCTCCACCGCCACAGTGTTGGCACTGCCTGATGCGCCCAGTGCGCTACCTGCAGCGGCCGACATTGGGCCACCCGGACGGCAATCCAGAATGATTGCCAGCAAGCGGCACGCCTTCTGCTGGGTGAACCAATCGCTGCGCTGCAAAAGTCTGCACACACCCCGCAGTTTGGCGGCGAGTGCCTTGTTAAGGAGCGCAAAACCAGTGCCATGATTGCTCTATACGCCAAATAGCTGCACTTTTTCGATGAGTGGCGGCCTGAAACTCACCTCACAAACAGGGTGTAGGGGTCCGGCAGGGACGACATGTGTTGCTCACTCTGTGTGAAGAATAGGGCCACGCTCGCTGGATTGGCTGCATTCACAGAAAGTGTGACAGTTGTGACATTACTGGGATAAGGAGTGCTGTAAAATGCATGTTCTATCCTATGCCATCAATTATGAGCGAACATGCCATCCCACATCCCCTCTGGTTGCATATGCAACTCACCGGAAAGCATTTCGTCAATGAGAGCCATGACATACTGAACCGTCTCTTCCTTGGTGACGTTGCGAAGTACCATCAGAAAGGCCTCCAGGTACGCCGCGCCGTCCTGACAAGAATGCAAAGAGTACAGTCAATAGGTCAGCCCCGTGACCAAACTCATCCCTGAAAAGAAACGTGAATTGTGTTTCATGCCGCGATGGCAGCAGAGTGACAGGGAGCTGCAATGAATACGAAAGACGTTACGAACTAGCAACGGATAGGTTATCTTGCATGGAAAAAGGTCCTCAGAAAGTGCCTGCGTGGTCCATAAAACGAGGCTGGAAGCGTACCTCAGCGAGTAGAGATTCCTTGGTTATGGTATCCCTTTTGTCATACCTCCTGATCAGCTGCAGATCACGGTCGCTGATCAGCCTCGCGGTCATGTAGGTCTCCCACGGCACATCACGCTCCAGCACTTGGGCGCTGGTCAGGTCCCCGGAGAATGCCATGCTGCCTGTAGCAACAGTAGATCTCAGTCAGCTTTGTGCGTCAAATACACACGACATCAGGCCCATTGCGACCGTCTTCTCCACAGCCACATCATTAGAGCCCTTGGTGAACCACACATAATGTTTGGCCTAACTATAAGTCCCCTGCATAGCCCGCAGGTCCCCGGACTGACTGTGATGCAACCCAAACAACTGCAGACCACAGCTAGGCCCAGGAATGGACCACGGGCTGTAAACATGACTCAGTGAGGCCATCAGGTCGCGGCAGTGAGGCAAGTTCGCAAATAACGCTAGGGCTGTGGTACCAGCGCAGCTGAGATAGCAATATTCGAGGGGACGGGACCTCAAACCAGGCACGAACACCGGCCACCGCAAGCGCCACCCCAACCCCCCCTTCATTGCCACCCAACCGCAGTACTATGCCACAACGCCGCCCCAAACATGGAAGTTCGTCCGGCCGCAAGTTGAGGAGCGAAATACCGCTGAGCGCCATGACGGTGATATGCGAGCTGGCTCAAGTCTGGGGTTCTTGGCACCTCCTGAAATCAAGAGCCGACACAGTCTGGGGCGGACAGAAGGATGGTCTGGAATATAGGTCACCTTTGGGTTACGTAGCGGTGCTACAGTTGGCTGTCCGGCTTGTTTACGAGGTCGAGCGACCGGAAACCTAAATAGCAGTTTGAGTTGTCAGCCCACGGTCCCGACGAGCAGGTCCTGCACTTAGTCCAGTAAATCAGCGCTATGCTGAGTAAACAAACAACGATCACAGGTCAGCTACGTACTCACTGGTCCGTAGTTGAATAGGGGCCTGCTCGTACTGCCTTCCTTTCTGCTCCACAGCAGGCGCGGAGGGATTCAGGCAGAGCGCGCTGCGGATTGCGACACCAGCGTACATCCGCGTGCCCCTCTCGATCGCCTTCATCGAAGAAAACTAATCCGTGGATCGCCTTATATTTGACGTGTCGTGATCATCTCGTCCGGACAAATAATCCTTGGACGACAAAGACCGTCGTCTTCCAATATGATAATGGTACACGGACCCGTACTTACAGCTGCAGAAAAGCTGATTTACCCGAGGGCACATTTTGCCAAAGATGTCAGATTGCTTACAATTTGGCCAAAAGACCACCACAGGCCTGGCATGGGGGAAGATTAGCGCTAAATATGGGTTGGGTGGGTGGGTTGCGCGAGCCAGATGGGCGAGCGCAAAGCAGAGAGTGCCAGTGCTCGGGGGTTGCACCGGCTTAAGGGTTGTCGCTAGCTAGTGTTGCTGGGGGCAGGGCTTGGGGCGTTGCGCTAGGCGTCTCCTCAGTCCTCGAGGGTTACCTCGAGGATTGGGCAAGACGCACCGCTTTTACAGGAACGCTTTACCGCTAAGGTGTGCGTTCTGTCACATATGTAAGTAAGTTTGCAAACCTCTAGATTTACATCAATCTGACCATTATTTACCCGAGGGCACGTTTTGCCAGTATAATATAAAGCCAGAGGCTTGTACAGCCTACGTTAGTGCAGCGACCGGGCGGGCTGAAACCCCCGCCAGCGGAAGTCACCAGCAGAGGGGAGGCGGGGGCGCGGCGATGCGACGAGGCAGAGCCGCGGCGCTCTGTCGTGGGCTGTGCGATATTGATGTAGTTTAAGTTGTTCTTGGTAGTGAGGCGTCGGGCCGGGTCGTGGTCGAGCATGTCGGGGCTGGTGTGCGGCCCTGTGATCCCGTACTGGCGAACGTGATTGCTGATTGCTGGTTGGCTCTGCGAGCAGCAGGTGGGTGCCACTAATCGGCTGTCGGCGGACGGTTGGGGTGGCCTGAGGATGCGCCGGGCGACTAGCTCTGCCGTAAGGGTGTGCCTGCAAGTAGGCATATGCGTCCATCTCGTAGCCGTAGGTATGGCTTAGGTCGGCCATCTTGCGGCGCCGCGCTAACCGCGGGTGCTGTAGCAACGGGAGTGCTTGTCGCGTGCGGAAACGCTGTGACTTGCAGTAGATAGCGGCGCGCCACTGGACGCGGTCGTTCCGTAAACCGCGCGGGGAGATTGAACGCGGGTGTTGATTGTGGGGCGAAACACCGTGTAGCCATGTCTTTACGATATCGCTGACGATGGTAGCTGGGTCCGTGGGCAGTCTCGTGAAGTCGTTTCGTGCCGGTGTGGGGACGGTAGCTGGGATGGGTAGCTGCTGACGTAGCCCGACCGCTTATACCGGGAGTTTACGAGGCTTGCGTAAAGAGGCCGGTGGCGCTGTTTTCGGCGGCGCGAGCTGACTCGTAGCTTCGTAGCGCCTCTTGGGTAGCCCAGATGTAGCAGCTCCGAGGGTTGTTAGAATCGACGCGCTGGAAGCCTGTGCCGTTTTGTGGGCAGCGTAGGGCTTGGGCTGATGTTGTTTCTTGGGTACCGGCCGGGGTTGCAGCTGTCCGCCTGTGGCATATATAGACGCCCCGATCGGCAAACCAAACCGAACTGCCATGGCCGCGCGCGTAGCTCGACGTAGTCTTGTGTGACCTTGGTGTCCGGCAGCATGTGACGCGTCGACAAGTGGCGAGGGGAAAGCGATAGTGTTAGCGGTCGTGTAAGTCGCCTTGGCAGTCGGGTTGGTTGCAGTATGAGTGGCTTTCAGCCGCGGGTGCCAGTGTACTTGATGTCGCGGGTGTGGCGTAGCCTCCTTTCTCCCGGGTGGATCTTGGCGAGGGTCCAGCCCGCTAGTCAAGTTAAAGCTCGTGGGGTTCTGATTGTCCAACGGGGTCTTGAACGCGCGTCGTCGTGGCATAGCCCTTCGGTAGGCGGCTTCCGCCCGCGTGCCGCCGTGGTGGCGGAAACGGGCAGTGGCAGCTGTACGGTAGTCGGGTGCGGCGTCGCACCGCGCAGAGCGTCCTCGGCATGTCTTGGGTCGAACAAAGGGCTGGCGTAACGCGTTGGAATGGTAGTTGTGTCCGTCGTCTTTGTCGCGGCTTTGGAATCGTTGCCTTTGAGGCAGGGCCTCACTTGCTCGGACGTGTCGACCCAGCCCTCGTGGGTAGCGTCGCCGACCTTGGTGCTGCCGTCCAAAAACTCGAGGCGTGCCGCGGGTGGGGTCGGATACCCACCTGTTGTCTCACAGGAAGTGGCAGTAATCGGTTGCAGGTGATTTATCAGCGTAGTCGGTACTTGTATTGCGCGGTAGGGCGCACGAGATGTGCGCCCGGTCCGTAGGGGTGTCGGGGCGCTCATCGGTACGCTCGCTCGCCAAGGCTTCGAAGCACTGTAGGCTGGGGGCCTTGGAGCCAGTACGGTAATCGTGAGCGGTGTAGCCTTGATGAACGTAGGCTCGGTAGGCTCGGCGTTGCCGTCTAGCGATACGCGCGATGGCGCACGGTCCGTGTTTCCGGCGTCGTCGGTCGGCGTCTCTAAATTGGGCTCGCAGACTGTGCGCACGAGGCGCTTCTGACCGGTGGGGTTGATCTCACCACGGTGGGGGAAGTCGACGAACTCGGGCTCGATAGGCTCGGTCGTGTCGTCGTTCAGCGACTCGCTAGGTGGCGCAAGGGCCGCCGCATCACCACCCTCTGTTGTCCTACAGGAGGTGGCCGTAGCTGGTTGCAGGTGATTTAGCCGCGTAGACGGTTCTTGTATGGCGCGGTAGGGCGCACAAGTTGTACGCCAGGTCCGTAAAGGTGTAGCGGCGCTGATCGATTTTCGCCTTGCGGAGTCAGACGTGCCGGTTGAGCGCCCTGTCTGTAAGAGTGTAGCGTCTCGGTCTTGTAGGTTTGCTCGCAAAGGTGGTGCCGCATTATTGTCACGCGAGTTAGCTTCCGCGAAGTCGGGGTCGGCTGGTGGGCGCGCGTTAGAACGCGGTTGTGGACATGCGGCACGTGGAGGGTCGGCCGCCGTTGTCAGCCGTGTGAAACTATCTTGTCGCGGGTCGCGCAAAATAAATTCGGTGCGCTCTATAGGAAGAGCATGTCTAGACGGTAGCGCACCAGAACCTATGCCGATGGAGTGGGCGTGGGTTCTGCTGACCACGTAGCAACCGTTGAGGGGCGATTGCAAGAGGTTGGTGGTCAAGGCGCTAGTAGCGTCTTCGGTCGGCGTCTTGAAGCTGGGCTCGGAGACTGTGCGCAAGGGGTGCTCCGGACCGGTGGGGTTGACCTCACCACGGCGGGTAAAGTCGACGAACTCGGGCTCGATAAGCTCGGTGTCGTCGTTCAGCAACGCGATAGGCGGCGCAAGGGCCGCCGTATAACCACCCTCTGTCGCAATGGTGGCGGCAGCGGGAATGGGTTGCTGCATATTCAAACAGGTAGCCGGTTCTGTGAGGTGTTTTAGATGGGCGAGTAAGGCAACATAATTTGCCTCGATCTGCTCAATCAGTCTACGCTCGGAAACCGCGCACGCTGCTTGAATTTGTTCGGTCACGCCTTGCTGAGACGGGATAGCGACGGGGCCGCGGTAGGGCAATGTCGTGCTTCTCTTTGCCGTACTTTGGATTCCGTGATCCTCTTGTCACTCTTGCTTTCTTGCCCCCCCCCCCCCTTTCCTTTGTCCAAGTTCATGTAGTTTAAATTACAAGACGCACTACATGAACTTGGACATGGTAAGGGGGGGGGGGGGGGGGGGGGGGGCAGAAAGCAAGAGTGACAAGAGGATCACGGAATCCAAAGTACGGCAAAGAGAAGCACGACATTGTGCACAAACCTAGCAAGTTAAACTAAGGAAACTCCTAGGCAACGCTAAAATTACGCGGCGCCTCACGTGCCGCTCGAGGATGCACGGGGACGCTTGCGGCCCATGGCGCGCGTGAAGAGCGCCGTGGCATAAGAAGGCGGCCTACCAACCGAGGAAGAAGCGGCCTCCACACTTTTTGATGTTTGATGTTGAAAAGGAGTCATCCTATATACTACATTCATTTGCTGAAATCTGTGTGTGTGTGTGTGTGTGTGTGTGTGTGTGTGTGTGTGTATGTGACGAGTACAATCCTGCAACAGTACATTGCAGGACATTGTACAGGTACTCGTTACGGATTCCAATTCGTGCTTTTCCACAGGACGGACGTACAAACGTGGGTACGTCGCTAGTGCAATATTGTAAGGGTGTTGATGCTACAGTACGACCAGTACCTCCCGGTACGTACAAATATGCATAATTAATCTAACTAGCCAGATGACGCGCCAGAGCGAGCTCTTCGATACAGAAGGAGCCGCGTCGTGACACCCAATGCTAGGCAGGCCGCGTCTCAGGACAGATGACGACGGTTAAACAGCCCTAACGCCTGACACGTAAGCGTAGCTTGCAGGCGTAAGCAATCTGGGCAGAAACCTATTTAAGCCCAATGCAGTAGAGGGAGGTGACAGAACCATTTAACAATTCCTTTGTTCACTTACAACATATACTGCTTAAGTACAGCAGTGAAACATCATCGCCTCTCGACAACATCATTTTGCCATCTTGCAACGACATAACTAGACAGATTAGAACTGATTTGTGCTAGCGTCTAGCTTGACGAGGCTAACGGCCACATTGGTTTCGGAGTTCTCTGGTCGACGCACGTTTTCGTTGCTCATTGACTCGCCCGACGTTGCATGATTGATTCGAGATGGCTTCTGTTGGACCTGGACATTATGTGGTGTTGGTAATTCATGTTGGAGGAACTAAATTGTCGGACGTGAAGCTGGTATTACAACGTGGGCCTCGTACCGGTAAAACTTGGTTCCCGGCTAGCTCTGTCTTACTTAACGAAGAGCATGTAAACGCTGCTATTCGTGAGTTACACGAGGAAACCGGTCTTACTTTGACACCGGATTATTTGACGCTGTTGAGTGACGCTCCTGTCCGAGTTGCGTTACCTGATGGACTACAACTAGTTTACGTGTACTCGGCTTCTGTCCCTGTCCTGTTTGCTACAAGCCACCTACGTACACCTGCTCAGGTTGAACATGCTATTACAGCACAGTCGACAGTTAATCCGGATGGTACTTACGTCGTCCCGGAAACAATTAACATTGACGGTCTGAATCTTACGCCCGCTAACACAAGGTTACTTCGTGCTGAGAAGCACAAGAGCGAGTTACTTCACTTCGGTTACGTGACTCAATGGGAGACTTTTTATCGAGCAGTCTACTCTCACGGCCCGGTCTTTCACGACGACACGTCTATCCCGAGACAGTTCTTCATGTTCTCCCGGTTTACGACGGTCGACTCTGGTCCTGTCTCGCTGCTGATTCGTGGGCACATCAACCGATTGAGTGGAGAAACACCGACAGATTTACGTGTGGGAATGCCGATGCCTACTCGGAACATGGCTGGTCTGCCTGTGACCCTTACTGAGACGCAGCGTAAAGCTGCGATTAACTCCCCGTTACAGTCTGGTAGCAACGCTAATGATCTGGAGGATTGGCTTGAAGCTCAGCCGCAGCGTTTTCTAATACTTGGAATTACGGCTGACTCGTACGACTATGTTATTTGGGTTACTTCACAGTTATCAGGACATCTGAATGGGTGGTGGCTGAACCGTAAAACCCAAGTTGCTATTCCATCTACGTATGAGAAGCTTGTCGCGGAGTTACGTAAGACAACGTTTCTTCCGAACATCCATGACGATGCGATTAACGCTTTGCTAAACCTTACGCAGAGCGGCACGATGAGTTACGCTCTCTACACGAAGCAGTACAACGACTTCCTACGTCGTTCACGTCAGAATTTAACAGCTGATGTGCAATGCGTACGCTTCATCAACGGACTGGGCAACTTTACATTGAAGAATCAAGCGAAGTCACACCGAGCTCAGAGAGGTTACAGCCTCACTTTGGTGGAGCTCCAGAATTTCATGAATGATGTTGTGACTGATTCCCCGGAACTTGGTAACGTGAGGTTTTCAGCTATCCCGTCCGGTCAACCCACTAAGAAGTGCGACCTTGTTGACCCCCTTGTTGGAGCCTTTAAGATATGGAAGCGCAATGGTGGTGGACGTGGACGCGGACGTGGACGTGGAGGCAATAATGGTGGACGTGGTCAAACATCTGGCCGTGTTGACTTTAAAACTCTCGCTGATGCAATGACCCCTGAGGAGCGCAAGAAACACATGGACGAGGGACTTTGCTTCAAGTGTCACAAGAGGGGACACCGACTGTTCCAGTGCCCGGAGTGGAAGGGCAAGGCACCGATGGAGCCACAGCAGTCAAAGAAGCAATGATGGTGGCAAGGCTGTTCTACTAGCAAATTGGAGCAGCCGGCTACATCCACTGTTCGTTTTGAGACACTGTTAGCGACAGAGGTGGTCGAAACACCTTCGGCACCTCCATCGACTACAGTCGCGACACATGCAACGCAAGTAGGAGGTCGTCGTCGTCAGACTAAGCAGAGATTGAGTCGTAAACCTGTAACCAGACGTTCAATTGATTGGAAAATGGTTGACTCAGTCTTTGACCCTCTGCATGCACGATTCAACTTCACTTTGGAGGGATGTGCAGATGATGAAGGTTTAAACTCGTACGGTGACTTACCTCACTGTTCGCCGAGTGACTCGATTCTTGAGAGGGACTTGACAAGAGAACGGGTGTTCATCAACCCACCCTGGGAGTTGGCTGAGCAGATTGCGCAGCACTTTGAGGATTGTCGTCGAACATCTCCGACATCTACAATGGCTGTTTTTGTACTACCGAAGTGGGCGAAATTCACTCCACTGACTAAGAACTTGAAACTCTACCAAGAATTCCCAGCAAGGACACAGCTTTTTACTCGTCAGTCACTGGAGAACCCAGCACAAGAGGACGTGGTTGCACCAGCTTCTTGGCATGTACAACTGTGGTTAGTCGACGCAGATTGTGCGTTTTACGACTTAACAACACCTACAGCATCTGAACAACCCGACTCGGTACATGTACCTCCTGACGACACGGAACCGTCCATCGCTACGCTGCGACAATTTTCTTCGCCAGCTACAGCCCTACTGACTGACCTCACGGAAGCACGCCCGTTAATTCGAACCGAGCTGACTGTGAAAACTCCTGATGGCGGACACCAAATTTCTGGATTAGTGGACTGCGAAGCGACGCTTGATTTTGTGTCAGAGGACTTCGTACGACGCTTTGCTTTACAGACTCGGAAGTCTGCGACTAAGACCCCAGTTCGACTCGCCAACGGACAGCGAGTAACTTCTTCTAAAGTATGCGATGTTACTTTTGAGCTGGCTCGACACGAATTTCACCGGACTTTTTACGTCTTACGTGATTTACGTACAGTTGACTTAATCCTGGGTTTACCATGGCTTGATGACGAACAAGCCTCTTTACAGTTTGGTACAACCATAGTTTTTACACTGATGGATGGCATTGCAGTGGAAACTACACTCGAGGAACGACGCCCTGAATATCTGCTGCTGTCGTCTACAAAAATTCAGAAGCTCATGCGCAAGACGCGCCGCAGCAGAGGACGTCACGCTGAATTTTACGTCATTGAACTTACGTCAGCCGTTGAACAACCAACAGACTTTCACACAGGAGAGGAGCTAACTGCAGAACAACGTGACAACTTCCGGTCGTTACTTTTTGAAGACTTCCCGGAGTTACTGCAACCTGTCGACTCTCCACCAGTAAGCCGACAGTGGGATCACCCCATTGACACTACTGGCCCGATGCGACGTCAATGTCTGAACCGACTGTCGCCAGCAGAACGCGCTGAGCTTAATCGACAGCTTAAAGACGCAGTGGAAGCTGGTTTGATACGTCCCAGCTACAGTGAGTTCGGCTCGCCAATTCTTTTTGTGCGGAAAGCTGATGGCTCGCTACGTATGTGCATTGACTACCGTGGCCTTAACGAGGTTACGCGTAAGGACGCCTACCCACTTCCGAGAGTGGATGACACGCTGGACGAACTTAAGGACGCGAATTTTTACACACACCTCGACCTCGCTTCTGGATTTTGGCAAGTTCGAGTGCGTGATCAGGACGTTCACAAGACGGATTTTCAGACCCCTGATGGCTTAATGGAACGGGTCGCCATGCCGTTTGGGCTGTGCAACGCACCAACTACATTTCAGAGGATGATGAACGACATTCTTCGCGACTTTTTACATAAGTTCGTGACAGCCTACCTCGATGACGTCTGTATTTACAGTCAAACTCAGGAGGAGCACCTGGAGCACCTACGTCTAGTGCTACAACGATTTAAGGAGGAAGGGCTGAAATTACGCCTTAAGAAATGCTTCTTCGGATTGCAAGAAATGGAGTATCTGGGCTATACTGTGTGAGCCGGTAAAATTTCGGTTTCCACAAAGAAGTCGAGGCCGTTGCAGACTGGCCAGTGCCCATAACGCAGAAGGAGGTTCGCAGTTTCGTAGAGTTCTGCAACTTCTACGCCAGATTCATACACCATTTTAGCGACCTTACGGCTCCATTGACGGACTTACTGCGGAAGTCCCAGCCACATAAGGTTACGCTGACGCCTGCCTGTTTAGAAGCCTTCGAGACTCTCAAGTTACGGCTCATTTCCGCGCCATGCCTGATCCTTCCGGAGGTCGGCGCGGACGCGACGTTCACCGTAGCTACAGATGCTTCGTCAGTGGGAATTGCAGCAGTCCTGTTGCAAGACCAAGGAGGAGGTCTTCAACCAGTCTCTTATTGGGCGCGTAAGCTGAATCCAGCTGAGCGTGGTAACACTTACTCTGCGTACGACTTAGAAGCTTTGGCCGTATGCAAAGCTGTCAAGCATTGGAGGTGCTATCTTGAAGGATGCTCTAAGTTCCTTGTCGTAACAGACCACGACACACTGCGACATCTGCTCAGGCAACAGAACAACATGCTGAACAAGCGGCAAGCAAGATACCTGCGGGATTTGCAACCGTTTGTGGGCTCGATGACACTTGCATATCGCAAAGGAGCTCTGAACGAAGCTGACCCGTTAAGCCGGCGTCCATACTTCGTACCTCATGCCACAATTCCCTTATTTTGGGATGGCGAGGTTCCGTCAGATCGAGAATTACGACGGAAGTCCCAACTGCTGTTTGAAGACGCGCAGTTAAATTTACTGACTATTAACGCGTTGCAGCTAAGCCCTGAGTTCGCTGATCTCATTCGCGAGGGGTTCTCACAAGACTCGTTTTATAGGGACGAGGGTGAGTGGACGAAAGACAGCCGGATAGAAGCCAGAGACGGATACTTTTGGCGCCTCAATCGCCTCTGTATTCCACAGAACTGTGAGCTCCGACTGAGATTGATCACAGAGCTACACGAAAGTTCATCAGTGGGTCACAGAGGAGTTGCTAGCACTCTTGTTAAAGCACTCGACAGATTCTGGTGGAAACGAATTCGCCAAGACGTGAAAGATTTCTGTGAACGCTGCGTCGTGTGCCGACGAGCAAAGATTCGACCGCAGATGGCTGCGACTCTTTACCCATTACATGTTCCATCCAGACCGTGGCATACAGTTGGTCTTGACTACTTGACACACTTGCCTGAGAGCAATGGCTTTAACAGTGTGCTGATTGTAGTAGACCATCTAACTCGAATGGCCCATTTTCTGCCGTGTACATAGTCGATTACTGCCGAAGAAACTGCAACTTTGTTTTTACATGGAGTCTACCGTTTGCATGGACTGCCCCGTGTGCTGATTAGCGACCGCGACCCGAAATTCGTCAGTGCCTTCTGGCAGACACTTTGGAGACGCCTCGGAACGCGTTTGAACATGTCTTCCAGTCGACATCCAGAAACGGAGGGGTTAAGAGAGCGAGTGAACAGCACGTTTCAGAAGCTTTTTCGTTGCTTCTGTTGCTATGATGGCTCTGATTGGACAGCACTACTACCGCAAGTGGAATTTGCGTACAACGCTTCGCGTGCACTCGGAATTGAGCACACACCGTTCGAGGCTAACTTTGGGTTCTCTCCTGAGGAGCTTCCTGACCTGCTTTTCAGCATGCGACCGTCGATTCCAGTTTCGCAAGACGCAACATAACGGTTGAGATTGTTACAGGAAGTACACACCATGGCACGCTCAGTGTTACAGCTACACAAGGATGAGATGCAAGCACGCACAGAACCGTCTACCACGCCTCAATTCGCTAAGGGAGACAAGGTGTCAGTCGTCATTGCAAACCTTTTTCTGCGAGGACAACCGAACCGGAAACTCAGAGACAGACAGCTTGGCCCTTTTTTAGTGGAGGAGCAGATTGGGAAACACAGTTACAGATTGAAACTTCCAGCGACAGTACGCTTACATCATGTGTTCCATGTCAACAACCTACGACCCTGATCTACCGCTCCGCTACGACCAGCTGTCCCGGTGACTGTACCTGAAGGAGACGACGAGGAGTTTGATGTCTCGCACATCTCTGCTGTGTGTATCAAGTCACTACCTGGACGACGAGGCAAATATCTGCTCTTCATGACGCACTTCAATGATGACGACATTCCACCTGTCTTGCACCGGTTGAACGAGGTGCACCGAACGATGGCGTTACAAGATTTCTTGGAGACGCCACAATGGCACAAGTTTGCCAAAACTCAGGCATACATCGACTTCATGCACGCTTACCCAGCGCGCATTCCTGAGTCCCAATAACTGCTTCAGTAAAGGAGCCAAGAACCACGGAGGTCTGCTTCGCGGCAGCCTCATTGATCTGTCAAGAGGGGGAGGGTACGAGTGTGACGAGTACAATCCTACAACAGTACATTGCAAGACATTGTACAGGTACTCGTTACGGATTCCAATTCGTGCTTTTCCACATGACGGACGTACAAACGTGGGTACGTCGCTAGTGCAATATTGTAAGGTTGCTGATGCTACAGTACGACCAGTACCTCCCGGTACGTACAAATATGCATAATTAATCTAACTCGCCAGATGACGCGCCAGAGCGAGCTCTTCGATACAGAAGGAGCCGCGTCGTGACACCCAATGCTAGGCAAGCCGCGTCTCAGGACAGAAGACGACGGTTAAACAGCCCTAACGCCTGACACGTAAGCGTAGCTTGCAGGCGTAAGCAATCTGGGCAGAAACCTATTTAAGCCCAATGAAGTAGAGGGAGGTGACATAACCATTTAACAATTCCTTTGTTCACTTACAACATATACTGCTTAAGTACAGCAGTGAAACATCTTTCACCATCGCCTCTCGACAACATCATTTTGCCATCTTGCAACGACAGAACTAGACAGATTAGAACTGATTTGTGCTAGCGTCTAGCTTGACGAGGCTAACCGCCACAATTTGAAATTTGAAATTTGAAATTGTTTACAACATTACCAGTAAGAACCGGCTGTCGTCTCTGGGCCCCCCCTTTTGCTATGCCATACAGGACTTAGAAGCGTGAGGTAGACCGTTAACCACTAATCCCAACCTCTCAACTGGCAGTAACGGCGTAATAATTTTGTAATCAAGAAAAACAGATCTAAAAATAAATCCAATTGTCGAGAAATGCAAAACTAAACTGCTGCTCGACCTTCACGATGCACGGCCCGCTCCCGCCGAACCGGGGTGTCGACCGGCCTAGGCCGGTCGGCGTTCGGGAGGGACGACGGGCCAGCCTAATCTAGCTCCCGCGTGACTTCGGTCTTGCCGAAGGTAGGAGGGGAAAGGCTGGCAAAAAACCCCTCCTCGCGCGGTCGCTCGTCGATCCCGCCGCTCCATCCCGTAAACCCCGCCCCAAGGTCATGCCGCGTCCACCGACGCGGCGGTCCTCCGTGTCGAGGTCCCCCATCACCTCGAGGACAGGTGGGGGGGACCGAGACACACAGACATAGAAAAAACTAGCGCTCCTGCCTCCGCGCCTGAATTTTCCCCGCTCATTTCCCCGGTTTTTTCTCTGTCTGGTACCCGGGTACCTGTCGGTTTTCCGGCCTGTGGTCGTACCCTCCCCCCTTTGATCGCGCGTCCACCGAGCAGCCTTTTCTTGAGCGGGGGCCTCCGCGCTCACCCGGGCCCACGCTCAAGGACCCCTAGGAGTATGAAGGTCTGTCGGGGTAGTGGGTGTCGAAGAGGGGGGGGGAGGTCACCGTAGCCGGATCCGGCGGGCCGCGGGCGCCCGGAATTAAACAAAACCCTCCGTGCCGGGTTTTTCGTGTCGCTCCTCCCGTCGCGACCGTCCTCCTTGCCGTCCCAGCTGACTCCTCCCCCCGGGAGATGACGCTGGACGACGTAGCGCTAACCGCCACAGTGTATGTCGGTCAGTATAGCCCTTTATCATCAGCTCTATTGGATTCGGTACTGCAATGCGACTTCATAAGTTTGTAAAGTAAATGTCGATTCAGTATCACTAATTTCGTTGGTTCCATTGTTCGCGAATGGTGGCAACGTTCATCTATGAGACGGCCTTAAATTGTGTACAAATAAGAAACAAGCAGGAAGGGAAACACGAATTACCCGGCACATACATGTAGCCCTACTAACCCTACACTCTACCACCAAGTCACTAGATCAACAGATCCGAAACCGAGGATAGCTGACATCAAAAGGAAATGTAGCGAAAGAAGTAACCTCAACAAAGTATTCCGCAATGGTACGGGCGGGGTCATCACTAACTACTGCGCATCGCTACGATGGTCCCGCGGTACAATAGAACTGCGCGTCGCTATCCTACTCATCCTAAATGATTACAAAAATATAGAGTGAGCAACACAAGGTGTGTGTGCATGATTACAAAAACACAAACACATTGTGTGTGTGTGTGTGTGTGTGTGTGTGTGTGTGTGTGTGTGTGTGTGTGTGTGTGTGTGTGTGTGTGTGTGTGTGTGTGTGTGTGTGTGTGTGTGTGTGTGTGTGTGTGTGTGTGTGTGTGTGTTTGTGTGTACGAAATCAGCAAAAACGCAAGACTTGGGCACAACAACGGGATGCTCGTATTGTTGAATTATGGACGTTTTAAGGTCACGGGGGCTAGATTAGCAGGCGTTGCCATTTGCGCTTCGCAAGTTCACTCGTCCATGCTAGACTTAACAGGCGTCGCCTCAATAAAACTTTCTCATATATACATATGTATGTGTGTATATGACGCGCCGCACATAACGTGAGACCACCTTTTGCCTTTTGCGAGGGTCTTTTGCGCTCACGCAAACGGCATCCAGACTCTCGAAGTCTGGCAAGGTATACTCTGTCTCTTCTAAGTCTCTATCTACCCACCGAGTATGTAAGATTACCTAGGACACAAACATGTCATACTATTTGCCTGACAGCTTGTATCATCTTGTCGATGTCACGGAAGTCGAGTCCTCCATCTATGCACAAGTCCTACAATAGTTAATAATGCTAATTCAGCAACTTTGGCATCGTACTAATGTACACGCCAACCAATCCAATCAATAGCAATTCCCATCAAAATATTTATGAACCTGCTATCAAGCAACGAGGGCACCGGCTCGGATGGTATCGTCATTTTCTGCTCCTCTACCCGACGACGCGTTCCCCGACCCACACGATCGGAAATACGACTTACCTACGGCATACGCTGATTCGCTAACGCCGTTATAAGTCACCCGCCCGTGTATGTGGCGACCACGCTAGGACGAAGGCGATAAGACCCTCACAGAGGAGCGACGTTGTACTTCTCGCGACGAGTACCGACACCTAGTCTGGTATGGCACTTTTCACGCCGCCATGAACACGGCACTCAAAATGATTATGGACGCGATTCGTCCGAAACCCTATTCCTCACAAACGGAAGCATACACATGGGGTCTATTCGACGCTACCGCAAGGACGCACATGGCATGCAGTAACACCCAAGAAGAGAGGCCCACTTATCTCCGTCGCTTCAAGTGCACGAAATTTATGTCTGGCGAAGAACGAGTCGCAGACCGCCTCGTCTATTCCCGCTTATTCGACAGCGAGATCGGCGAATGCAGCGCCAATGGAGTCGACGGACTACTCGCCGCTCTCGAAGACGAGCGCATCGAGGTCACCATGCACGCCGCAGCAAAGGCGCAAGCGTGCGTGAATTTCAAACATCAGCCAGGTAATGGAGGCAATTGATGTTGACGTCTCCACAAAATTGCTCAAAGCATCGACCGCCATAGGTGAGCCCACTGGCTTGCAGTCCATCATGTTGAAGCGCTCCAGCATATCTAAGACATATTGTTGCTGTCCAATACTGATGATGCGGTTGCCACGATCACGCTCGACTGTCATGCCAGCAACCAAGACACTGGACCGAGGTCTTGCACGTTGAACCTTTCGCCGAAAGCCGACTTGAACCCCATGATGAAGCTACCCGCTGGTCCGACGATATCGTAAAATGATGTTGTCGTCCACGTACAGCGCCAACACATAAAGCTCACCCTCCTTGATGTAGACGTAAATGTCGGGATCCACCTTGGATTGGCTGAAGCCATACTCCTCTAGCCATGCGGTTATTGCCTTATTCCAGTTCCTAAGAGCTTGCTTGAGGCCATACAATGGTTTCTTCCACAAGCACACTCGCTCCTCTCAATTGATGTCGGTGTGACGGAATCCTTCCGGCTGCCTCATGTAGATTTCCTCCTCGATATCGGCCTCCAAGAATGCCGTCACCACATCAAGTTGAACCACCTCCCAATCATTACAATCAGTAAGCGCAAGCAACGTCCGAATAGAAATACCCTCACTGTGGGAGCGAAGGTCTCGTGTTAGTCCACACCCTTCTCCTGAGTAAACCCGCGATCCACAAGTCTTGCTTTGTACCTTGCAATCTGTCCATTGGCATCGCGCTTCAGCTTGAACACCCACTTGGAGTCCACGACTTTGCGGCCGGCAGGACAAGGGACCAATGTCCAGGCTTTCCGAGATACAAGCGAGTCGTACTCGCTCTAGATAGCTGCCTCCCACTCCCCCAGTTGGGGACTTCTCAGCGCTTGCTTGTATGGCACATGCTCTTGAATAGTCGGGCTGCGGGCTGGCTTAATAGCTGCGGTACTTCCCGCAGTCCATCCATCTCCCGGAGTGCTCGTTGAATGGAGATTATACCTTGGACTGGGTACACATTGCTGTGGTGAGGCAATGTATGAAATATTATACCTTGGACGTGGAGTCTCCCCCGAATGCATATCCCGTTCCTCTTCCGTCGACCCGGAATGCTGCCGCGACTCCCGGAGCGGCGATTTCCCCGAAGGTGTATCTGATTCTTCGCTACGCATGGTGCGCGGGATGCTGTCCTCTTCATCATCATTGCGTTGCTACACATTGCTCTCCCCCATGGAGAGAACAACAGCCTCGTCGAACACCACGTTACGGCTGCTCACCACCCGACGAGCAGCAGGATTGTACACCAACCACGCCCTTGACTCGGAAGCGGACCCCACCAAGATACCCTTCCACGCGCGATCGCAAAGTTTTCGGCGCTCAGACTTGTCAACGTGGACATAGGCCGGACAGCCCAAGACCCGCATGGAGCTCAAATCAGGTCGTCTACCGGTCGCCAAGGTGAAAGGTACACCTCCGGCTCCTCCACTATGCACACGATTGCGGACATGTACCGCAACGGCCATCGCTAGAGCCCAATACGATTTAGGCAGCGTGGCTTGCCGAATCATTAACTACGCCATCGGGAACAATGTCCCCCACTGCCGTTCAATTTGGCGATGTTGCCAATGCGCGTGAGGCGCAGTGATCTCCACGGCGATATTGAACTCATCCAAGAGGTTTCGGAAGGCAGCACCTAAGACCACCGTGTCATTGTCCATCCGAAGACGACGAACCGTGTGCCCAAGAGAACGGATGGTAGTCAACATGCGACGAAACGAGGTGGGAGTCTCATCCTTGGAGCGGACCGCATCATGTAACATGAAACGGCTGTGAAAATCAACCGCACACAAGCTGTACCGCCGTGCTCCCAAGGATGGAACACTCATAGGACCGCAGAAGTCCAAGCTTGGGACATCCAAGACACTAAAGTTCCTGTCAGCCGGCTCACACTAGATACGGCGAACGTGCGACTTACACACATCACATGTCTCCCAAAAGCCCAACTTCTCCGACGCTGAAAATACCGCACCCTCCGCTAGAGTGGCCAAGATTCCGTCGAATTGCGACTCGCCAAGGTGACTGCGTCGGGAATGCCACAACCGTTTTCGCAATGGCGCACTGGCGACCGAAGCGGTAGGATTCGACGAAGCAACCCGCGCCGGCAACCACACCAACAAATGCGCGCGCTCCAACGGAACCACCACGCCACCAGCATGACCGGCATGAAGACGAAGGTGGTCCACGGGATCATCTAACACCACACAATGGCCTTGTCGCCGAGCTTGGGTGAGGCTGAAAAGCCTATGGTAAGACCACGACGAGCGACGGGATAGCTCAGGAATGTTGAGCACATTTTTCAGCATGGTAGGAATCTCCTCTCCACCGCCTCAGACACCCGCATCAAAATCCTGGTGACCTTAACCCCTCCCTCGCATATAATAAATCGCGCTGAATTGGTTGGCATAGATATAGGCCTCCAACTAGGCCGCACCCACCTCCTCATAGACAGTGCGTGCTCCTTCCGCCTCATACAAGGCTACTTAAACTGCCCATCAGGTTACCGCCACAACATCCACCGCGACACACTCCTCTCCATCACACACATCCTCAAAAACCGATGCACCGCTGGCATCCGTACACACCTCGGCAAAATTAAAGCACACAACCACTCACTCGGAAACGACCTCGCAGACACTCTAGCTAACCAAGTCGCGGATGGCCACCCACCCGATACTACGTACATCACATGTTCAGACGTCTCGATAGGCCATTGGACCTGGCCATACACCCTCATTCCACAAACCCTAGGGGAACCCATACCCTGCAAATACACAAACCCCAAAGCTGACGTTCACACCTACAGCACCAAACACACTGACACACCCCTCTCTCAAACATCCAAACACGGTGCCCTCCTCGCCCGCGCCGCGGCGGACGGCGCCGACTTCTCTTTCCACAAAAACACACAACACTCACAAATATGCAATTCACACACAAGCAAGAATTCATGTGGGGAGTCCACAACACCCGCCTTCTCACACACAACCCCACCCTGCGCTGCCCCCTATGTGGCCAATTCACTAGCAACGGCCACATTGCCGGTAACTGCCCCACCATGTCTGGCCTAAGACATGACCGGCACAACAGCGCGCTGCAACTCCTCCTCTCCCTCAGTCCCTCTTGGAACGCCACAACGGAGGACGATGGGAAACCATCACTGCAGACTTCGGTAACAAACCCATGAAATCATTCGCTTCCCCCACTCCCCCCCACAACCCTCTTGACTTTCACCCCCCCACCCCATCCACATGCCCACCCGCCTTGTTGCTGCTGAAGAAGGTCTCTCGCCCGACTCCCTAACCTCGTGCCCCGCCGTCCTCCCCCCTGAGATTCTCCCCCCTGCGCTACGACCCCCCGCGCACAAACTCGATTTCATCCGCGTCCTCGAACCTCGATTCGTTGGCCACACAAACGGTCGCCGCCGCTACTCATCAATTAAGAAAATTCAGATAGGGGAGTGGAAGTACTGCACATACCACAACCTATCCCAAAAAGCCCACTTGATTCGAGCCAAATACACACCCCTCGCAAATGCCATCCGCAACCATTGGCAAGGTATTGAGGTCGACATCCTCCCCATCGTCATGATCCGCACGGGTACACCGCACTCTTCCACCATCGCAAGTTTCACCTCCCTACTTACCGCCCGCACTGACCCCCCTGACAAACTCATCTCCAAAGCACGACTTGACACGACTCGCATCCTTGCACAACTCCACAACTCCACACGCATACGGTCCAATGGCTGCATCATCTCCTACTCATATACCGCATCAAATCCCGCACTTCCTCTCGCCGCGCCTCCGCACACTGCACCTACGCACGCCCCTGAATGCACGCTGCCCTCAACCCGCATTGCACACTCCCCGGGGGGGAGTAAAACCCCCGAATGTCCCAGGAGAGGTTGAATTTAGGTAGTTAATGGTCTAGCCTTGACTTGTAAGCTTCATATATGGCATAGTTGGGAGGGCCCAAAGACAACAACCGGCGCGTACGATACTCGGTGTTAACCGGCGCATACGGTACATGTTGTAAACAATTTCAATTTCAATTTCAATCTCTCCTCTCCATCGTCAGCCTTAACAACGATGCGGACCGAGCCCACGCTTACAGCGCGGGCGCTGATACCCTTCACCCAAAGCCGGTCGGTGAGCGCTCGATACTCACAGAAGTCACGGCGCACAGTACTCATGTGATGGCTAGCGCCGATGTCGGCCAACCACATCCACGTTTCCCCATCGCGCTCGAACATGTGTTGAGCCTTGGAGAATGGCCTCGCAGGGATGGCCGTCACGTCCATGACCGCCGGAAAAGCAACGGGAGAGTCCACATGCGCAGAGTTACCTCCGGTGTGGTGGTCCGGGCACTCGGACCTGCGATGGCCCTTCTTACCACAGCCATAGTAAACACCACGAAAAATCCTCGCTGCGCCTCTGCCATATGAGGCACGACGAGTAGTCGTAGCTCCTTGAAGAGATTTCAGTTGGTCTTGGAGCTCGGATACTTACCGCTTCAAAAGCTCAGTCGTTGCGACATCATGAGACGCCGCGAAAGCCACAAGCGTTGGGGGCTCCGTTGTATGCGATTGCGCACGACTCTTGCATGCCCTTTTGACGAAGATCACGCTTAAGGGTATCCATGCTGATATTGTGTACGTCCCACGTGTCGGTGATGGAGTGGTACTCGCTGCGCATGCCCTTCACCAAGTACATGATGATACGACGGTCGCGAACAACGTCCCCAACTCGGGCAAGCCGTCGTTGCAGTCGAACTAACCGGTTCAGGAATTAAATGCCGCTCTCGCCGTCCGCTTGCGGCGTTTGCAAATCCTGCAATAGCTCCGTACACCGGTAAGTATTATCGTCTTCACAGTGATTTACTAACGTTGTCCACGTAGTGTGGCCGCAGATCTTGTCATCCTCGCTAGCATTCTCGATAATCGAGAGATCGTCCTCCGGCAGCGCAAGAATCAATGTGGAGTACATGTCGACTTGTTGTCGAGAGGAAGCGGCACCATCCCACGACAAAGCCGGAGCCCACTTTTGCATGAGGCCAAATGCACGGAAACGTTTCTTCCATACGTCAAAATCTCGTCTCTCCCCACTGAACTTGGGTAGTTTCACGGAGTCCATAGCAGGTACGTCGGATGCGCTCGCAAGAGCACCAGGAAATCAGGAAAAAAATGCCAACAAGAAGAGCACTAAGTACCGGTGAAGAGGCGGGCAACACGGCCCAGAAAAGGAGACGACAAAGGGCTGACCGAAGACGCAGCTGTACTCCCGGAGTCTAAACAGCCAAGGCAATCAGAAACAAGTCTCAGAAGGTCGGTCAAGTAACGCCGTACAAAAGTGCTAGTACACTTGTGGTAAGATGCCTTTCAAAAACTTCAGCCGGACCACTGTTGGCTTTCACGAGAGACGGAAAGTGGCAGGAAACAAGCTCCGGAAGCGACTCAAATTCCAGAAAGCGCCAAGCTAGAACAAAGGAAAGCAAGCAAATCTTCACGTCACACGAGTCGGCGTTCGGGGGTTAAAGGCTCCAAGCGACACAAACAAGTCGCTACCAGCCGGGTATCGACATAAAGCTCAAAATACAAGCAAGAGCCAGCCACATTGTGAGCTAGCCGCACGTAACGTATCGAGCGACACCACAAAGGCCTATCACTCTTCGAGAAGCAAGCTCTAGGTTCCAGTCAAGACACATGACTCCAACAACTAGCATCTTGAGGGCCCATAACCTGTCAAAGTTGAGGAGGCGATAAGGAATGCTTGCACTCGGTGAGTGACACTGCGTGTCATCTCACTCTCAGCAAGTGCCTAGCACTTGCCTTTCACATGACACGCACTCACCTTGTGGTGAGCATACGCCAACGTATATTCTGAGCCTTCATATGATATCTAACGCCCATCAACTTGCTGGTTTCGGAGCTTTAGTTTTGTGTGGTTATCAAGTTGCTACACACCAATGTTGGTCGAGTAGCATCGTGATAGTACGTCTGTGATTCAGCACTGTAAGATGATAAGCCAATCAACAATAAAGTGGACTATGTTGCTGATGGTGGCAAGTTGCTGAGCGTTAGACATCATCTAAAGGCTCAGAATATATGTTGGCGTGAGCTCACCACACGGTGAGTGCGTGTCATATAATTGGCAAGCGCTAGGCACTTGCTGAGAGTGAGATGACATGCAGTGTCACTCACCGAGTGTAAGCATTCCTTATCGCCCCCTCAACTTTGACAGAGACCCTACTAGGCGTTCGACACCTCACACGCCGAAGTGATTATACGTTCAACTTCGATATGCATGAGGAGTTCTATGCCCTGGGAATCGCCCCGTGGTTTCGAGACTATTTTAAACGTAAACGTTGGCTGGCAATTCTATCGCTTAGCGGGCTACCGATGGGCATGTCGCTCTCGCCTTTCCATTTTTGCCGACTCGCATATACCTTCGTGCGCCATCTTCGGACGGCGGATCCGGAGAGCGTCCCCCCCTTGGCAATCACGCACGACACTGCCTTAGGCGGAGGCGATGGAGAGGAGCGCGGGCGATATCTCATGTCGACGATTTTCTATTCTTCGCCTCTTCGTACGAAGAAGCTCCCCATGTTCGTCACCGCCTCGACAAGCTACTCGACTGGCGCGGCCTCCTACGCCATGCCACCAAGGGTTTCTTGGAGCCAACGGAAATCGGCCACCATATGGGCATCAACATCGACTCCGCGATAGGGTACTTCTTCGCCTTCGCCGATAGGTTGCTGAAGATCAGCATGCAAGCGAGACACCTTGTCATCGGACGCGCTACAAGAAATTCTCGCTTGCTAATTGTACGAGACCTACACTCACTTACGGGATAGGCCCAATACCTATTCCTCGCCATCCCAACGGCGCGCTTTTTCATGCGCTAGCTTTACTCGGTCGTCGGCGACAAGTGATGTGGAAGAGTCTGGATGACACCACAGCTCAGACGCGGCCGGCGGTTGTGCCATCTTAGTTAAACGGGAAACCAATCCAGCGACTACTCGAGATCGCCTACAATCACACCGACAGTCCAAGCTTCGGATGGGGGATGGCACTGAACAACCACAAGAAAGCATGGTTTTGGAGCGAGTGCGACGAGGCACAACACATCACGTGGATATCCAAGATATAGCTATACACCGTCATACTCCCGGTTCATACTTTTTTGCCACATCTAATAGCATAAATGAGTAGACTGCTACACGAGAGCAACCAAGGCGTTTGCAAAAAGTTGGCAGGTCTAACGTCACACTCACCGCGTATGATGAACGAGCTACGAAAACTGTGGCAAGACTTGCTTGATAAAAACGGATTCAACATACGAGCCCGCTACAATTGAAATTGAAATTGAAATTGAAATAGAAATAGAAATTGTTTACAACATGTACAATATGCTCCGGTTTACAACAAGTACCGTATGCGCCGGTTGCTGTCTCTGGGCCCTCCCAACTATGCCACACATGAAACTTACAAGTCAGGCCTGACCGTGAACCGCCTAAGTCCAACCTCTCCAAGTACCCGCTACATCCGTTCCGCTGCCAACGTGTGGGCCGACTTGCTAAGGTCACACCTCGAAAGTGAAGTCTGGTAGCTCGACCCAATTATTTGTGGAACTCACTCAAGCTTCGGCTCCTACAACATCGATCATTTCGCGTCATTCCTTAACCGATTCCTACCCTTCTACAATGCATTATGGCTAGACCCTTTCTGCGAGGCGGTCGACGCTCTCCATATCTTCTAGAACTATAACGGACCGTCGAGAACAAGTGGCTCAATCCCTCATGGCCGCTACTACCCAACGTCCTCAAGTTGCGATAGAGCGGGCCAGCTAGTACAATAATCGCCCCAAGATAAACATGCAAGGTTTCGGCACCAAACATGCAAGATGGCCGTGGAGAAACTCGTCATCTACCCCCCGCGACAACTTGTTTTGACCATACCAACGAGCCAAGCGAGTTTTGCTAGGCAAGCCTCACTGCCCCGTCACTGTATTCGGCATTCCTTACCATCATGCATCAACCTTCCGCGTGGAGCCGTCAACGCCACCCTAATTGCATTCGCCAGCGGACGAGGCCCACCAACAACGAGAACGAACGTACGAGCTACGAATGTATACGAAATACATCGTCAAGGTCTTGGAGTGCACCAACCCTTAGACGGACTATATGCACCCGTACATGTCTCCCATCCTCGGTCAAGACGTCATGGGCGCACACACAATCGGCTTATTTACATTAGGCGCCCGCCGACGGCGCAGCGGCGGCGGCCCCGGAGGGGGTTGCGCTCGCATGCCCGCCGGCATCCCCTCATCTCCCTCCCCGTGGTGGGCGCTGGAAACCCCGTAGCCGTGCCATGCATGGCACGGTAGGGGGCTAATAGGGCCGACACCTCGATCCGCAGGATCAGCAGCTGTCGGGAAAGCCATGTACATAGGGCTTTTGAAAAAAAAGCGCGGTCTAGTACTCCTGAATACATTCCTACTTCAAGGGGGTGGGTGTTGTAAGTAATTCCTAATGCAGATTAGTTACAGAGAGCTAATGTATGCTCTGATAGAAGTCCTTATGTACAGGACATCACCTAGAGTGTCTGAGCGCGATATCACAAACTAGCGTACAGACAGCTGACAGCGACAGCTGACACACACTCTTGTCTCGACACCAGCCGCCACCCAAGGCTGGTCGTGTAGCGTACCTGTAACCATCACGTTACAGTATCTTCCTTATCGAACCGTGCATACCACGTTCAACAGGTTATGGAGCCCTCCACCTGAAGGTTACGCGAGACGACAGTGCCTTTCGGCGTGCAACTTGGACACTCGCCCGAAGGCAAAGCCATTTTTTTTTTTCGAATAATCATACTTTACTCTGTATATTTATTTCCACTTTCTCAAACACTACTCTACGGAACAGCCCCGCTACCACTACTCTACTCTACGCCACGACGACCTAGCCAACCACACAAGCGCACTCGCTTGTGTGGACAGGGTGCATACAGGTCCAAGCTGGAGTGGGGAAGGGGGGAGCATCGTGAGGGTGAATACTCATACACAGGGTGCACGACAGCTTCAGCCGTAACGTAGAGCAGCGGACATATACACCTGCCTGTTCTTGCCTCGGCTGTCACTGTGCCCCACACTGGGTGGAGGATACGAAAAAGGTGCATTGAGACACCCCGGGGCAACAGGCCGACGGGTCGGCGGGCATCAGGCCGTCTCTTTGTATACCGTCGTTAGGCACAGTTACCGCTAGTGGATTTTTTCCACTGTCCGGTTGGGTACTCGACCCTTTTACGATGGCGCCAAAATCAAAGCCGGCACCTACCGCATCGGCCGCCGACTCGGGTGTCGACTCCGGCACGTGCGACACTCCGTTGCCCGACTCAGCCGGCGACAGCATTCGACTGGTGATGGAACAGCTACAGCTGCTCCACGCCAGAATGGACGACCAGGACCGGACGCAGTCGGAGCTTCTCCGTCGGGACGCACTGCGCGATCACCCGGTGCCTATCGACACGGCGCCGTTCCAACCTGTGCCCAACCAGTACCGGCCTGCTAGCGACCCCGTGCCTACTCCGGTACACGAGTACCCACTCCACAGCAGCGCCAGCCGCAGGCCCACGATCGACCCGGAGTTCGTTGCGATGACAGCAGACTGGGCCACCAACTTCGACGGTGACTCTTTTTCCCGGTCTTTTCGCATGGACGCTCCGCTTATGCCGAGGACGGGCGAATTCAAGACCTGGAAGCGCGACTTCCTGTCGTTCCTTTCGATTAAGGGGGCTGCACTGATCCCTCAACTTGCTCTTTCCTCCTCTGGCGTGCCTCTGAATCCAGTCGCTCAGCGGTTCGCGCACGCGATGCTCGTTCAGTGCTGCCGCCAGAACAAGCCAGCTGCACAGGCCATCGCGGGGGTCCCCGCTGGACGACTCGACTGCGGGACAGCCGCATGGGAAGTGTTGTGCGAGAGACTGGACGCGCAGTCCATTTCACGCACGCTGTCGCTCCTGGACCGCATGATGGTTCGTCAGGCCTCTGGTCAATCAGTCTCGGCATACGTCCACGCTGTGAAGCAGTGCTTCGATGAGCTGAACGAGTGCCTGCAGCTGAAAGATGGCTCTGCAGCCATTCACCCCCACGTCCTCGCCCTGGTCATGATTCGCGGTCTGTCGAACGTTGGGCAGTATGGCCAAGCCAAACAGTGTGTGATTAATGCCTTTGACACCGACTTCATCCTGTCAGCCGACAAAGTGATGGGGAGCATTATCCACCAGGCTCAAAATCTTGATGCAGATGTCTCCAACAAGGGGGACACTGCTGATTCCGGGCCTGCGGTCAATGCCTTCCTTGCGGATCGCAAACGGCAGGGTGGCCGTGGCGGTGGGGGATGGACCGCGGACAAAAAGAAGTCCAAGTTCGCAATGAAGTGCGGGGCCTGCGGAGACCCAAACCATGTCTGGTCGACCTGCAAAGCGCCGGATGCTGATGTCCTCCGCTGGACACTGGCCAAGCGCAAACAGATTGCCGAGAGATACGCGGACCAGCCTCCCCCCACTGCACACCTCAGCCACCTTTCTGCTGCTGAAGCATCTGAGGGACATGCTCCCGCTGAGGACGCACTGGAATACGACATGCAAGACGAGTATGACGACACTGAGGTCAGTACGTCCTTTGCCTCAGTTGCATTCACGTCTGCTGCATCTCGTGTTGCCGACCTGTCTGAGTACTGGGTAGTTGACTCTGCCTGCTCCGTTAACTTGACGTCATTTCGGTCGGATTTTTCGGAATTTCATCCATCCTCCCGCCGCAGCACAGTTGGTGGTGTCGGTGTCACGGTCCAGGGCAGTGGAAAAGTCCGCATCCCCATTTGCCTGACCTCCGGTCGAACAGTCTTTCGGCTCGCTCATGCCCTGTACACCCCTGACTTGTCCTCTCGATCAGCGCAACGTATCAGTCGTCTCCTGAGTGTCAGCTGGATGCAGCAACACTCAGGGTGTGCGTTTTCTTTCCCTACAGACACTGACTCTGGCACTGTGCGTGTGACCACAGGAATGGGGATGCTAATCCCGTCGGGGAACGGACTGTACCTCCTCCCGAGGTCGCATGCCTGTGCGGGGATGTCCTCGCCCACCGTAGACAGTCGTAGCCAGAACTCTGTCGCACTTGCTGCTGAGTGCGACGCTGCTTTGTGGCACAGTAGAATGGGGCACCTGAACATGCAGAGCCTGCAGGCTCAGCATTCTCATAACACGGTGTCTGTACCGGTTATGCCTAGTTCTGTAAAAGATCTCGCCTGTGAGTCTTGCAATCTGAACAAAGCCACGTCTGCGCCAAAAAATCGCACAGCATCTCAGAAGCCAGCCGCCCCGCTTCAACACATGTCGTGTGATCTGTGGGGTCCTGTCAGTGTACCCTCCCCCTACGGCCTGCGGTATTGCCTGCTGGTCATCGACCACCACACTAACTTCATGTGGGTGCGGTTTCTGAAGTCTAAGGATGAGACGTGCGCGAAACTGGAGACCATCCTCCTGGACGCGCGGCATACTCATGCCCGTTATCACTCACACCTCCATGCATTTGCACCGTTTCTGAAATTCGACTCAGACTCGGTTTTCGAGGCCGCGAACACGCAGCTCATGTGCGCGAGATTGGGTTTCAGCACTCAATTCTCGGCGCCCTATGCACATCACATGCTTGGGAAAGCAGAACGCCCGTGGCGCACACTGCGTGACTGCGCGTCCTCAATGCTTCACGCCATGTCTGTGCCTAACAGCATGTGGTCATGCGCGATCAGCACTGTGGTCCACCTCCGTAACCGTACTTACAGTCGGGCTGTTGGCCCGTCTGGGGGGGTCCCTGTCACCATTCTCACAGGCGCAGTCCCTGACGCGTCAGTATTTCGCGTGTTCGGATGTGCAGCATTTGCCAAGGTACCTGATAACCTCAGACGGAAACTTGGCCTGAAAGCGTTCCGAGGTGTGCTGGTGGGGTACTCTCATAACTCCCCAGGGTATCGTATCTACAACCCCGCGACCAGGCGCATCACCACGTCTGTTCACGTCAAGTTTGAAGAGACTGTGCCCGGGTTTGGGACATCCCACCCTGTCGCCTCGTCGATTGATGTGTGTGCAGACACAGAGGCTCTCCCCATTTCCCCTGAAAGTCACCCACTCCCAGATCTGACCCTGGACACAGATGACACAGGGTGTGTGGAGGAGGTCGACAGACCCGCTCGCCCTCGCGGACCGCCTACTCGCTATGGGGAGTATGTTGCCCATGTCTCTGCTGTGCCGCGCGTGTGTGTCACTGACTCGTGTGAGCACGACCTGTCCGACCACATGGACGACATTTTTCCACTCCCTGACTTCTCCATGATGACAGCTCAGCCACGTCACAGGTACTCTGAAGGACCTGTGAGTGATGTCGCTATGGTGTCCGCAAGCGTCTGTGTTGAACCCACATCTTACAAGGATGCCTTGGTTAGTCCACAGTCCGCGGAATGGCAGACAGCCATGCAGGTGGAATTCAACTCTCTGACGTCCAACCAGACGTGGGATCTCGTTCCCCTGCCCGCTGGACGCCGCGTGGTCAACAGCATGTGGGTCTACAAGGCTAAAACAGACGCATCTGGTGCTGTTTCTCGATACAAGGCACGATTTGTCGCAAAAGGCTGCAGCCAGCGCGAGGGGATTGACTACACGGAGACGTTCTCACCCGTCATCCGACTAGCTAGCCTCCGCGTCTTCTTCAGTATTGCCGCTGCTCGTGACCTCGACCTGGGCGGTCTCGACATCGACACGGCGTTTCTGTACGCACCCATCAAGGAGGATGTCTACATCAGACAGCCCCTGGGGTTCGATGACGGTACCACCAATGTCTGTCACCTCCGCCGGTGCCTATACGGCTTGAAGCAGTCCCCCAGGGAGTTTAACGAGCTGCTTCGCGACTGGCTAGTCTCTCAAGGCTGGCGCCAGCTGATCTCTGACCCATGCATCTACATCTTTGAGGCCGACGGCGTCTTCGCCATGATTGCCCTCTACGTGGATGACATTCCTGTGGCGTGCAACAACACCGCCTGGCGGGTGGCCTTCACCGCGCTGGTGCGATCCCGATTTGACATCAAGGATCAGGGTGACCTGTCCGACATCATCGGCATGCACATCACCAGGGACAGAGCGGCGCGCACCATCAGCCTCGATCAAGGCAAATACGTGCGCGAGCTGCTTGAAAAACATGACATGGTGGACTGCAAACCCTCGTGTCTCCCGATGGACCCCGGTTTTTTGGCTGCGCTCTCCAAGCAGACGGCTGTACCCCTCACAGGCGCGGACCGGGACGTTTACCCGAGTCTGCTCGGCAGTTTGCAATATGCCGCTGTATGCACTCGCCCGGACATTTCGACCGCGCTCAGCATTCTGGGCTCTGCGCAAGCGAACCCTACAGTGGCCCACATGCAGGCCCTTAAGAAAGTGTTGCGCTATCTTAAAGGGTCTCCAGCCATGAGCCTGACGTTGGGGGGGGGTGAGGACAACACTCTCCAACTTACAGGCTTCGCTGATGCAGACTGGGGCAATGACAGTGTGACACGCCGGTCACGATCGGGATTTGTTTTTACACTGGGCAGAGGTGCAGTCAGCTACAAGTCTAGAAAGCAGTCCTGCGTCGCACAGTCAACATGCGAGGCTGAGTACTACTCAGCAGCGGACGCGACTAAGGAGGCCATCCATATTCGACAGATGTTGTCGGAGATCTTCAGTCGACCTGTCAGCGGGACGACCACAATCTGGGAAGACAACCAGAGCTGCATCGCCTATTCGCAGAATGCACTGGTGAGCGAGAAGACCAAGCACATCGACCTGAAGTATCATTTCGTGAAGGACCACGTACAGCTGGGGACCGTCAAACTACGGTACCTACCCACCGGTGACATGGTCGCTGACATGCTGACCAAGCCACTACCTGGACCTGCACTCGTGAAACACAGGAGCGCCATTCTGGGGACATCTGGACCCATGCAGCGACACACTTTGTAGAAGGAATTCTGTAATCACTTCCATCTGGTCACAAGACACACCTTAGCTATCTTGAGGGGGAGTGTTGTAAGTAATTCCTAATGCAGATTAGTTACAGAGAGCTAATGTATGCTCTGATAGAAGTCCTTATGTACAGGACATCACCTAGAGTGTCTGAGCGCGATATCACAAACTAGCGTACAGACAGCTGACAGCGACAGCTGACACACACTCTTGTCTCGACACCAGCCGCCACCCAAGGCTGGTCGTGTAGCGTACCTGTAACCATCACGTTACAGTATCTTCCTTATAACGGTGTGAGGCGGGTGTTGAAGTTGGAAGTGGCTAGCCGGGAAGCAACGCCAAGAAAGGGCGCTCGCTAGCCGTCGACCAGCCATGTGCTAGTCGAAACTTCCCGGGGGGTGAGGCAAGACATGGGACATGCCGGTTGCCGGTCGCACGCGGAGGAGCGGCTACGTGAGGCGGCGGCGATCCTCATGATCACCCGCCGCCGGAAAGCCATGTACGGAGGGCTTTTCTGGAAACTAAACTAATGTCCGTACCCGGCGTCGAGCTAGCTGGGGAGCAGCAGCATGGTAGGGCGCTCACTAGCGAGCCGCTACGTCGACAAGCTACATCTCCCGGGGGGAGGAGTAAGCTTGGGCGGCAAGGAGGACGGTCGCGACGGAGGGAGCGACACGATGTGGCGACGACGACCCTCCGGTCGGCGCCGCCGGAAAACCCCGTACGGAGGGTTTTGACTAATTTCCGTGCACCAACGGCCCCGACGGATCCGACTATGGTGACCTGCCCCCCCCCCCCCCCCCCCCCCCCCCCCCCCCCCCCCCCCCCCCTCATCAACACCCACTACCCCGACAGCCTGATAATAGAGAGAGTGGGCCCGGGTGGGCGCTGAGGCCCCCGCTCAACAAAGGCTGCTCGGTGGCCGCGCGATCATAGGGGGGAGGGTAAGGACGGAGACCGGACTACGTGGCAAGCACCCGGTTCCAGACAGAGGAAAAATCGAGGAAATGAGCGGGGAAATCAAGGCGCGGAGGCAAGAGCGCTAGCTTTTTCTATGTCTGTGTGTCTCGGTCCCCCCCATCTGCCCTGGAGGTGACGGGGGACCTCGACAAGGAGGACCGTCGCGTCGGTGGACGCGGCAACGACCTTGGGGCAGGGCTTACGGGATGCGGCGGCGGGATCGACGAGCGCCCACGTGAGGAGGGTTTTTTGCCAGCCTTTCTTCTCCTATCTTCGGCAAGACTGAAGTAACGCGGGAGCTAGATTAGGCTTGTCCGTCGTCCCTCCCGAACGCCGACCGGCCTAGGCCGGTCGGCACCCCGGTTCGGTGGGAGCGGGCCGTGCATCGTGAAGGTCGAGCAACACTTTAGTTTTGCATTTTTTTGACAAGTGGATTTATTTTTAGATCTTTTTTTCTTGATTACAAAATTATTACGTTGTTACTGCTTAGGCGGGGGGGCTGTGAAAATTGCTGTGATTGCTTACAGTTTTTAACTCCCGAGGAACGTCGACACACAGTGAAGCTAGGTGTGTCGATAGGTGTACCTAGTCAAAGAGACCCGGGCCCAACTTGCTCATACGTCCTGAATGGCTAGGCAGAGTGGCCCGATAGACATCAACCGGTCCAATATGTTGGTACTGTTGTGAACAATTTCAACTTCAACTTCAATTACTTACATTAGCATGGGCGTCGAACACCTCGGCTGCGCACGGCAATACAATTCAGAGGCGGGTGTTTAAGTTTTGCGAGGACCAATAGCTAGTTCACCTATTCGGTAACCACGCAACAATGGTCCGATTCGTCACATGGGTAGGCTGCCTCGGAACGACCAAAGCTCCAAGTCTACCTTCCCATCGGTCACGGGTTCACAACTTCTACAAGGACCATGGCCGAGATCCGGTTGAGTTGGGGGATTTCGTCGCTCGAGTGCGAAAATGATTAGCCGCGGCATATTTGACACTCACACTGATGCACATCCGCATATCCCTACAAACCAAAGTTGTACGCCGCGCACTAACACGCGCAGAGGAATTGCGTACGTAAATACGACTAAAAACTATATACAATGTACCACTACCCAAGATCGAGCTACTACGGGCATGGATGGCTACTGTCGTCTTACTCGTCGTCTTATCGCGATGTGAATTGAATGCCTTCCTTATCTTTGACCTCGTCACCATGTAGCAAGGTGGAATCATCATGTACCATCGCAACATAAAGGGACGAAGAGGAGTCACAGCAGAACGCCAAGTGCTGTGCTATATTCTTGACGGTGCTCAACTTCGCATCGCTAGTCTGATGGATTTTTCCACTCCTATAGACTGCGAAAGGCGTCTACCGGCAAGACCCCCTCTCTATCGTTGGGCGATCAACCACCGCGAAAATCTAGCTAGCTGGTCAACGGACAGCCTTTCGAGTTGGATGTAGATCGTCCTCAAGGACATGAAGGTCAAACCCCCATACGGCTCCGCATGGACTTCACATTTACGTCGGAAAGGTGCGACCACGGCCGCTTACGCGATCGGGGTTAACATGCCGAAACTTAAGGTTTTCGGTTGCTGGGCGACGGAGTCAAGCGTCGTGCTAGACAACATCGACCCCCCTTGTCGTTCTCGCGAAAGCGGATTAGTAATTATTTGGTTGGCTCACGCCTTGGGGCGGCCAACCGCAAACTACCCGCCAGACTGAGACACGATGGCATAACGGAGCCCCTCCACTGCTTGTAAATGGTCGTACTTTTAATTTATAGAGGTTTAAATTTCACGGGGGCTAGATTAGCAAGTGTTGCCATGAAGCTTCGCAAGTCCGACCGGCCATGCCCTTGCAAGTCCGACCGGCAATGCTAACTCTTTCATGCGCTGCCTCAATAAAACTCACACTCTATATATGACGCGCCGCACACAACGTTCGACCATCTTCTGCCTTTTGCACGAGCACAGCTCACTCAAATTCACCCTCCCTGATTCCCTTTTAATGCGTTAACAAGGCTTTTTGGCTTTGTCAGCCAAGTCATTTAAGAGATTTGTATTTTTGGCATAACATAGCCCCCCATTGCTTTGTAAATGACATGAAATTAACTAGCGACAGTCACTACTAAAGGCCGGTCCGCCCATACGGTCGTGCATTATGCAAGATACTGTCGAGCAAGATCATAATCGTATATGTTATGATAGCGACATATGATGGAGCTGCCACGGTGCAATTGCATATTGTCTTTTCGCTCCACATGGCCGCTATCTCGCGTAACTCGCGCAATAGTATATGGTATCTATCATTACGGGGAGGGAAGTCACGGCTGAACAAAGTGGCATCCCTCTCTCGCTACATTGTCCCAATAACAACGCATGTAGCCGATTTACCGTCATAGTAACGTTGGCGTTTCCGTTATGGAAGGTTGATGCGGGCCAACGGGTATGCAACCTTGCAAGTCGAGTACCACGCGGCCAACTTCGCGACATCACATGTCACCCACCACGACGACGAAGCCCCGCGCTATTATCGCTTCCATAGCGCATGCGTAGGGATATTTCTAAGTCACACTTCGAAAAAAGGCTTGGACAGGGATCACGATACTTAGAAACCTTGTTTATGTTGTTATGGCCGACGGAGAGGGGTGAATAAGGAGCCCTCCCCCCCCCCCCCCCCCCCCCCCCCCCCCCCCCCCCCCCCCCCCCGGCGTAAACCTCTATTCCTAAGCCCTAGATGGCAATATTGGGTACGCCCTAAGACAGTTACCGATTTATCGATGCTTGTTGTGGAAAAGAAGACATATTCAATGTACATTAACCTTGCCGGCCAAGGTAAGCGAATTCAATGTCACATGTACAAGCAAATACAATTCTTCACATCATAATCAAAGTATTGAAATGTGCCGTGAATATGTTGTATGGAATTAAGCATTATTTTTCTGTGGCTGACTACTTACCCCGTCGGAATCTCACGACCATGCGTGCTTCATCTTCTCGTCATGTACGCACGGCATTTCAGCAAGCGGCAAGTTACTTTGGACATGATAATGTAATATGTATCTGAAGGTAAATTCATCATATTAGTTGTCGCGGTTGCCTAGAACCATGACGAGGGCAATTAATGTACGGTTCGCAAAAAGCACTACAAGGTTCTAAGGAATATATTTCATAAACCATGACACAAATACCCAAATACCCAAAGGCTAGGGAATGAAGAAGGCCGTGCTACAACATACACAATTTTGGACGTAAACTGTCCCGTGATGATGCAAAAAAATTGTAAGTCGTAACACTCCTCCGTGCTCATACTAACATAGCAAGTGCAAGATGTTCTTAGACAACGTCTTAGTCGAGCTTCAGCCTCCTTCATATGACGTCACCGACTGGTTGTTTTTTACCGCTTTATTTTTTCATCCAAGACTCGAAACTTGCTCAGCATGCCGTGGTTTCCGGTTTGTTCGGCGTTTCTAGACCCTCGTCTCCCGCGGCCATTCTTTGATGCGCTGAAAATCAAGCCCGATAAGTACTCGGAGGGGGTGCGCACTCATCTCGACTAACACGTTACTCCATTTGAGGTCGCGGAATTTTGTGCCTTTACTAGGAGCATTGGTATTATTTTCGGACATGTCCAAGCAAGCTATCGCCTATTAGGAGATAATTTGGGGTAAGTCATTTAAATCTTGGCACTTAAAGTTTTATCTCGACGTGCATGTCGATTACGCAAGCGAAGTCTTGTGTGGCTTATCCACCGTCGCGGGTGACCTGCATGGAAGCCGCTTCTTCCTCGGTTGGGACGCCTTCAACTACCACAGCTTTAGTCACTCGCGTCATAGCCGCAAGCGTCCTTGCGTTTCCCTACAAGGCGCGTGACACGCCACTTATTGCATTCAATACCTCGGCGTATTATTTCCCCACCATTGCGTTGAGTCTTCTCGTATTTTGCCGGGCTTCTTTGTAGGGTATGTGTAAAATGCGTGCGCATGTAGCCCTTCCAGTAGTAATATCCGGTTGCCATATCATTGATTTCGTGAAACGGCTCTTGCAGGTCTTATATAGTTCTTTAGTATCTTTTTCTGTCCCCGTGTATATAGATAGTACTGGTGTAGTTCATTATTTTTCCCAACCGCGTAGGTTTTTTACAAGAAGAACTATAGGCATGTGGACACAGAAATTAAGGGGGAGACCCAAGAGGGCAAGAGTGACAAGAGGGTCACGGAATCCAAGGCATGGCAAAGGTGAAGCACTATAATTGGCACAAACCTAGCTGAGAAAACACGAGAGAACACAAGGTACTCCCACGCAACGCTAAAAACGCTCCACGTGGAGGCGACAAGGGGCGGCGCCTCACGCCCCGCGCGAGGAAGCACGGGGACGCTTGCGGGCTGTGGCGCGGGTGAAGAACGCCGTGGCAAGAGAAGGCATCCTAGCCGATGAATAATAAGCGGCCTCCACACCGTCCGCAACGGCGGACAACCCGCGTAAGACATTGTCTGCGTGAGCGACATGGACGGCGAGAGGAACCTTTCGGCGCCATGAGGCCAACATCTTCCCCACATGCATCCATGTAAAGGCGGCTCCTTGCCTAGTATGTTATGTCAAAAAAGCCGTGGCTTGGCCGCCGAGAGCACCAAGTCCGTGACCGGAGAGAAAGTGAAGCGGATGTAAGGCTAGGGTTCAAGTGAATTTTGTCGATATTGATGGTAGGGATATCTTGAAACGTCGATGATGATGGTTTTGATATCTCGGATTGTCGATGTTGATGATGATGATATTTTGGGATGATTACATCTATGGCATTTCCGGCCGATATCATCGCCGATATATCGATACATATTTTGACGACATATCAACACATCGGGCTTTGATAGCTTATATTTTCTAAATGTGTTAATAGTTGATGGCATTGATGCTAGTGTTACTGCCATCATGTCGATGTCAATGTCTTTATCTAGCACATCGATGGGACTATCAATGGGTGATAGTGATACTATCAACGATCTATCGATGGTTGATCCCTAGCCTTAAGCGGATGTCGGGGCGACTCCTCACCCCCCGAGTACTTCTCGAGCTTGGTATTTTAAGCACGGTTTAGAGCGACTTCGGGAGGCGGGGGGCTAGAAACGCCGAACAAAGTTTTTTCCCACTCGCCCTCTTGAAAGTTCTCGTCCAATAAACTTGTTTTGCAAATCGTGACATGATGCACGTTCCTAGTGTTCTGTATGTAATCAAAATACCCGCCGTCTAGATTGCACGTCATACACATCCTGTACCGCTACCCGGTACGGGTACACTGTATTCCCGTGGCGCGCATGCCTCCCTCCGCCTGTTTCCGCTCTCACAGTGACCTTTCTACGCAGCTTCGGCAGTGTCCTCCCGTAAAGCCCCGCACGTCGGACGTCACAGGGACGCAGCTCATGCCCTGAATTTTTCATTGCAGCAGACCGAACGAAGCTGCACCCGACAGGCATAATATATCGTGCGGACGTCACCCCCCCCCTTCCGGAAGAGAGTGGAGGCCGAGGCATTTCTTGTGCGCGGCCAGTACGACGGCATTTCTTACGTACACGCCACGACAGCGGCACGGGCGCCAATAGCTGTGGGGATCTAAAACTTAGAGCGGAAAGATATACCGTCGTGGCTGTGTAAGCGCGATCATCAGGTTTCAATTCCCTAGGGGCCGCGACGGTCAGCCAGACTTTGGCGAGAGCCAGAAATTGACAGGCGTGGGTTGCAGCGTGTGTCTAGGCTGAGAAGAAGTATAGGACAGGGCCCTGCGGCTGAGGTGAGCTGGCCACTGCCGTTTGGCTTCGTATCTGGCTTCAGCCTAGGTCGCATCCATAGCATCGCATCGCAGAAGCACATGCACATGCACTTGCAGTGGTGTATCACCTTCCACAATCACGTGTCTCCTCTATGCCCGGCGTCAGAAGGGAACTCTTTATGAAAGCTCAGAGGCAGGCAGAAAAGGTAGTGGTAGCAGAATTTAGCATCATGGGGGAGGCGATATGTGGTGTGAGTCTCATTAGATATGATGCATGTAGAAACAAGTTCTGCAGGTTTATGAAGGATGTAAGCAAGTCGGTGGGTGGGAAAATGCACATGCATATTTACCGATTTACGCACATGCAAATGAGAGAATATATTTGTGGCTGAGCAATGCTGGAATTTTCGTGCAGGTCATCGTCTAGCTGTCTCCCACGTTTTTCACCTGAGCTCTGCTGGCCTATAATAATATCTGCGTACACAATGGTGAGGTTCGCAGAGAGCACCAATGTGGACCCCCGGGCAACTGGTCCCTCCTTTCGCTCGACAGCCGTTGAACAGTCGCTCGCATCCGGGAAATCTTCAGGCAACACAGCCGGCCGGTCATACAACTCTAGGACGTCGAAGAAGAGCAACAGCGGCAAGTCAAAGTTGAAGTTTCAAAAGCCTGACCACAACCTCGGCATTCCCAGCAAGGCCAGGGCGCAGTTTGCTGCACAGACATCAGTCCGGAAGGCGACAAACAAGCTCAAGGATACAAAAAGATTAACAAAGGTGGGATATTCTGTCTACACTTCATTGCAGTGCTCGTGAAGGCTACTAGTGATCAAAGTCAGACTGGCATAGCAACTGCAAGGCGTCTCATTACTTTATTTTCCTATCATGGCCATCTCTGCGTCCACTGTACGCCGCAGCCATTATTTGCTGCACCAACATCTGTCCTGCCCCTGCTCCCCTTGCAGCCCAAGCTCCGGCAGCTTAAGTCGTATAAGGACAAGGCATGGCTGGGGGGTGTTGCAGCGCTGCTTCTCGGCCTGCTCTGCCTACTGCTCTACTCACTAATGGTATGCCTCTCGGCCTGCCGGTCGCACTGTCGCCTGCCCTTTTCTTTGCCCTGATCATACTCTATATTGCTTTCGGAGTTACTACTATAAGATCGCGTCTGTGACAAGTTTTGGAGATTCTTCTCACATCTTTCGGTTCTTTGACCTTCCTGCCTGACAATAGGCCGAGAAGCCCGACCAATATCTATGCACCAAGGCGGACTGCACCTGCATAATCGGCACGAGTGCTGACGGCGGCACCATCACCTGCCCGGAGGCCGACACATTTGCAGCGACGGACAGGATATTGTTAGGCGTCGCGCACTACTACATCAAGCCTGAAAAACAGGACACAACGGACCCTGACCACCTGCTCTGCTATGCAGTCCCCAACCCTGATGCTGTCGAGGTGCGACATGGATTGACAACCAGCGCTCATATATTGCCTCCTTTCGCTGATACTTCCCTCGTGTGTCATGCCAGACATCCTTATGAATATCGAATTCGAACATCCCCACTACCGCTAATGACAATAGCTTTTTTTGGTTTTCGGGTTCTGATGGTTCGCCGTCCACATCGCAGGAGTTGCTGACGGTGGAGTATCAGCCTATCTATGCGGATTTCGATCCAGTGGAATACTGCGTGGTCGAAGAGAGCCTCTACTACGTTCTCATGACCTCGCGCGCCTTTTACTGGTACTTTTACGTCACTGGTGTGGTCCTGCTTGTGTCCACCGCCGTACTCCTCCTCGCCCTCATGTTTCCCACCCTGATCATCTGGGTAGCGCACGCAGTAGCGGCCATCGCCCTGTGGGGCGCCTTCATCACCTCGGCGGCTCTGCTCTCCGGGTTTGCCTTCATATGGTTCTTCCTCGCCTTTTGCCACCTCGTCTACTTTGCCCTCGCCAAGCAGCGCATCCCCGACCTCAACCTCATCCTCATTGCAGCTGTGGCAGTGATCACACGCCGAAAGGTACACCTCTACTCTTCGCGCCACCGCATGTCGGCTCAATTCCACGCAATCTTGTCATTGTTTGGTCTGCTTCAATGGGTTGCGCTGCTTTTTAATGACTCTGCTCTATCATGCACATGCTCGGGCTTGAAAAGTGAATTGGGCGAGCATTTCACTGTGGCGATGCAGTCGTGAAATTCTAACGATCCATTTCCGCTGCTTTCTCCGCTGCAGGGGGTGCTGATTGTGGCGTACGCGGGCGCCATCCTACAGGCGGGCCTGTTTGTGATGTGGGGTTACATTTGGGTGACAGTGAATGGGCGGCTCACCTGGGCGATAGACGTCCTCTGCTTCCTGCTCTTCTTTTGGGTGAGTCAGCTGTGCAAATACGCAGGCCACACCATCATTGCGGGCAGCACGGCGTCCTGGTACTTTGGCAAGACGGAGACCCGCTGCACACTGAACAGCGCGCTCCGCGTATTCACCACCAGCCTCGGCTCCGTGGTGTACGGCTCCGTCATGATGGCGCTGTTCAAGGCGATACGGGTGATTTCCTCCGCCATCCGCGTCTCTGGCACTCTACTGGAGGCGCTCTGCGGTACGTGTCTCCTCGCGCTGGAGGCCGTTATGCGCATGTTCAACATTTACGGCTTTGTGCTGGTCGCGATGTATGGCTACAGCTTCAACCATGCCGCGTCCCGCGCGTATAAGCTGCTGGTGGAGAACAACATGCGTGGCATGATGCTAGACGACGTGGTGGCCATCACTGTAGTGGTGGGCGGCTGTGGGATGGGCGCTATCGGAGTGGCCGCCTGTTGGGTCGGTCTACGGTTGGGACTCGCAAATGGGTACCAGGACTATGACTTCACAGTCACCCTCTTCATCCCCTCCTTTGTGCTGGGTCTGATGGTTGGCTTCGTGGTTCTCGAGGTTCTGGAGTCCATCGTGACCACCATCTACACCTGCTTCGCGGAGGAGCCGCGTGTGCTAGCCACCACCGACCGTACCCTGTACCAGGAGCTGAAGGAGCAGTGGTACGCGGGTATGGAGGACAGCGACAGTGACGAGCAGGAGCACGATGAGGAGAACGACAGCGACCAGCACTCCATCAGCAGCGGCTTCTCTGACGAGGATTTGCCTGGGCAGGAGTCGGAGTCGGATGAGGAGGAGGAGCAAGAGAGGACGGGGGTCGCCGTCGCGACGATGGTGGCGCACACGAAGGGCGCGCGCAAGCAGAAGCGCAACACGGCGAGGCGGAGCTCCACGGAAGGAGGTGTCGGGCTGGGGTCTACCTACGAGGGGGATGCGGAAATGGGGCTCGTCACTGTCCCCATTCCGGGTGCGATCCCTGTCGACGCAACGGATCGAGCACGGGAGGACAGCCCCAAATAGCATTCTAATACTCTCGCCTCTGCCGACAGTATTAGAATTTGTATGGTCGAAGACTGTAGGATCAATCAAATTTCTATTATATATTGCAATTGTAAACACGTAAAGAAGCGCCGCAAGGTATTTCGGAATCACATTGAGTGCATCTTGCCTGTGTCTCGCACATGGATTTTAGTGCCAGTAGAGGTCTTCCTTTTCAAACTCTTTTTTCAGCAGCTGGCGCAGCCCGGCAACTGTATATGACGCAATGGTGCGCCAGTTTGACGAGGCTGCTGCGGAATGAAGTTACATAACCTCAATCCCGCATATATTGTGCCGTCTGTTGTTGCGGGGTTTAATATTTGTTTTGATCAACGCAGTCAGCCGCGTACAACCCCCAAAATTCTTATGCAGCTGTCGGCTAATTTTAATTTGGCACTAGAAATACTTGTGCAGCAGCGTCTCTGCTGATTGGGCCAGCAGTATTAATCTTACAACCTCACAAGCATGTGAAAAGGCCTACCTATTGTCATGCATGGGACGTGAGCGCCTAGTGTGCTTGACTAGTGCGGTCGATTGGCGACAACAGGCAGTAGTAGATGCTATTACGCGTCCGTCATAGCTCCGCTCGGTCGTCTGCACTAGGCAAACGACCAGCATCCACGAGCTGCTGAACTGCCTGACTTCCAGCAATGCGCCCAAACACGGTGCAGTCCAGCAGGGAGTTCCCGCCAAGACGATTCGCGCCATGAACTCTGAAGCCACCGCATCCACAGCGAATGTTAGATGCAAAGGAAGACGCATATTTGCTTATATATGCGATAGGCAATCAGTAAATCGCAAACATGGTGTGTCTAAGCCAAATATGGCATGCATCTGCTGATACTTCAAATGACAGCGGCCACCGGACGCGCATGCGGAGCAAGCGCGAGGGTAAATGTATTGAAACAATGCGGAAACGTTGTGGGTGGACTGATGGGATAGTGGGCCGACCCTCCCGTGACCTCCCCGGCAGCCAGCAAGCCAGGGATGGCCTTTCCAGCCGTGTCCAGAACGCGCGCGTGCTGGTCAATGCTGAGACCCCCCATGGTGTAGTGAACGACAGGCGTGACCTTCATCACATACATGGTCCCCTGTGGATTGATGGCACCGTTAGGAAACACCGTCTTTCCAAACTCGTCCGCTTGTCCACTGCGCACAGCAGAGCTGTAGCGATCTAGCTCCGTGCGTAGCACATCCGCCTCAACGGCTATCGCAGCAGCTATCCCCTCCACACTGTCCCCCTAAAATGGCAAACCATACGGAGTGTGAATTTCAACATGCTATCAGCAGTCGCCAATACTTTCAACAAGCCCTAGAGCGTGCAGGGAGCATGGCTACGGAGGCGGGGCATCGGACGAGTTCCAACCTTTGTGGCAATCCCCGCCTTCCCAGCATAGAAGCCAAGGGCCGCCTCCCCAAAGTCAGCTGCCTGTACATCTCCAAGCAGCAGCCAAGCAGTCTTTCCCTCTTGTCTGCAGAGCAGAACGACGCCCGCAGCAGTAAAGGGTAGCATACGCAAAATGCTTCAACGCGGGGGCGGAAGGAGTGAAGAGAAGGCTGTCGGATCCCATCCTTACCCAGTACATTACACAATCAGTGGAGGAGGAAAGGTACTTACCTGAGCATCACCTCTGTGACGTAGTCTCGCCTTCCGAGCTCGTTCACGAAACGCTTTCCAAAGGAGTTGAGCAGAATGCCCCCGACTCCCCTCAGCCGCTCAGGCGCCAAAAACTGACCAGCCACGATAAAGCAAAACAACATAACACCAGTTGCTAATAACAGGTGTCGCATGTGACAACACCCCACACACTATAGGAGCTAGACTTTGCGAGACTGTAGAAGTATCTGTCACATTCATTCGCTTGATGATGAATACTGTGGAAACGGGTGCAAAGTGTGCAGAGGGTTGTGCAAGGGATTATGAACAGAGTGCGAGATGCATTGTGATGCGACACATAACACAATGTGACAATATGCGGCAGCGACGCTTCACATCAGTGTCATCTGCTGGACTGAGGAGCAGCATCAGCAATGCCTACCTTGGTACCCGCCTGAGGGTCCTTTGGATTCACAAACCCCGTGGGGTGGATTTGGATCTTATCCATGTCCACCAGCTGCCCGCCTATCGCGTGACCCATTACCATGCCATCACCTGCCAATTACCAAAAGGAAGCAGGAGCGGCGTCAGAGCAGAGACCATCCTGGCGCGACGCCACGCTACAAAGTCTCATAAAACTCCGGATAGGAAGTCATTCAATATGCCCTGAGCAGCCCTTACCTGTCGCCCACTGCCCGTTGGTTGTTGCAAAGCCATCAACCGCAGAGTTATACCTTCGTAGCATGTCACGCTCGGCTCCAAAGCCTCCGGTAGCGAGGATGACAGCATCTGCTTCCAGGGTGTGGTTGTCTGTGGGAAGTGACGCTGGATCATCAGACTCTGCCCCAGCAGCGGGAGTGCTGTAGCTCACGCCCGCCACCCTATGCTCGCCTTTGCTGCCCGACACAAGCAGATGCTTCACCTATCCACTCCGCCGAGCAGACAACAGGCACAGTCTCAAATCTTTAATCACTTGGGGTTTTTTCAATTTTCAATCACTTGAAGGAGCCGCCACGACAAGGATGTGCACAAGCTGCCAAGTAGCTGAATCAGGCGGGCATGACATGAACGCAGGATACGCTGTGTGGTTGCATCATCCAGGTGCAACTTAATGCGGAATGAAGTGTTAACTTCCATTCGACCACATATCCGACTGATATGACGTGCGTTAAAAATGAAGTAAAACACCACACTGAGTACAATGAACCTACTCCACTCTTTACCTTGGCAGAGGTGACGACATTGACTTGGGGCAACTGCTTCACGGCCTCCGACAGCGCGCGGATGATGAAAGAGCCAACATTGGGCCCAGCAACATTGCTATGAGTCCGCTTCGCCGAGTGCCCTCCCAGCTGGGTCAGCTTACCGAGCTGCACACCGTGTGAAGCCAGAAAAGCAACGGCGTCCTCACTTTCGCCCTGCCGCCACGCATTCGTAGCAATTCATGCGTCATGATGATGAGACCTTAAGAGCATTCCTATTATTGATGCGTTGTGATGAAGTTGATGCTCTCAGTTGGGAATCCTCTATGCTTTGTAGTGGCCAAGTGAGGTCACTGTGCGAATATGTTGCGTTGCTTCTGGCGTCTGATTCACACGCACCACCAGCTTGGACACTAGCTCTGTCCTGCTGCGCCCACCGCCAGACACCAGCGTGTCGTTAGTATACAGATCCACGCTGTCCCCAGACGCGGGCGTCAGGGCGTTAATCCCGCTGCTGGCTTTGGCGCTGTTGCCGCCCAACTTGCTCTCCTTCTCCAGCAGCACCACCTGCACCTCCCCGCCCGCGTCTGTGACAAGCTATGGGAGAAACCGGGTGCATGGGCCAGTGTGGTCGGTAAGCGACAGCTCACTCGCGGTACCTGCCCTCGAGAGTCCCGAGACGTTGCTGGCGTTTTCCGATGACAACCAGCGCACTTTATTGTAAGTATATAATAAAAGTTCTCAAAACGACGTGCCTGTAGCGTCGCTGATAGGCCGGCCAGACCGCCACCAACCACCACCACTCTCGGCGTCTCTGTTGTCGACGCTTCCGGGGCTGCGAGCGATCCGAGCGCTACCGCCACCACGACCAGCACGACCAGTCGCGCAGTCCTCATCCTCGGAACAGGGAGTCGGCCGTAAACAGCGCAGCAAATAGATAAGCCCGTTGTGAGCGCAGTTCGGCCACCTGTACAGCTCCTCACTATCGATCGATATTACTTACTAGCGACCAATATCGATCAGCGAGCGATTTATTTTATCGCTAGGGACTATCGTTACAGGTAATCCTTACCTGTGCCCGTATTGCTGCTGTGAGGAAGTCGCAGCAAGTTGATACAGATGAGAAGTGGGCAGGGCCAAGGCGTCGCTTCAGTGCCCAAACACGCACCATCCGCGGTTGATCAGTCCAGAAACAACACAAATAAATACCGCCACGGCACAGGTGAAGAAATCGCATGAGTGGGGAGAATGGTACGATAAGAACCGTGCATCATCTTTTTTGTACAAAACAATCCTTTTACAAGAAAAAATAGCATAAGCCACCAAGCAACAAGAAGATTTACAAAGCAGGGGGAGGCTCTGTTTGCCAAAAGTGTTGATCTCTTACAGTTTTTGCCCGCAAGGGGCCCATGGCCCGATGGATACGTACGCTAATTGAGGGAATCGGGAGGGAGGGTTGCGTGAGCTGTGCTCGCGCAAAGGCAGAAGGTGGACGACCTCTGTGTGTCGGCGCGTCATATAGGGCTAACGCATGTCTGTGTTGTAACCACATTGTCATGCGTACTCTAGCGGTTAGAATTTGTAACGTCGTGGCAACGCCCGACTATTCTCGCCCCCAATGTGATTTAAACCTCTATAATTTCAATATGACCATTTACAAAGCAAGGGGAGGCTCCGTTTGCCATGTTGTCGCCATTGGGCGGGCTGTTCGTCGTAGGTTGTGCACCCCACGGCGTGAGCTAGCCGAAGAGGAACCACTCTGATCGTCCTGCAAGGGCGGTCGGGTCGATGTAGTCGAGGACGACGTTGGATTCCGTTGACCAGCCACCGAAGAGTTTGATCTTTTGTAGCGTAACGCCGATGTTGTAGGCGGCTGTCTCAACCACTTTTCGGAGGGAGTGCGAGGTCCACCTGAAACCGTCTGGGGGTCATTCTTGCAATGCCGAAGTGACCTCGGTGAGCCATCTAATGAGCGTGTTGGCAGCCCATCTTTCGTGTCGTTCCGAGGTGCTAATCGCCCAACGCGCTGTCGGGTATTTTCCTCCCGAGAGCGTGTGTCGAATAGTGTCGAAGAACAATAAGATGTGAATTACCTCGGTGTGTACCGTGGGAGGCATGTGACATAGTAGTTTGCGTTCCGCTGACACTTCGCGTTGTCCCTTTCTGGCCATGCGTAGGGCTTTGACGATAATAGCGGCGGGTAGGTGAACCCGTACCGGCGTGTCGTCACTCGCGACTTGTGAGGCGGCCTCTCCTTTTCTCACCTTCGCGACCGGGTCTCCGAGGGCAATTGCTTCGAGGCCGTGGTCCTTGAAGAAGCCGTTGACTGCTGACAAATAAGGCTTGAGACTCGAGGCCTTGATGGTACCTAGTTGACCCAGCCACGCGACGTAGCGTGCCACGTGCGCCGGTGTGGCAGCGAGCGGCGCGTGTTGTTGTTCCGCACAGAAATCGAAGTAGCGGCGGATAGTACTGCCGTACGTTGCTGCCGTGCTAGGTGCCCATGTTGCGGCGAGTAGGGCCAGGGTCGTCGCGCCAAGTGCGTCACAACCGAGAATTCTGGTCGTGTACGGTTTCATCGTCTCGATCCACGGGTTGGTCTTGGCTGTGACGGTAAACCTATACTTAGGCTGTGTTTGACGGCCGTACCTGGGGGTGTGGGATTCTTGGCTCACGGTGTATTCCCGTAGATAGGGCTAACGTAGCACTGACCGCTCCTCTTCTTAGGTAGAGCCAAGCCGGAAGGGAACGCGGAATATTGTCACCGCCCAGTGTGGACTGCCGGTTGTACCGCGTAGCGCCCGCCGCCCTGGTTGGAACAAGTCTCGACGTGGAGCAATGATGATTTCCTCGGAATCCATCTCGTTAAGCGCATGGTGCGAGACCTTTTCTGTCCAGCGAGGGGCGACTACGGTAGCTGCTACGCCGTTGTGTCGAAGTTTTTGGACGAGGTTGGGTAGGAGGGACCATGGAGGGTTGCACCAGCTGTTTTCCCAACGCCCTTCGTTGTCTGGGAGGTGGAGGGCGTCCACTGCTTCGCACGTGGGGTCCTTCCAACCTGCGTTGTAGCGGGGTAGGAGGGTGTTGAGGGCCGAGGCGAAGCGGTTGATCGGATGTTTTCCGAACCTCATGTCGAGATCTGCAAACAATACCGGGTCTAGTCTCCACTCGTTGCTTTCGAGGTGTCGACTGAGCTTGTCGGCCAAGGCGTTGGCCGCTGACCCGATGTAGCGGGCCCTGATAGTGATGTTGTTTGTGTCGAGCAGGCACCGTAATCGTCGTAGTTCATCCATCATAACGGGCGACCGTGAGGTAAGGCTTGTCATGATGTGACAAACTGCCTAGTTGTCTTCGTGCATGAGGACGTTGCGGCCTGCCAATTGTGGTAGGAAACTCTCGACAGCTTGACGGACGGCCTTTAGCTCCTTCCATGTAATGTGTTGTTGTTCGTCTTCTTTGCTCCAGAATCCTCGAGCCTCGACGTGCTCGTTTAAAGCTGCGCCCCATCCATAACCGGAGCTGTCCGTGTGCAGACATGCTGTCTCTATGGGCTTGTGGATGGGCTCGCCGTTGGACTGAATGGGCACCTCTCTCCACCACTGTAGGTCGCGGCGTAGCTGAGGGGTTAGCCGGACAAGGCCGCCCCACTTCTCGCCGACGACGGAGTGAAGCTCGTGGAGGAAGAATCTCGCCGCCGGAATTGCCAGGAAAAGGTATTGTGCTTGACATGCAAGGGACTGTAGGTCGTTTACGGGTAACCAGCGCGCGTTCCGCGTAGCTCTGCCGATGAGGTGTATGGCATGCTGCGCAATCTTGGTTAGTTTTAGCTCCGGCGCGTAGAAGTAGCCTGACGATGTGTCGATGTCAATACCCAAGTGGTACCCGACTTGCGCCGGTGCCCAGAAACCCTTGGTGGGGTGGTGGAGGAGACCGAGCCGATAGAGCAGCTGAGCCAAGCGGTGGCGTAAGGTGAGCGCCTCTTCCTTTGTTGACGCGAAGAGTAGAAAGTCGTAGACGTAGGGTAGAATCCGGGCGCCGCGCCACCGCGCTCGTATGAGGTAGGTCTTCGAGCAACTGTGCGTCGGCGCGACATGTTTTTCGGGGTCCGGGTTGCGCAGGAAGTTTACGAATGTTAGCGTCATTTTGCAGAAATAGAACGGGGATAGGGACCAACCCATAGGTAGCCCCGCAAGTCTGTAGAGTTGGCCTCGGACGTTGACGGTGAAGTGGTTTCGGTCCGCTGGGGTGATGCCCAGTGCGTAGAACCCGTCTTGTAGGTAGAAGCGGAACATATAGTCCCCCTTTCGAGTGAGGTGCCGTACCCCGAGCAGAGTCTCCATCTTGAGTCGTTTTCGCACGCAGTACTTGTTGAGTGGGCGGAGGTCGCAAATTAATCGCCACTAGTTGACACCCGGTTTTGGGACCATGAATAGTTTGGAAACGTAGTCGTTGCATGTCGAAGGCTCCCAAGCGCCGGTCAGTACAAAGCGCGCTAATTTGCGTTCGATGAATTCTAGTTGGGCAAGGGTAGCGTCGAGTAACGACACTCCTTGGTTGAATCGTGGGGGGGGGGGGGGGCGGGGGGGGGCGGTTGTTTTTTAACGGTATCGATAGTCCCTCCCGGATCCTCTGTAGGGTTTGCACGCTCGCGCCGATTTTCTCCCACTCGCGCGAGCTCCGCCGCACGCGATGTCGCATGTAGTCGCATAGAGGTTTCGTCTGGTCGCCGTCTACCTTCAGCAAGAGCTAGTTATCAAGATTATACATGTCTTCAAACTGCGTTGCACATGGTGGCGCTCGGATGTCCCCGATGTCGTCCCCCGTTGGGTGTTGGTGTTTTGGTAGATTGTCTGCCATAGTTGCCGTGTGAATGTTTTCGATACTAGCTACTCCGTGTGCTAGTAGAGATAAGTCACCTTGCTAGACTGCGAGAGTATATATGATGTTGCGTGAGTTGTGCTCGCGCAAAGGCAGAAGAAGGTGGACGACCTCTGTGTGTCGGCGCGTCATATAGGGCTAACGCATGTCTGTGTTTTAACCACAGTGTCATGCGTACTCTAGCGGTTAGAATTTGTAACGTCGTGGCAACGCCCGACTATTCTCGCCCCCAGTGTAATTTAAACCTCCATAATATCAATATGACCATAAATAAGAAGAAAAAACCTAAGCCCGAGGAATATGATGAAGGCATTTCACAGCATCAGCACTGCCTCTTCATAGTTAAAAAATTCTTACAAGAAAAAGCAGTGGAGGCCACCAAGCAAAAAGAAGAAAATACACTACTGGTCCTTTACAGTGGTCTGCGAACAACGGTACGAAAGACATGCAAAATGACATGATGAAACCTGTAGGTACGTCTAAGGATTACCAAAAAAGAAAATGATTCTAATTTCATAGATGTAGGTACTCATTTTGAAAATACTGTAAGAATTATCGCGATTTCTACGGCTGTTACGGTACCCGCAGAAACTCAACCCCCGCTCAGTACTCGATCTGAAAAGCACCCGCCGCGGATCGAGGATCAGACAGAAGTATGTAATCATCGCTATGGCCTTTTAATATTGTCTGTTCGTCGCGCCGACATAACGCGATGTATGCCTGTATTACGGGTACCCGTAGCCCTGATAGTACCTGTGCTTGCCGGTGCTTTGCCCGTATCGCAAGAGGTAGGTTCAGATGATGTCATCCCAGAGAGAGGAGGAATCATCAGATGCCGGAACGAAGGCAAGGTGAACCCCTTGATAATATCCAAACATTTTTAATGGACTGATGCACAGGTGGTTTCCACTGCTTGCTGGGTAAAGTAGCGTAAGTAGCGTAAGCGGTAAAGTAGCGTGAGGCGCCGCTTGTCGCCTCCACGTGTTGCATTCTCGGCGCGGCCTAGGAGTTTCCTTAGTTCAATCTGCTAGGTTTGTGCACAATGTAGTGCTTTCCTTTTGCCGTGCTTTGGATTCCGTGATCCTCTTGTCACTCATGCCCTTTTGTTTCCCCTCCCACTTTCCCTGTCCGTGCTCATCTAGTTTTTCTTGTAACCAAATTTGCTGGGTAAAGTAGAGCAAGTCTCAGTAAGTTCTGTGTATGGGGAGAACCAGAAAGGCAAGTTTTATCGGAGCACGGTCGGGGAGGGTATAATCGGAGCACGGTCGTGGAGGGGGCTGCAGCCCCCTAGCGATGCCTGATGGCGCGTGCGCGGGATTACAGGAACGTTTATAGGGATTTATCAGAAGTGACGGAATGAGTGCAGCCGCCCTGTACATATTCAGCTAGCGCGCACGTCTGTATGAACCTCTATGTACTTATACGCATACCGGCACTGATATCCTGTAACATATTTTACCTAGATCACTGACCGTACACATAAGCACAATGGAGGTATATCATCGAGTTTCCTAGCTGAATTGCCCCCCGGCTAGTGGCGGCCGTCTACATGGCCGTTGTTGTGTGGGTCACCGCCGTGTGGGTGACCGCTTATTTGTTGTACGGCTTCTCTATGGCCGCATCGGTGCTTGACAGCGGCGTATGTATGGCCGATGTTGTTATGATATGTGTGTTGGATATCGACGTCTAGGTGGTCGCCGCATCGGTGATGGAAGCGGCGTCTGTGTGGCCGTTGCTATTGTAAGTTGTGTGTCGGAGAGCGACGTCTGGGTGGTCGGTGTTGATGGTGTCACCATTGTGTGTGATTGTTGTGTTTCCTACTGCGAGTGTTGCTTTGTGGCCGTTGTTGTGGGTCACCGTTGTGTGGGTGACCGCGTTTGTGCTAAAGGCGGCGGCGTCGGCGAAGAGCCGGCCATGTTGTTGCTACGTAGTCGACGTATGGGCGACCGTTGTTGTCGGAGTCATCGCCTTGAGTGTGTGTGTGTGTGTGTGTGTGTGTGTGTGTGTGTGTGTGTGTGACTGTTGTTTGTGAGAGTTTATAGCGACGTGCTTGTGGCCGATGTTGTTGAGGTTGTTTTCCCCGTTGCCCCGGTTGCCGGCGGCGGCGATGGCGACTATAAGCCATCAAGGGTGCTTGCGGTACTTAGTGCATAAGGCACCGCTCGCGCTCTAGGCACTTGACGTGTGCGCAGCGGAGGCGTATGAGTAGCCAATCGGCTAAGAGGGCCCAAGCGCCCGCCGGCGGCGGCCCCGGAGGGGGGTGCGCTCGCAGGCCCGTCGGCACCTACCTCTACCTCCACGCGGTGGGCGTTGGTAACCCCGTAGCCGTGCAATGCTTGGCATTGTAGGGGGTTGAACGAGGTACCGACATTTGCGATCCGCGGGATCATCATTTGTCGGGAAGCCATGTACGGTGGGTTTTGGAAAAGCACAATATCCATACACCAGCAAAGGGATCTCCCGCTCGGCCAGGCCGATATGTTTTTTCAGCGACTAAATACTCACAAATGCTCTCCCGTCACGGCGGGAACGATGTCTGCGTAATGTTTTATGGCGAAGAACGGTAAGGACGGATCAGCGGTGGGACGAGGGTGTTGGAGCCCGCGGCGGACAGCTGGGAAGCAGGACAAGGGTATGGAGCTCGCTAAATGCCGACAACCCCGTGAGTTTATGCCTCCCTTGGGGGGGAGACTAAAGGCTGCGCAGGATAGAGGACGGTCGCAGCCGGAGAAGCGACACGGCCTGGCGGCGGCGGTCCTTAGGATCATCCGCCGCCGGAAAAACCCGGTACGGGGTGTTTTTGGAACATACTCCCGTACCCAACATCTTTTGTGGCGCGGCGACTCGATCCATATGTCCGACTCACCCCTCTCCTAGTCGGTACCCAGTTGTCGACAAGTTGCTTGAGGCAGTGTGCCTAGTGTGGAAGATAACGTACGCAAACGTAGTTACAGTCACAGTCCCGCAGACGGAACAGTTAAGGCGACAACCAGCCTACAGGCGTGGTGTCGGGACAACAGAAGTGTTAGAGCTGTAGCCTAGCGACAGCTCTGTACCGAGTCAAACAGTTTATCGGTATGTCCGATCTAGACATGTACTAATCATATCTAGAGTAGCTTACAGTAGCTATCTGCAACTAATACGTATGCGGTATTACTTACAACACTCCCCCTGAAGGTAGCTACGGGATGAAGCGTTGCATTGGGTCTTGTCCTCCAAGGATCGCACTTCGGTGTCGTGCTAGTGCAGGTCCTGGGAGGGGTTTGGTGAGCATGTCAGCCACCATCTGGTCAGTGGGGAGGTACCTCAACTTGATGGTCCCTTGCTCCACGTGGTCTTTGAGAAAGTGCCACTTCAGGCCGATGTGTTTAGTCTTCTCGCTGACCAAGGCATTTTGGGAGTATGCAATGGCGCTTTGGTTGTCCTCCCAGATGGTGGTGGTTTCGGTGATGGGGGAGTCGAAGATTTCCCCCAGGAGTTGTCGGAGGTGGAGTCCCTCCTTGGTGGCGTCAGCTGCAGAGTAGTACTCGGCTTCACACGTGGATTGAGCCACACAAGTCTGTTGTTTGGACTTGTAACTGATTGGCCCGCGTCCGAGGGTGAAGAGATAGCCCGAGCGAGACTTGCGGGTGCTGCTGTCGTTGGCCCAATCAGCGTCGGCAAAGCCTGTGAGTTGGAGACTGTGGTCCATGCCCCCCCCCAACGTCAGGCGCATGTTGATGGTGCCATGGAGGTAGCGGAGGACCTTTTTCAGAGCCTGCAAGTGTGCCTCGGTGGGCGAGGCTTGGGCAGAGCCGAGGATGCTCAATGCCGTGGAGACATCGGGGCGTGTACAAACGGCGGCGTATTGAAGGCTGCCCAGGAGGCTTGGGTAGACGTCCTTGGCCACTCCTGTGAGAGAAGGCGAGTTCAAGTGTGTAAGGCCGGCGAGGAAGCCTGGGTCCATCGGAAGGGACGACGGCTTAGAGTCAGACATGCCGTATTTGGCGAGGATGTCGCGCAGGTACTTGGACTGGTCCAGCGAGATTGTGCGCGTGGAGCGATCGCGGGTAATGTGCATGCCGAGGAGTTGGGAGAGGTCGCCTAGGTCCTTGATTTTGAACCGTGCTCCGAGTTGGGCTTTGAACGATGCGAGCCAGGTGGCATCATTGCAGGCTGCGGGAATGTCATCGACGTACAGGGCGATCATGGCGAAGACGTGGCCGGCGCGGTAGATGTAGATGCACGGGTCGGAAACGCATTGTTGCCATCCATGGTCGACGAGCCACGCACGAAGTAGCATGTTGAACTCGCGGGGGGACTGCTTAAGGCCGTAGAGGCAACGCTTGAGGTGACAAACCTTGGACGTTCCATCGGTGAAGCCGAGGGGCTGGCGGATGTACACATCCTCCCGGATGGGGGCGTAGAGAAACGCTGTGTCGATGTCAAGTTGGCAGAGTTCAAGGTCGCGGGCGGCTGCAATGGTCAGGAAGAGACGCAGGCTGGCCATGCGGATGACCGGGGAGAAGGTCTCCGTGTAGTCCAGTCCAGCGCGTTGACTGCACCCCTTGGCGACGAACCGCGCTTTGAAGCGGGAGACGTCGCCGGCTGTATCCGACTTGACTTTAAAGATCCACATGCTGTTAACGACCATGCGGCCGGGGGGGAGGTCCACAAGGTCCCACGTGCCGTTGCTGATGAGGGAGGAATACTCCTGTTGCATAGCGGCTTGCCATTGGGGGGCTTGGGCGCTGTCCAGCGCAGCTCGGTAGGATTTTGGTTCCACACACTCTCGGGCGGAGAGGAGGGCGACGGCAGTAGGGGACGTGCCGGCAGGTGTGTGTGGGGGACCAGTGACAAGGTTGGGGACGTGAGGGTGCTCAAAGATGTCCTCTTGAGCTTTTCCTTGTTCAGGATCACAACACGCCGTGACGAGTGTGGGTGGGTAGTCGGACAGGTGGGCAACCATATCGCCGTAGCGAATGGGGTGGGAGCGGAGCCGAGCATGGCGAGGGGTTGGCGGGGGGGGCAGGGGTGTGGGTGATGTGAGGTCAATGGGGTGGGATAGGGGTGAGTCTGCGGGGACGTCGTCCGAAGAGTCGGTGATGGCCGAGTCGACGGAGGGTTGTGTGTCGAAGCCTGGGGTGTCTTCCTGAAAGACAACATGTACGGAAGTGGTGATGCGACGTGTTTCCGGATTGTAGACACGATACCCGGGTGCGTCAGGGGGATAGCCCACCATGACGCCGCGAAATGCTTTTTCACTGAGTTTCCGACGTTGTTTGTCGGGGACCTTGGCGAAAACGGCGCAGCCGAAGACGCGGAACTTGGAGGCGTTGGGCACTGACGACGTAAGGAGTGTGAGGGGGACGCCCCCATGAGGTCCGACCGAGCGACTATACGTGCGGTTGCGAAGGTACACAACTGTGCTGACAGCGCACGACCACATGGAGTTGGGAACGGCCATGTTGTGGAGCATCGCCGATGCATTGTCCCGGATGGTGCGCCAGGGACGTTCGGCCTTGCCGAGCATGTGGTGGGCGTATGGGGCAGAGAACTGTACCCCGACGCCGAGGTGTGCGCACATCTGGCGAGTGACAGCAGCTTCAAACACAGAGTCAGAGTCAAATTTGAGGACCGGTGCGAACGCGCCCGTCTGGGAGTGATGGCGGGCATGCAGGTGTTTGATGTCCAAGAGGATGGTTTCCAATTCCGAACATGCGTCGTCTTTAGACTTAAGGAACCGCACCCACATGTAGTTGGTGTGGTGGTCGATGACGAGCAAGCAGTAGCGGAGGCCATGTGGGGAGGGGACATTGACCGGGCCCCAGAGGTCAGCGGACAGGTTGAGGAGGGGGTGGGATGGCTTCGCGCAAGCGGCTGTGTTGCGTGGTGCAGCTGTGGCTTTGTGAAGGAGACAAGAGTCGCACGAAACTTTGGTTACAGCGCTAGTTAACACAGGGCTAGTCGGGACACCGTGAGTATGTTGGGCCTGAAGGCTTTGCATGTTGAGGTGGCCATATCGACGGTGCCATAGGACGGGATCACACTGGGCAGTAAGGGCAACCTGAGGTGAGGGGTCAAGTGCCGGCGGGGCGGATGGGCTGGAAGGGAGGGCCGGCTGGTGGGGAAGGAGGTAGAGACCGTTTCCGGACGGTTCTAGCATACCCATGCCTGTGGGTACCAAAAGCAAACCAGTGTCAGAGTTGGAGGGGAATATGAATTCACAACCGCTGTGAGTTTGCATCCAGCTGACACTAAGGAGTCTGCCGATACGCTGTGCTGAACGAGATGATAGGTCAGGGGTGTAGAGTGCATACACAGTGCGGTGAATTAGCTGGCCAGAGGCAAGTCTGACAGAAAGTCGCACTGAGCCACTGCCCTTAACGTCAACGCCGACACCGCCCACGCGAGAGGGAGTGGAGGGGGGCGTGAATTTCACGAAGTCATCTCGGAACGCAGTGAGGTTAATCGAGCAGGCGGAATCAACGACCCAAAACTTTGACAGATTACGACCCGGGGCGAGGGAAGAGGAGAATGCCACAGAGCTGAATGGGACACTCACCTCGTCGTCAGCGTCGTCATCAACGCAGTCCGCGAAGGTGGGTAGGCAATCGGTGTCATCGGCGGGGGCGTCGTCGGCAGGGACGTCGCTCAGCAGCGCAGCGTGAGCAGAGGGGGTGCCGTCGGCGGCGCCGTACTTCTGGACTGTCAGCCTACGCTTGGCAAGATTCCACTTAAGAATAGCGTCATCAGTGGCATTGCACGCGGACATGAGATGGTGGAGGCTGCCACAAACGCCACACTTGTTGGGTCGATGGCCGCGAGGGTTACGGTGTGGTGGGCCTCGACCGCTGTGCGAGCCGCGGCCCGCAGCGACGAACGCGGAGATGGGAGGAGGTGATATGTCCGGAGCGGTTGCGTCCGGAGCAGGGTGGTCTTCCATGTTGTGCGCAAGGTGTAGAATGCTCGCCATAACTTCATCAGCCGACATGATGTAGTCCGTGTCGAAGGCGTTGATGACGCATTGCTTCGCCTGACCGTGTGGGCCGCTGCTAGAAATGCCGCGCAGCATGAGGAGACCGAGGTGGTGGGGGTGGATGGCAACGGAGCCATCAGCCAACTGGCATGTGTCGTTGTACTCGTCAAAGGTCTGGCGCATGTAGTGGACATAGTCACTGAGTGACTGACCGGGGCGCTGTCTGACCGTGAGATTGTCCAAGAGGGACAAGGAGCGAGCAAAAGACCGACAGTCGAGGCGTTCACAAAGGATGTCCCACGCGGCAGCGGCGCAGTCTGGGCGTGCTGGAGAAACGCATTTCATGGCTTGGTCAGCGCGCTTATTCGCGCTGGCTGCATGGAGGAGCAGCGTGTAGGCGTAGTGTTGCGCTTGTTCGTCGAGCCAGACGCCGGAGTCGCGGATGGCCAGCTGAGGAATGAGGTATGCGGCCTTGATGGAGAGGAAATTAAGGAAGGTCCTCTTCCATTGCTTAAAGTCCGTGGTCGGGCACATGACGGGGACCGACATCTTCATGGACCGGTTGAGGGCGTCCTTGTCGAAGCCGGGGGCTTCGTGTGCCGCCCGGTTGATGACCACCGGGTCGATAGTGGGGCGACGACGGCCCCGGGGGTTGGGGTCGCCATGTTGGAGTGGGGGAGAGTGCCGGCCATGAAAGGGAGGAGGTGGGCCACCGGGAAAGGGAGAGCGGCCGGCCATGGGACGCGGCGGGCCGTACGAGTGCGGGTGGTCACGGTAGGGGGGGATGAGATGAGAGGGCGCCTCCGTGATATGGGGGCCGGGGTGGTGAAGGGCATACCCGGCGTGGGGGAAGGGGGGAGGTGGTGGGAGGTGATCAACCCGGATGGCGTGACGCGAGGGGTCGTAGTGCGCCTCGGCACGCGCGGGCTCGCGGGGCGCATCGTGGCGGCGCTGTGCGACTGTGGGGTCGCTAACAGGGGCTGCAGCAGGAAAGAGTGTTTCTGCGTCCGGGGTTACGAAACCAGGCTGGGTATGGTCACTCAGGTGGAGGGTGTGACCGTCGTGGCTGTGCCGGACGGGTTCGAGTGGGGCATGGTGGCGGCGCTGAGCTACAGGGGGGTGCGGATTAGCACCCGCAGCAGCGACAGCACCCTCGGCCGACTGCGAGTCGAAACGAGCAGTTAAGCTCGCCACTTGCGCAACGAGCAGCGCGAGAGTATCGGGGGGGTGATCGAGGGTGCTCTGGTGAGAGCCTGACTCAGGGGAATCAGCAGGTGAATCAGGCGGGTTTTTCTGCTCCATTTCGACAGAGGGAAAAAAAAAAAAGAGCTGAAGGAAAAAACAGGCAGCGGTAAAAACCGCTAGCCGGACTCGTGCCTAACAGCGGTATGCTAAGAGACGGCCTGATGCCCGCCGACCCCTCGGCCTGTAGCCCCGGGGTGTCTCAGAGCACCTTTTCTGTATCCTCCACCCAGTGTGGGGCACAAGTCGAGGCCAAGGCCAGGACAGGTGGAGCGCTGCGCTGGTGGCTGATGCGCGAGGCTAGTATAAAAATAAAAATAAAAGGTAAGCTACGGCTGGCGTGCGACCTGTGGATGCGTATTCACCCGACAGTGCACCCCCCCGTTCTCCAGCTTGGACCTGTGTGCACCCTGTCCACACACGACGAGTGCGTCGGTGTGGTTGGCTGGCTATCTCCGGCGGGTGGCTGGCTTAAGAGGGTGGTGGCGGGTTTTAAAAATCGCAGTTTATACTGGCGATACCGCCGACTACAGGTTGAAAGTACTAGGTGTCTATAGAAACTTGCCTTCTGCGGGAGAGCTGTCGATCGCAGCTCGCCGAACCAGGTTGTCGCGCGTGAGTGACGTGAGGCGGGGGCCCATAACCTATTGAACCATGCAAACACAGTTAGTGTGGAAGATAACGTACGCAAACGTAGTTACAGTCACAGTCCCGCAAACGGAACAGTTAAGGCGACAACCAGCCTACAGGCGTGGTGTCGGGACAACAGAAGTGTTAGAGCTGTAGCCTAGCGACAGCTCTGTACCGAGTCAAACAGTTTATCGGTATGTCCGATCTAGACATGTACTAATCATATCTAGAGTAGCTTACAGTAGCTATCTGCAACTAATACGTATGCGGTATTACTTACAACAGGCCCCCCTAACAACGTAAACCACCGGGGAGGAGCACGGATCGAGAAGGGGCCGACGACGACCTGAGCGAGAGGGTTTTTCACTTGCCTTTCCCCCCTAGTTCCGGCACGACCTGAGTCGCACATGAGCCGAGGTCAAGCACGTTGGCCTCGACAAGCTCAAGCTCACAAGCCTCGCTGATCAGCGTCCCCGCAGCGGCTGGAGCAAGCCGCGTATCGTGGAGTCTAGCGACACTTTTTTTTTCATACTGTATTCACAAAAAGCGTATTGATTAAGAATAACAAATACTTGGTTACGTGTATGTTTTAGACGATATCGCTACTGCCAATGGAGAGGTCGGGATTGGTGGTTCACGGTCTAGCCCTTGCCGAATGAGTAATGTAATAGGCACAACAAGGAGGGCCCAGAGACAACAGCGGGTTAAATATGGTATTGTTGTAAGCAATTTCAATTTCAATTTCAATTTAAATATCAATAAGAGGGCCCATAACCTATTATCGGAGCACGGTCGGGGAGGGGGCCGAAGCCCCCTCGCGATGCTTGTTGGCGCGTGCGCGGGATGCATGGTAGCGATACTTACACATGACGAGGGATTTGAGAGAAGTGAGTGGTAGCAAGCTAGCTCCCGGCCGTATATCTATCTACTGCGCACATCAATATATATGAATATGTGTACGGGCACTGATATCCAAAAATGGCCCCTCCATGTCATTGACCGTACACGTATGCACGCTAGAGGTCTTTTTGTGTGTTTGCTAGTAGAGTAGTCTCTGGCGAGGGGGAGACCGCAGTTGATGTGAGGGTCGTCGACGTATGGACGACCTTTGTGGATTTGTGAGATGGGTGGAGCCGGTTGCTCTTGTTGATGGGTCACCACCGTGTGGGTGACCGCTATTGTGCTGGTGAGCGGCGTATGTGTGGCCGTTAGTGATGGGGTCATCGCCGTGTGGGACACAGAGATGAGTGTCTCTTTCAATTAGGTTGCGTTATCGTCATCGACTCACCTCTCGAACTTTTGGGTAGTCGACTCGGCTTTCTCGATAAATCTTACGCTTTTCGCAACGATTTCGTTTCTTTCGAGCCACCTTTGGGCTCTTCTTGTGTGGGTGGTGTCGGTGTTGACGTTCCGGGCCGTGGCACTCTGAAGATTGCCATCCTTCTCGTGTACGGCCGAATTATTCGTCGCACAATACATGCCTTATATACCCTTGACCTGTCGACCCGGTTTGCAAAGCGCATCGGCCGCCTTAATGTCAATTGGATGCAATCCCAGAGCGGATGCAAATTCATATTCCCCACTGACTCTTATGTTGGCTTGATCATGGTAACCATAGGAATGGGTGTGCTGAGGCCGTCGGGAAACGGACACTTCCTGCTGAGCCACAAGACCCCGCAATGAACACCATGGATAGCTCATTTGTGTTACACAATAATGTAGGACTTACATCACAATATAATCCAATATTGTGGCACCGCCGCTTTGGTCACCTCAACATGCACGGCATGACCACGATGTTCCGACCTCTCCAGCGTTAAATGGTTCTATTGAAAGTGTCTCTTGCGATTCATGCTTGTTGCACCATGCCAATGTTGGACCCCGGAATTCGCATGCTTGCCCAAAGCATGCGTGCCCCCTCGTGAATTTGTCCTCACACGTATGGGGGCGAGTGAATGTACCTTCCCGGCATGGCGTGCGCTATTGTCAGCTCGTTATCGACCATCACACCAACTTTATGTGGGTGCGATCTTGAAATCGAAAGATGACACGTGCTCGGACCTAAAGTCCATACTGTTTGAAATTCGCCAAACGCACGCCCGTTATCACTCTTCGTCCGATGCGTTTACAAAATAGACTCAGACTCGGTTCCCAAGGCAGCCGTGACACGCTATATGTGTGGTCCGTTGGGTGTTGGTGTACAATACTCAGCCCCTTACGCCCACCACATGCTCGGGAAGGCAAAACACCCCTGGCGTAACGTCAAAGACAATGCTTCGGCGATGATGAACATGATGTCCGTTCCAAACTCCAGGTGGTCTTGGGTGGTAAGCACTTTCGTATTCATGAGCAACCGCACATTCAACCCTGCGATCGGTCTCTCCGATTTCTTTCCGATCACCCTCCTCACGTCCACAACGCCCGGCGCGTCCAACTTTTGCGTCTTTGGTTGCACTGTCTTCACAAATATGCCAAACAAACTGCGGAGCAAGCTGGGCGAAAAAGCGGTCCGGGGCGTCATAGTGGGCCATCCCCTTGACGCTCTAGGGTACCGTGTCTGTAACCATGTTACACGCCGCATCACCACCTTTGTGCATGTTGTATTCCAAGAAGATGTTCCCGGCTTTGGAGGCTCGACAAATATCGATTCTCTTATCACTGAGGCCTCCGATACGGACAGTGACCACGGCAAGAAATCCCTGTCGCACGCTATCGATATCGACACACCCAATGCCGACGATGCCCCCCCTCTTTTCCTTGACTACACCAAACACCCCTTGATGCCCCAAAACCGCCCCCGCCCCTCTTTTCCATTTGCTTCCAACGTATGGAGACGTGATCCTAACCGTGAACAATTTGTTGCTCCCCTACATGCCCCCCCCTCGCCCCAACCCCCGCCACATTTAACCCCGCCCATGTCATTACCGCTACTTCGGCTGCTGTGATGGTTGCAACCAAATGGGTCACTCTACTATGGTCCGCCCAACAACATGTGAAACTGAGAGATCTACATGAAGAAATTAAGTTGTTATAAACAAGGTTGCCATGCTCATGACCCGCGTTAACATTGATCGTAAAACTTGACGTGATGTGGCTGTCGCTGAACTAACCCTATGTAGAAATGGAAATATTTCAGCATAGCCGCGACCCCATCCATCTGCCCCCAACTGCCACGGTAATTGTGTTTCAGACGGGCCTAACGGAGTCAAAATTCCAATATAGAACAGCTGCGGTGCTGCTAGCAGTGCGACCACCGGTACTTCGCTAAACTCGTCTAGCGAAACGCTTGTTCCCATGAAGCATGCATAGGGATCTAATCACAAATCCGCATCGGAATTGCCATCTGCCATCGTCTACCAACGGCCAATTGCCATTGCCACTGCCATTACTATTACATCGGCCGCTAACATTTCCACGCGTGACTTCTCTAGCTCGACTGCCAATGATTTTTACTTGCCAAAATCGCCACATCATGCCACTGACACTCTCCCTTTGCGAAATATCGCTAACACATCCCCAGCAATTGCAAAAACAATTTCAAGCAGAACCCCTCCCCATCGCGGCGTCGTTCTACCTACCACGTCAAAGCTGCCGACAAATGACGCCAACGCCGCCGATAATTTTCTGCAAAGATCAGTTAGACCAAACCTCCAAACTGCTCCACCGATTTTGTCTCATTCGACCCTACTGAGTTTGCTCGCCTAAACAACGCCTACGGCCATGTTATACTCGACGCATGTGCCTCACCTTTTGATAACTGTTGTGAGATCCCCGTGGTGGGCACGATAATGGACACATCCGTACGTTGTACTCCGGGGGAGTCTTGGCCCTACTATCTCGCCAATAGTGGATGTACTGCGGGAGCCCGTTGCTCGGGCAGTACGGGGGTGTATATATGAGATATATCCCCAATGGGTACCGACTTTTAGGCGCGGTACTTGGTTACGGCGTTTGACTCCGGACACGGAGGTGCCGGGTTCGATCCCCGGTGATGGCATTTCCGTGTGCCCCGTTGATAGGTTATGGGCCCTCCGCGTATGACGCGGGTTGCTAGGGTTTGACCGGAGTTGATCGGATGGTGTCCATTAGGGGGAGTGTTGTGAGATCCCCGTGGTGGGCACGATAATGGACACATCCGTACGTTGTACTCCGGGGGAGTCTTGGCCCTATTATCTCGCCAATAGTGGATGTACTGCGGGAGCCCGTTGCTCGGGCAGTACGGGGGTATATATATGAGATATATCCCTAATGGGTACCGACTTTTAGGCGCGGTACTTGGTTACGGCGTTTGCCTCCGGACACGGAGGTGCCGGGTTCGGTTCCCGGTGATGGCATTTCCGTGTACCACGTTGATAATAACGTCTGTCCTAACTACTGCTATGTCGAAAATCCTCCTACATATGCCACAGTCAAAAGGCCACACTGTTTTTATTAACCGAGTTTTCGACGACTCAGCTTTGCCCATACTTCAGCACTTCATACACCAATGCCATGAATCACCAACAAACACACATGCTATCACAATCCTTCCGCGCAGGAACTCCGCTACCGGCAATTCTTGGAAACCGATTTTGAGTTAGAATAAACGTACCCATGCTACATATTCAGCCGGCACTTACATGTTTCACACTGCCACATCTGCCACCAAATCCACCCCCATGGGTCCCGCAAACCTCACCTACTCACCGAAAAACATTACATAACATCTGAAAATGATAATAATTCATTACTCCTCACACCTACCCTCCCGGAATACGAACTAGTACCCCCTTCAACACATCTATTAAATTCTAGTGCAATACTATTTTTTTCGATCATTTACAAAGCAATGGGGGGCTCCGTGTGCCAAAAGTGTCGATCTCTTACATCAAAAGGCCTGCAAGGACAAAAGGCCAATGTACACTCTTCCCATAAAGTCCGTTACTAGTGAAATAGGGCCTTTCGCCTAGGGCGGGTGCTTACCATGTAGGGTTTCTAGGGTTTAGCTGTACTTTAACTCGTTGAAAAGGCGGGCCGAAACTTGTATTAACGGTGAGGCTAAGGGGGAAGCGGGGCACAAATGGGGCCCGTCACGGCTACGATCTGACGTATTAGGGTTTGCGGCCCAACCCCGATTTCGGGGTATACCCTGATTCGGGCGCCCCGGAATTCGGATTTGCCACACTTTGGCTCGTGAAAAATCCCGAAATGGGCGACACAACATGCGGTTTTTATGATCCCAGCATGTTTTCCGCAAACATGGGAGCACGTGGGTGTGATGGCATGTGCCGTTAATATGCTTGACGTGGGTGGGCTCGGGGCCGGAAACCCACAGCTTGGGAGGCTTAAAAAAGCCTAACTTCGCCGTACACTGTCCGATTCGAGCAAACTAAGTTGCAAGTGGAAGCCCTTCCCCCAAGTAAATATAAGTTTTCAACTTAATTTACGCCTACCGGCCGGTTTTCGCGTCAAATCCGCCGTCCGATGTCATCCAAGCCCTCGTACAGCCAAATAAAGCTTTTAGGGTTTCAAAATCTGCCACATTCGCGCGGGGCTAGCAACCCCCAGACAGGTGGTACCCGCATACCCGCTCCGCTAGTACGCTCAACAATCAGCGCTCTATATTTCTTCTATTCACGGCGTTGCCCCTTTCATGCCCCATGATGGCATGGTGCCGTGCCCTTTGCCGCCGGCCAGATGAAGGCCCGTGCTAGGGTACTTTGAAAGCTCCCCGCCATTTTTCACGCCCGGCGATGCGCAAGTTTCTCAGGCCAACGATCCGCGCGCCAGGGTGCTTACACTCCAAGTCAACTGCCCCTCAAGCCCAATAGGCCCCCAGCCCGTGCTCCTTGGTGGTATTTCCGGGCACGTGGCAAGAAAACCCAGTGCACACGACATGCCATTCTCGGTGTCGCCGCTTTGTAGACGGCCGGGCGCAACACAGTCGGCGGATATTAGTGCAATTGTGCAAACATGCTGAGAACCCAGTGTCGAGTAGTCTCCCGGCTTGTCGCGACACTACGTGTGCCGAGCCACGCATAGAGGCGTGCATAACATGCACATGCACGAATTTCGGCCCGCAAAATATGGGCCGAAAATCCAACGTGGGTGCCCACAATAATTGGGGCGTGCCGGTAAAGGTGCTCACGTCAGTGAACAACGCGTCGTGGTGTGCTGTTCGAAAATCATTATTCTACCCCCCAATCGAGTTGCATGGCCATCGCGGCAGTGCGTGGCGGGTAATTAAATACGTGCCGCTAGTAACGGACTTTATGGGAAGAGTGTACATGCATAAAAGAGGGAATTAGAGAGGGTGGGTTTGCGTGAGCTTGTGCTCGCGCAAAAGGCATAAGGTGGTCTTACGCTGTGTGGCGCGTCATATATAGAGGATCTATTTTACTATGGCAACGCCTTTATAAGCTAGCTTGGACGATAATCATAATTGCGAAGCGTTATGGCAAAGTTTGATAATCTTGCCCCCGTGTAATTCAAACCTCTATAATTCAACAATGCAACCATTTACAAAGCAATTGGGGGCTCCGTTTGCCATCATGTCACCGTCTGGCGGGTAACCTGTGGTTAACCACCCCAAAGCGAAAGTAGTCGCGAAACTTTGGGGCGATCCCCAGCGCGTAAAACCCGTCATCCAGGTTGAAGCCGAACATGTAGTCGCCACGCCGCGTGAGATGTCGTACGCCGAAGAGCGTTTCCATCTTGAGGCGTTTTCTGGTGCAATAGTCGTTTTGGTGGCGCAGATCGCAAATTAGACGTCACTAGTTCTTGCCGGGTTTCGGAACGAGGAAAAGCCTCGAAACGAGCATGATGTTTGTTTGTTTGTTCCCACGCTCATGTCACGACGAATCTTAATAGTTCCGCGTGGACAAACGCGAGTTGCTCCGGTGTGGCGTCCAATAGTAATACGCCTTGGGGGAATGGTGGTCGATTGTGTCGAAAGCATATAGGGACCCCCTCCCGGATCCATTGTAGGACTTGCCGAGTCGATGGTTGCATGACACGCTCCATAGCAAATCAGATGTCAATACTCGTCTCTAGAAGTGATGCGGCGCTCCTCGCTTAGAAACTTGTCGCCCTCATCGTGGCGTGGCCGCTATAGGCTCGGTCGTGTGACGCTCGCCGGCGGTAGTCCTTTAGAATAGGCCGTCGGAAGGTCTTCTACCCGTTCACGCGTGTCAAGGTACGCATCGTCGGGTATTGTTGCGGTAAAGGATGGTGTTACGTTCCCTTCGATACCACCCGAGCCGTTGACGTAGGTCGTTGGTTCATGAATGTTGTGCAGATGTTTATTGTTTGGAGTCCGCTGATTGTCGTGGCCCTTTGATCTTAGCAAAAGTTAGTGGTCTAACGAAGTAAAATTCGCGACTTGTGCAAGGATGACGATGACTCTACTTCAAGAACGTCAAAAATTGGTTACAAGTGATCATGCAAACAGTGAGACATGCGTGTGTCGTAGGTATTCTTACACACTCGGTGGTAGAGAGAGATATTAGACAACTTGCTAGACTGCGAGAGCCTTAATGCCGCTTGCGTGAGCTTGTGCTCTCGCAAAAGGCAGAAGGTTGTCTAACGTTGTGTGTGGCGCGTCATATATGGGGGATCTATTTTGCTAAGGCAACGCCTGAAAAAGCTAGCTTGGACGGTAAGAATTGCGAAGCGTCTTGGCAGCGCTTGCTAATATAATCCCCGTGTAATTTAAGCCTCTATAATTTAACAGCATAACTAAAAGATTGTGAAAACCCAACACCTTCCTATTACTGTATGAACAAATAAACTTTGCATCGTTATGGCCGACGGCCACATTTCCCTCGCATCCCACTCTTGTACGTTAGCCATGAACGTCTCCGGCTTTCTCTCAACTTATGTTCTCATTGTAACCACACTTCAGTCATCTGTTCATTGCGTACTTGGCGTTTCTTTCTTACAAAAATACAATCCCGTCATCGATTGGCGGACATGCTCACTAAAATTTTATGATTGCCACACCGTCACCTGCCCTATACAACCGCGCCATGCTAATGTCGAAATTGTACACGCTCATGCTATAGCACGCGTGTACGTGTACGTGTGTATATATAAAATAAATGCCCGACTATTGTTTGCTTTTCCGCAATATTAAATGCATATGATGCTACATCGACTACTTACACTAGTCAATCCTTTTCCGACGGCATAGCATGTCTCACATGCAATATTCAACGATACTCTTTTTGGGGGGGAGGGGAGGGGAGAGGGGGGAGGGCTGCGGCTAACACACTTTGTCATGGGCGTTTGTCCGTTGGAACAACGCCATGATCGCGCAAGGAAGCCCAAAAAGAACCAACTGACAACAATTTATATTTTTCTTTGTATTTCTTTTTATTAATGAGTTATTTTACCACTACTAATATTGTACGGGACGCGTAGTGGAGGACGGACGACACGATAATCGTGCTGGCACTGTGCACGGGAGTACCGGGTAATGCACACGTAGTCTATGGCGATGCTCAATGGGTGGGTGGGGGGGTGCACTTATGACACTTTATCAAGGGCGTCCGCTCGTTCCGACGACGCTATGGTAAAGGAAGAAACCTTAAAAAAGAATCACATCAATAGCATTATTTTGTGTTGTCTTTCTTCGGCGGAAATGCACGCTAACATCGACATAAACGGGAGTCGGGAGGGGTGTGGGGGACAGCGCCACCGTCGAGCTTGTGACATGCACACTACTTGAGCGTCGGCCGGCGACCCCGGAGGGGGATGCGCTCGTATGCCCGTCGAACTCACCCCCACCTCCTGATGGTGGGGGTTGGTATCCCTATTGTCATGTCATGCTTGGCACGGCAGAGGGCCAGGCAGGGTGAGCCGATAATTGTGATCCGTGTGATCAACAGACGTCATGAAGCCATGTACAAAAGACTTTTTCAAGACATATATGTATTGACCATCGCCAAGATCTTCCGCTCGGCTCGTCCAATGTTTCATTTTGCGACAATGTACCCTTATATCCTCTCACGATGAGGCGGGGCAGTATCTATTGGCTACTAGACGGCACGGTGGCTACTAGATGGCGCGGGGGGGGGGGGGGGGGGGGGGGGGGGGGGAAGTGGCGTTTGCAAGCCGGGAAGCAACGTTTTTGCTTGACACACGCTAGCCATCGACCATCGATGTTTCCGGCGAGCCGTCCCGGGGGGAGGAGTGAGATGACATGAACACGGGAAGACGTGCGCACATGGCGAAGCGCGGCACGGTTGGCACGGTTGGCATGGTTGGCGGCGGCGATCATCAAGATCTGCCGCCGCCATAAATAGCCATGTACGGAGGGTTGTTTTTGATGATAAAATTATTTCCGCACGCACCACCCCCGGGGACGTGATCCCCAAGGATGATGGACCTTGACACATGCGGCCAAGGAGCTATGGGGCTCAACCATTACAACTAGCGCTTGGCATAAGCACTAGCCGCCCCTTAATATTATTTATGTGTGTCGCCACCCCCCCCGCTCCCCCCCCTCCCCCCATATTCTAGCGGTGACGGGGGATCTACGTAAGTTGGATCGCCGCGTCGGAAGGAGCGGCGCTACCTTGGGGCGGAGCGATTGAGCATACCGGTTGGCCGACAATCGACTTCGGAGAGAAGGGGGTGTTTTAGCCAGCTTCCCCCCCCTCCCCCCCCCCCCCCCTTCCATCCCCCACCTTCAAGAGGAAAGATGGGCCGTCACTACACATGTAAGGCCACCCTCTACCGGCCTTGATCGATGGCTAATCGACTTTGGTTGGCTTCCCCTCAGTAGCGGTGGCAAGCACATCGCATATCGTGCATGCAAAGTGTCAAAATCAGTTGTACTTTTCATAACGCTACATTGATATTTATTTTGCAATACTATTTTCATGATCTTGTACTTTTTTCCTTCTTAGCCGGGACATGTACTAGTATGTAATGTTTCCACTAATTTGTCCCTGTGAATTGAAGTAATGGATTAGGGATACTAGTCTAGTCCCGGCCAAAGCTATTTTGCACCAAGTAGCAAGGAGGGCGGGCCCTAATTAAGACAGCAATTGTATTGTGCAACAAATTGTTGTAATTCAATTTCAATGCCACACGACTGGCGGGCAATGCAATTGCAATCCCTAGCGGTGGTTAGTAGGGAGGTGGTGGGGGCCAGCGCGACGGGGCACATGCAAAGGCGAAGAGGGCAAAGTCACACAAGGCGGAGGGCCAGCGTGCGCATTACTAGAACATAACTATCACTACTATAGTAAGGATTGCACTTTTGCAGTAGCGATACCCGCCAATGCCGAGTAGGTTGCAAGCGTCGCCACCCGCCACCCATTTCGTAGCGATAACAAGTAGCGATAATCCTTATAGTACGGTCCTATGGCAAGTTGTCAAGGTGCGCAGGTCGCATCCAGTGCGACAGTTGCTCATGGTGAATCAAAGGCGTACGATCTTCATTGATCGTAATCGAACGGTCGCCCAATTAAGTACCGTGGGTGGGTGGGTGACTAGGTGGGTGGTTGGCCGGCAGGGTGGTTCACAGACATGGTTCACTGAAATTGGTTTACAACAATACCAGCAAACTGGATCGGCTGGTTTCCAATGGCCATCAATTGCTCAGCCATTATACGTAGGTATCGCTAGTTTTAAGCGATCGAGTCAATCGGTCCTGAGTAGTTGCTAGTCGCTCCCTCACCAAGGACACGTGCTTAAAAAAAAACACTTCATGCACCCACATTATCACCAAGTGAATGCCTGAGAGCGGCAATCGATATAAGGACACTCAACGACAGTAGTGATGCGAAAAGTGCCATCAAACTTGCACATTGCCATTGGCAATGAGCGACGCTTATCATTTATTTAGAATTGATCAAGAATCGTACCATAGCGGGTTACTCCTAGTGGGCGGAGTGGCTTCAATTCGGCTTCAATACTTTCTTAAATTGTACAGAGATAACATGATGGCGCCCATCAATTGTACTGCGCTGCTGTGAAGGTGGCAAGCATCAAGCCTGGAAGACGGCCATCCAAAACTGTGTCTCGTAAAGCACTGCCGATGGCGCAGCAAAATGTTTGACCGTCGCAATGTTTGCGAGGATGAAAATATGGAAAGATCACAACACTTTGATCCGGCGTTCTTCGTGCCTGTGTGGGCCACGCTATTTACTATTTGGGTGTCCTCTTTGAGAACCTAATCCACACGCGGCCGTCTGGAACAACAAAAACCACCGCACAAATGACGCAAGAGCGAATAATCCACCCATTGTCCGTGTTAAAAAAAGACAGTCTACCAAGAGCGAGAACACCGCAAATAATACACTGAGAGGTCACGCAATCGCCAGTCTGCTCTTTGAGTGGATAGTAGCACTCATGCAGCTACAGTGCTCCCTATCCTGCTCCATCCCTCCCATGTCGTGCTCCCCTCCCCCCCCACACACATTCCACCCCCCTACCCCGTCATGCTGCACCATACCCCAGTCAAAGGCACATTTTTGGCTAATGACACAAATCACTGTGTGCCACACCTGTGCCTTTTGAATAAACGAAGCTGCCCGGCCGTTGCAGGTAGCAGCAACAGCGTTTTGCGTAATCAAAGCTTACATATGCTTTCAATCCTCAAAACCAAGCGCGCCGGTCAAGACGGAGTAGCGGTGGCCAGTCCGACCGCCCGCGCCACGTTCGCTCCCGGCGCCGATACAGCAGAGCAGGAGATGCCCGAGAATGTGGCCGCATGAAGAGAGAACGCCATCGTGGCTTTCAGCCCACTCCCTAAAGAAACAGCGTAGCAACATCGTCAGCGGAAGACGGGTTCCATTGAATTGATGACCATTGCCTTCAAAAGTACTGAGCCAAAGGTTGCAAGACCTCATACCTGGCGACGGCGCAGCGTGATGTGGATGCAGGAGGGCATGCATGACGCCCCGGCTGCCTGACGCCACACCGCCTGGGATGTGCCACTGCACGAGTCGACGGGCTTCATACCACTCCATCGCCGGGCTCGCCTGGGCGCAGCAATGAACAGTGAACGTACGAATTAGCCCGACAATGTTCTGCTAGATGGCGGTTACATTCAGCATGGCGGTGGTTGAAAGCACGCTATCATGACCACATGACACGACAGCCAAGCTCAAGGTAGACATTCATACCTGCACCGGTGTCCCCAATTCAGACGGCAGCTGAACCTGTATCACGACATCCTGACAGCAGAGCGTTGATACGTTACAAAGTGAGTCCGCAGCGAAGAGGTAATGGGTGCAGAGAAGAGCCCACAGTACCGCGGCAGCACAACGCCCAGTGACGTCATGCAGGGTGCCGTAAGGTCCCACAAATGCATTGGATGACGCACAACACCAACCTGTAGGTCTGCAGGCAGCATGGGCGACGCTCCATACTGAACAGAAACCAAAAGCGGCTGCGCCTGACCGCCATTCCCTATTTGAGACAGGAGGCACAGACGCATTCAAAGTCACACGCGCTACAAGCCGTCGAAAGCTGTCACACCGACGAGGAGGATGAGCACAAGTCTGGCGCCCGTGGGCATCCACAACTTCCCCTCTAGTGACATGCAATCTAATATGGCTGCAGGAGTCTCCAGAAAGCGATGCGAAGTGTGGGTGCATCTGATGTGCGGCTTGCCTTTAGGTGGCGAGTCAAGTGGTGTACCAAGCGACACCTGTCAGTGGACGACAACAGTATTGGGTTCAAATATAGTAACCACAGAATCGTCACGCACCTACCGAAAAGGGAGTGGTAGAGGAATGTGATAGTGGTATGCGCGCGCGCGCGCGTGTGTGTGTGTGTGTGTGTGTGTGTGTGTGTGAGAGTGTGTGTGTGTGTGAAGGGGAGTGTTGGTTACTAAAATGATAAGGAAGGGCACCTGAAGGAGCACAGGCGGGAGTGTCGCTGCTGGTGGGAGAAAGTATCGCAGAACAGCCTGAGAGTGGGGGCAGTGTGAAAGCACCACCTCAGGAGAGCTCAGAAAGATTGCTATCAGCAGAAGCAAGGCAACAACTGTTTATGGTAAATCATTTCAATAATCATGGTAGAGGCGTAGAAACCTTCGTTGAATCAGAGGCCGAAATGACGGTGAAGCTTCCCGCCCCCGAGCCCTGGTTTCGCATGTGAATGGTGTCATGATCAGCACAGAGCGGCGCAATTGCACTACAGCGCTCTCCGCCAGACACGAGTGTCTTACAAATTGATTGAGTGGTGAGTGAAAGATTATCGAGTTACCAAATTGGCTCATCGAATTCGCGCGTCAAGAGATGGATGAGTTGAAAGTCGAGTGGAAAGTGAACGAGCCGCACGTTGATTGGTCTGGGTATGAAAAAACGATATGAGTTATTGAGCAAGTGTTAATTGTCCGAGTGCATGTGTGAGTGAGAGGTGTGAATGGGAGCGGGTAGCTGATGAAGCCAACACCTTACTATGGAGGGAGCCACAAACAAAATCATCAAGTCACATTGCTTTAATGAGGTTCAAGGGACGAGTGACGGAATGAGCGTGTCAGTAATACATCGAGTGAGAGGAGTGGGTGGGTGAAGCATGGAGAGTAGCCAGACGATGCATTTACTGAATCAGGGAGTGGTTGTTTGAGTGGGTCAGTGAGAGAGTGACTGGAGTGAGAGTGTGGGAGACGGACTGTTTGATTGTGTGAGCGGGTGTATACGTTACCAAATGATTGCCCTGTTGACCGACTGGCTTGATGCGCAAGCGAGTGCGGTATTGTGAGGGTGGACAAGTAACGGAGTGAATGGGTGCTGAGTTAGCAATCGATTACATAAATGACTGATAAATAAAGGAAATATGGAAATACGGAAGTGGATTGAGTAGGAGAGTGTGTTATTAGCTATTTCATTCAGCGAGCCAATACACGAGACATGGTCAGTGGAAGACTGACTATCCAAACATCGATTCATTGAGTTTATGACGAATTGGATGAGTATCCAATCGATTGGGCGTGAAATTGAGAGAACGCTAGAGAGGATGAGTGAGGCGTTGAGTGGGTGAATCGCCTGTTTATTGGTATATTCAGGGGGGGGCGCCGTTTCGTCAGTAAATCATTGGTTGACTCAACATCGGCGTGAAACAGTGAAAGGGTGAGCAAGTCGTGCACAAGTCCATTCAGTGATAAGATAGCAAGCATCAATGGAGTTGGTGAGGGGGGCGGGGGTGAGGAAATCAGTCGCCTGGATTGGTTATTGGGTGAAAAATTGACTGCATGAAGGAGTGGGTGGGTGAGGAAGATGCCAAGAAGTTCAATCAGTGAGCGAATTAACGTGCGACCGATTGGTCAGTTAGTAACCAACTGCTAAAACATTGATGGAAGTGCTGAGCGGGTGAGAGAGTGAGTTGTTAGCGATGAGATGGTATATTGAGAGAATGGTAAGCAAACAGTGGAGGAATAGGAGAGCGCAGCGCCCTTAGACAAATAGATGTTGAGAGGACTGTGGAGTGGAGGGTGAGTTACACAGTGAGTGGGCTACCATTGCATCCATACTCACACAATAAACAAAACATATCCGGAGTGACTTAGTAAGGGATATACAAATCGTTCGGTCATGTAAATCAGCGTAAAATCCAATAAATGCGTAAGGCATTTAGCTGATGAGGAAGTTGTTCACTTAATTTACAATAATTTACAATGATTATCTAACCATTCCTTCATTCATGCATGGGGCAACACTCATTCATGGGGCAATGAACTGCCGATTGACTGAACATTGTTTGAACTGGCGAGGATGCTTGCGAATGGGTTACCACTTCATTGTATGAGTAATTAGGTGAATGGGTGAAGCAGTGAATGGGTTGGGCAATTCACTCGGCAACATAATATGAAATGACCTGTCGAGTTGTTGATTGGTCATACAGACAAATTGCATGTGCAATTGACTGCGCAATTGAGTAAACGAGAGAGTGCGCATGCAAGGCGTTATCAAGTTCCACAACGGGCCCTCGGTTGGTCTCGATTGAGCTGTGAATTGACCGTACATCGACATAGCTCGCGAGGGAGTTAACAATGTATAAGTCGAGATACCGAATGAACATTTGACGGAATGCGTTACACAGAGTGTATCCGTGAGAACGAACGCATACTAATAAACCATATGCGCGAATCATTCGGTAGGTCCGCAAACTTTGAGGATTAATTGACCGAAAATGTTGGGGATTGGACAGCTGAGCTGCCACTGAATGGCTTTTATTCAATGAACGAGAAAGGGATTCGGTGAGCAGATTACAGATCACCTCATTCATTCTTTGGAAACCTAGCGAGTTTCAGCTTTGAGTGAAATTTCGATTGCATCATTAGCTGGATGAAACCGAAAAAAGTCGAGAGGGTGTGGTAACTGTATTATAAGACGACGTGCTATTGAAGGAACGAGTGGCTGCGATTGTGACGCCGAGGTGGGTGCCCATGTGTGGCGTTGACTGACCTCGCACACACTGACGAATGGGTGCCCATTGTATGTGTGACTGCTTTTGAGTTGTCAACCAAATACATTTTGCCTCAGACGAATGATTGGCTGGATAAGGCTGTGAGTAGGTGAGCACTTCATTGATTACTTAATTCATTCCATAAAAAAAACAGTTCTTATTTGGAAGGTCAAGCATTGATCGGCTGAAGAGGGCAAATAGAATTACAATCGATTGGACGTGCATTTTCGAGTGAGGCGCACTGAGTGAGTGAGAGGGCACGCGTCTTGAAAAAATAATCCAGTGAGGGATACTTGCAGCTACTAACAGGACAATGGATTGCTGAATCACGCAAAACACAGATAGTAATTGGGCGAGGGAGCTTAGAACAGACAGGGTGTGTTATACAAACGCGCAAACGAGAGAGATAGCTTGTGGGTGGGTGAGTATCTTATTTATCAAGTCATTCGTTTAGTTAAACAGATACAGATTTGCCACTAACAGCTTATTTACTTAATATTTATCGGATTGAGCAGTCAGTGGATGAATGAGCTTCCAATCGACTGTTGGTGCTGCTGAGTGAACGAATGAGTGAATGAGGGAGGCGACGTGCGGGTGAGCGCGAGGTCGAATAATTCACACGGCGAATCAGATGCCGAGTGAATTCATTCCAGCAAGCTACCATTTTTTAAGAACAACTGATCGAATGCGATCGAATAGCGTTAATGAACACTTGTTTGGCAAGCGTCAAATGTAAGGACTAACCCTTACCCCAGTGAAGCATTGATCGAATAGATACCAACTATTCCACAGTAACCCTCATCAGCGATTGTACAATTAACCGAAACATCGACACAGTTAACGGGATATCGCATTAACAATAATGAAGTTTGATTGACTGACAATGGCAGACAATGGCAGGGATTGGGCGAGTTAGCTGCGACTGGATTGCATTGATTTTCAGTTTCAGTGGATGCGACAGTGAGTGGGTT